>VMKM01000848.1:0-223889 GCA_008360985.2 Macquaria ambigua | reverse complement strand
GGGGGGGGGAGCATTCTGCAAACAGAGCCACCCGGCCGCAAATACAGTGTAAGCAGAGAGGGCTAGGACGCTACGGGGGCTGTGGTGGAGGTGGGGTGGTGGGGGATAATCCGCCTTGACTTATTAATACGCGCAAACAAGATTTAGCTCCTCAAAGCAAACAAATGAAGCAAGTGCTAAGAGGAATGGGGGATGGGGGGATGGGGTGGGGGGGGGGGATGAGCAACAGAGAGCGACATGAAGAGAGAGAGCACAAGATCGAGGGAGAGCAAGAGGGGATAAATAATTTAAGCCTGCATGGACTGTATGGAGAGCTGCAGCTACCAGTGGTATGAAAAAATGGACTTACGGCCAGAAAAATTTGTGTTCTTCAGTCCATGGTTGCACCTTTATAAACAAATTAGTGGCGATACACTATAAAGAGATCTTACTGTACTTCAAACCAGTTTGGGAGAAGCTTCAGCAAGTCACAACATGGATCATAATCTGCTGACTACTAATCTTTTCTCAAACACCACCAACACACAAATGCACATTGCTTCAATAGATCACTATAAGGGACACTGTTGACAGACATGAGTCCTTTATTGACTCTATAGATGATGGAGTACTTAGCCCACAACCCTTCTTGACCCCTGTCACGGGCTGCAAGAGGTCATTGGTAATAGGCCCTAAGGAGTGTGAAGCAGCCCTTCTTTTTTACCTATAGGCTAATAACTGTGGGTTCAGCTAAGCAGGTCCACCCTCCCATGATTAAACATAAACATAACTACTTGCACAACTTCTGGGATCTTCTACCGTCTGTTTGTTTGCTTAAGAAAGTTCTTAGCAGGCGTTTAGACCAAAAATAGCACTGTGTTAAAAAAATAAAAAAATAAAAAGGCAAGGCAAGGCGCTGTGGTGTGGTGTTGGTGTGGACGTGTTGCTATGGGTACTGGTGAGAAAATGAAATACAATCCAGTCCAGTTTGACTTTGAAGGCTTACTAGATGCCAAAAGACAGTTATTATCACAGCCAAACGACAGTATTACTTTTGCTAATTATGACTCTGCCCTTACCTACTTGAGTTTTATTCCCGACCTTTTACTATTATTGTTTGCGACAACATTAAGTCTCACTCATTAGTCCCCTAGACACGACAGGCAGAGGTGGCAGTGGTGGTAATGTGCTCAGGCTCGACACAGTGCCAAACTCTCCTCTCTCAGTGGGGTTGTTGGCCATTCTTTCATCCCAGCTTCTCTAATGCTAGCAGACGGTCATTACCATCTCTTTGATAGTTGGGGTCCCAGCTGTGTTCAGGGGTCTAATACCCCTCAACCTCTGTCCCAGCCTGCCCCTCCTTCCTCCCTCCGTCCACCACTCCCTCACACAGCTAGTCTCAGCAGAGTCTGGAGGTGCATCTGAATAATACCCACAGGAGAGAGGTGGGCAGGGAAGGGAAGGGAAGGGAAGGGAAGAGAGAGGGAGAGCTAATACCAAATCTCAGATGACCAAACCAAACGAAAGTCTATCAAAACCCAGCTCAGCAAACACAACTGCCATACTGATGAGGAGGGAGCAAAGCAGGGAGGGAACGTGGCGAGGACGGAAGACTAAAGCTCGGTTTATATATCACTTCAGGGAGAACTGTGTGGCTGCAGTAGGTTACAGAGAATCATTATCTTCTAAATATTTTCATCCATATGTTCAAAATCAAATAGATCACAGATGCAGTGTGCAAATCAAGTGCTATTTTAGCAATCTAAACTTGCATTTGATGAAATCAATCAACATTTTAAGAATCTGCAGGCCTTGTACCTGCTGACAAAGTGAACAGATCCCAAAGATATAACTACCTTATACCTGTGATCCTAAATAGCTAAAATGCCAGTAATAAGACATGTTAAAAAAAATCACATACACATATAAGAAACACTCATATGGGAACCAGAATAGGTAGATTTAAATCAGCCTTACTTTGATTGATTTTTATGAGTGACATATGGGCTCTGTGTATAGGATTGTGCAAAGAAATAAAAACATTTTGTAAAAAAACTGAGGAGGAAATATAGAGACAAAGACAGAGGGAGAGATGCACATCTATCTGTTTATGTTTGAATAGATGGTATCACAGGGCGGTCAAGTGTGGTATATTTTTCAACATGAAGGCTCTTTTTGCTGTTGTCATTATTTATCGCACTGCGTGCACACACACAGACAAATGGAAAGAGAAATAAGAGAACTGTAGGTGAACTGTAACTGTAGGTGCCATGCGAAAAGACACAAGCCAGAGAAAAACCGAGACAATTTCACCAGCACCTCACTCGCACGAAGGACATAATAGCGCTGAAAGCAAAACGACTCAATGAAACAGGAAAAGTGTATTTCTTGGAATCCACTTACACTCAAATTACAGTGACATTCTTGGCAGAGTTTGCAGCACGGCGGTAATACAATGTGCTGTAGCAAAAAGAACTTTTGGGACACTTATCAGGGCTGTGACACAAAAGACCAAACTATTAACATGCAAAAAGAAAAATCACAGGAAGAAATCAAATCAGGCAAAGAATAGAAAAAAATAGGGCCTTTTCTTGGCAGCATTTAAATCTAACTTCATTTATTTTTATTTTTTTCGTTCTCTCCCTCCTACCCTCCGTCACCAGGTTAAGTTACAGACACGAGACGAAGGAATGAGGGAGGCAGAGTGGTAACATACGGTACCATGAGGAGCGAGACGCCGGCCCTCCCTGACATGGCGTGCACCGAGCAAGAACCCCTCCCTGGCCCCCACAGGCAAGCACACACAAACACACAGACACACACACACACACAGTATTTGGACAGCATATGTACTGTACATACACAGACCAATCTGCCAAATGCAAGCAGATGATATGATTGTGTTCTCCTGAGTGTATTCACATGGGAGATGCACACATACACACACAGTCTTCGCTTCACACCCCCCTCGCTTCACTTCCTCCCTCCCTCCCTCCCTCCCTCCCTCTGCAGCTCACTCTGCATGTGTCCTGTCATATCTCCTTCAGCCCATAATTGTCCCAACTTATGGTGTTTCTTCCTGCAAGCCACAGTTTAGGGGAAGTGAAATCCTTCTAAGTGACTGTCACAATGCATCAGCCTCAGGCGAGGGACGCTCGCCCGCTTGCTCCCCCTCCGTTCCTCTTCCTCCCTCCTTCAGTCCCCCAGCTGCCCCCCCCACACACACACACACCCCCACCCCCCATCCCTGCTCACTATCCCTCACTTTAAGTGTTTTTCTTGCTGAGATGCTCCACTTGTGCTTTCACTCCGTTTCTCTCCGACCCTCCGTCTCTTTTCTTTTTTTTTTCTCAGTCACCTCCCAACACACTCCCCTTCCTCTCTCTTTCACTCTCTCTTTCTCTCTGTCTCTGCACTGCATTTAACCTGAAGAGAAAGCTGTAGTCACAACATCACACTACCATTAGGCCCTGCCTGTGACCTGCTCTCCGCTCAATCCTTGTTCCCCAGACTACACCGGCCAGTAGAAGCAGAGGTTGAGTTTGCTTCTACTTCCCGTTTCCTTTGAAGGGACGGTCACTCCTTGACACACTCTCACACAGAAAAACACACCGAGAGAGGAGCTAAAGGAGATGAGTGTGTGTTCTCTGGACAGCCAGCGTGACCTTTGTCATGACCCTGGCATGTCACAACACTGTGATGCATGTGTCACTTCTTCTCTGCCTCTGACCTTGGTGCTCACGTCTCTGTCACCCAAGCAGCCTAGACACACACACCCATTTTCTCTTGTTGCGCCTCACTACACACAAAAACAATGACTGGTCTTTCCTGTCAACCAAATATACTTCCTATTCCAAGTTTGTTTTTTGTAGGCCACTGTATAGTTGCACTAGGGCTGAAACTAACAATTACTTTTTATTATCGATAAATCTGGCGATTACTTTCTTGATTCAGCAATAAAATGTACAAAGCAAAAGGGAAAAATGCCCTTCACAATTTCCCAAAGCCTAAGTTAACATGTTCAGATGTCTTATTTTGTCCGTCCAACCATCCAAAACCCAAAGATATTCAGTTTACTGTCATGGAAGACTAATACCGTAATACTCCACTACACTACACGATTTTTTTTTTTTTTGTGGCCTTTTTGCTTAAAAATGACTTAATCAATTAAATTAGCTTTCTGTTGATCAACTAATCATTTGATCAACTAATCGTTTTAGCTCTAATGTGTACACAATGGATTCCAAACAGAACTATACAGTATATATATATGTATATATATTAAGATTACAATAAAATAAAATAAAAACCCAGATGTCACTCTGTCTGTAGCACAAGGGGGCCTAACTAAATCAAGCAAACACAAGAAAAGCAAAGAGCTGAAAAACAGCAATGTGGTTTAAACTAGCGAGGAGATATGTGCTTATTTTGGGCCACAATGATGTGTGTGTACGTGCACCCGTGTGTACTGTATGTGTGTTTAGGTGCTTTTTCCTCTTAGGTGTTTTTCTATTAGCCTTGTCAGGGCTGGGATCGGTGCTTTATTGAGCATTTTATTGGAGCTGTGGACAGATCAGTCGCCCATCAACCTTTCATTGACCAATCGTGCAGTGAGGGGAGGGACCTGGGAGGTCTGGCAGAGACGGACACTCAGCAGGGGAGGAGGGGGGAGTTGGGTGGTCACTCACTCATCACTTGGATGCAGTCCGGCACTCAGTGTGTGTATATGTCTGTGTATGTATGTGTGTGTGTGTGAGAGACAAGAAAAGGGTCAGTCACTGGTCACCAGATGGTAACTGTTTGGGCTGGACCACAGCAAGCAAGAAAGAGGGGGACAGTCTCTTTACTCTCCTTTCTCTCTCTCTCTCTCTGTCTCTCTTCCTCACACACACACACAACAAACCATGAGAGTGATGGGTGATAATGGAGCAGACACTAACAAATCTGCACCTCTTGGCTAGGGGCCTTGCCTCGGACTCAGAAAGCAGACAGTCTGTCCAATTCATAAGCCCAAGTACAACACACCACTACATACTCAGCAGACAGAGGGACCAGTGACCCTAACTGTACACCGCTCAGTTTCCAGAGGCACTCATTTGTTGTTAAATGACATTTACACCAGTGGAATTCACTGTGGTTAGCTTGTAGATGTAAAAGCTATTGCATTGCACTGCAGGAGTCGGGTGAGTTTTAAATACAGCGAGCTGAGCAGGACCTTGTCACTGTGTGTGGCCTTACAATGTGCAGGCTACTGCTGCTCTGGATATTAGCTCTTCTGTATGTCTGGCTATTAAATACCAATCCCCAGCCACACACACACACAGACCACTTCCCTTTCAGTCTCAAAGTCAGGGACATAACAGTTTTGGCTGGCAGTATTGTGTGGGCCACAAGAAGAAGGAGAGAAAAAACAACTGTTCTTTTAGGTGAAACCTTCCAGCTGGAGACAGAAGAGGGGGGAAATAGAAACAGGCATTTGCCAGGACAGCCAAGGAGAGCAAAGTTGCTTGAAGGAGCACTTGTGACCGAGCAAACGGTGTGTTGGGTAAAAGAGCGAGTCAATCATACAGAGAGAGGACACAAGAAGGTTCATGTGAGCTGGAGAACAAAATGAAGCAGCAAGAGAGGAAAAAACGGCATTTGAGCCAGTAGAGTGAAGCAACAAGGAAGTGAAAGAGTGTGCGGAGGAGAAGTTAAGAGAGCGAAATTGTAAAATACAGAAAAAAGGAAAGAAAGAAAGTAGAGAAGCACCAGCAGCTGGACTTCTCGTGCTAATTCAGCACTTTAACAAATCAATGCCACTTGAGGAGTACAATCCGCACCCTGAGCTCAGCTAGACGCATCAGTGAGACTGTAGGCGTGTTTGTGTGTGCGTGTGTGTGTGTGTGTGTGTGTGTGTGTGCGCCTGCAGGCTTGATGATGTTGGTGTGTGGTCGTCCACTGTAGTCCTCATTAAGGTCCAGTAATGTGTTAATTTATAACTCTATCACCTCAGACGCCTGCATTATCCATCTGTGTCACACACTAGGCCTACTATATCTATCATCCGGAGGGGAAAAATGGCCAGTCCAGAGAGATTAAACCACCGGTCGCACAATTTCTTCTTTTTTTCCTTCTTTCTTTTCCCTTTAGCCTTATCTATTGCATCCCTCCACACCCATCTCCCTTTGTCCTCAGCTCCCCAGGTCAGGGTGATCAATTAGGGTTTGACAGACCTCTCAGTCCTGGCTGACCACTGGAGCTCCAGAGGCCCTGCAGACATCACTATCTACCCAGAGACGGAGCACTTAGACTGGGCTTTAACACCCTCTCTCTCCCCTGGCCCTGGAGGCCTGTACGGATGGCTGTTTGGATATCAGTGATCAGAGATTGAGTTACACTTCACCGTGACCTTTGTGAACTCACAACGTGTTATCACTTACAGCAGATTGACAAAACAGATTGTAATAATAAAGAACGTAAACGTGTGTGTGGCTGTGTGTGAGCTGAGAGGACAAAAAATTGGCTCCATTTGAAAAGACCCTTGACGCATATAAGTCAACGACACATAACCCAGTCCATCATAACACTACAGGAGCTGTAATTTTACAGGTTTCCACCACCACTTCTGGGCAATAATGTTGATATTTCCATAAAATATTATGTAGCAGGAAAGTATACTTTTTCCTCTTGACGCAATGTATTACGGTTGTCAAAACATGCAAACAACCTACTGTATTTCTTGAGCAAACATGGCTCTATGTGTGTGTGTGTGTTTGTGTGTGTGTGTGTGTGTGTGTGTGTGTGTAAGTGTTTGTGCGTGAATGTCTGTGTTTGTCAGTTTGTGTTTGTGCGGGTGGCTCGTGCTCTCTTTGTCAGTAGCAGCAGGCACTAATAACACACAGGGGGAAATGATCAATACTCACCCTCTCTATTCAATTTCACAACATCACTACTATCACCGGACACACACGCAAACACACACACACACACACATAAACTCTGGCACACATGTTGACGTAAAATACAACGACATGAATGTAAAACCAAGGGCCTTTGACTAACAGATGTAGCCAGAGGGCTGGCGAAAGCAGGAGAATTGGCTTTGGTGTGAATATGAGCGATGCATTAATATTTATTTTGTTAGAAATACTCCCCTCTATTCTAGGAGAGAGGTAGTGAACATGAGATACAGAGGCTAAAGGAAGGGTGGGGGGCTGATAGGAAAGACAAGCAGGCAGTTGCACCTTTAAAGAGTGCAACAGTCATCACGAGAGGAGAAAGGGAATCTGCCCATTAAGACTAAGTGGATGTCTATTAGATCATGGAGGTAAGGAGGTGGGCATTTACCATCAGTCCAACTCACAAACAACCTTGTCTGGATCATGCCAACGGCTGTGAGTGTAATACATAGCCATCACGTTGACATCATTTTAAGTTTCTCATAAAGTTAATAGAGCTTTTTGTTTTGTTTTGTTTTTTTAAATAAACAGCTCTCTAAACTTTAGGAAATTTACTCATTCTCTGTTTAAAAGTATTTACCCTGAGAGTGTCTGCCAGGGACATCACCTCTGCGAAAATGAAGGCAATTAAAAGACTATCAAAGTCACCACCCAGTCCTATGAGATCAAACAAACCCTGTGCCCTCTTTCTACTTCTCTCCCTGTCTGTCCCCTTCATTCTCCCCCCCCCCTCTCTCTCTCCCTTCTTCCCCAGTGTAAAACCCCCCATTCTTATCACTGCGGTACAGTTAATCCTCCCTCTCTCCTCCTCCTTCCATCGCGGCGGCCCTCAGGGGGTACGCGAAAGGCTAAAAGGAGGGAGCACATTTGCCACTTGCCTGCGACACATAATACGGAGCAGGCAATCAACTTTGGCTTGACATGTATTTGCTCATCTCTGGGACACACACACGCACACACAACCCCACCCCCCCACCACCACCACCACTGCTGGGAAATTGAAGGGTGAGGGTGGGGGTTGGAGGGAGGGAAGGAGGGGGAGCCCAAATTAACACTTGACATTCAATACGGTCAGGTCCTTAATTGGCCGGGGCCTTCCTGAGAAGGCAATTTTCTATTCCCCAAACTGCCCCCGCACTGCGCCATGTGCCAGTGTCATCTGTGTATGTATGTCGACGTGTCTGTGTGTGTGTGTGTGTGTGAGGAAGAGAGAAATTGCATCTGTGTGTAAGTATGTGCTAGAGAAAAACTGAGACAATGTGTGTATGCATATTTCTGCGTGTGGCTGTGTGTGTTTGAGCCCAGGCCCTGTCCTGAGAGAGGCCCTCTGGTCCCTTCCCTCTCTCTAATGAGGCTGGATGAATTAGCGCTACGTGACATGATTTGAACAGCGGTGCCCACCCACCCCACCACCCACACCCCCAACCTCTCCCCCCCTCTCTCCCTCCCTCCTCTTTGTCCTTCTCCCCTCCTCATCCCCTGCTCTTTTTTTTTTTCTTGAAGCAGTGACAGGCATCTGGTGGCCGAAAAAATGCCAGGAGCAACCCCGTGGCTCTCGCCTTCATGCGTGCTGCTGCTGCTGCTGCTTTATACCACGCATATACACACAAACACACAAACGCCTAGACATTACACACACAATGAAACACTTGCGCCTTCCTCCCGTTCCTTTTCCACTCACTCACGCACACGCAGACTCACTTGCACTTCCCCGCAGATCCAGTTACAGTTGATGTTATTACAGCTTTCAACCTGAGAGGTATTAGGCTTCCTTTAACAGATCTGACAGCATTTACAACACAGGCAAGTCGACGCCTCTAATCGCCTCTGTGACTTCAGCCTATTACCAATTGATCTCAAAGAGAGCCTCCTCCTCACCTTCTGACTGCTGCACAAGCTGTCGGCTCCTTTTCCTCTTCTTTGTCATAATGCGCTATCTTGCTTCGCTGCTACATCCTGTAAACCTGACTGCTCTTTAAGTGCTCTCATTTCACTCTTTTATCTGCAATAAATCTCACAGTCGTTTGCTTATGATATTTTTATTATTTATGTTATTGAGTTATATCTGGTCGCCCATTGATCAGGCACAAAGGATCACCTTTGCCCTCATGAGGCCCCATTGAAGCCACAAACAAGATGCTAAATTTATTAGCTTAATGGTCGTGCAGAAAAATAGCAGTAAATCTAGGTGATAAATCCCTTGTTGCCACCCTTTACAAATCTAAACTGATCAACAAGCTGTGAAGTAATGGCCTGGATAAAGGAAACAAAAGCTGCAGATTTTTTTTTTTGTATTTGGAGGAAACATAGCAAATGGATTAAATGCCATGAAATATTAAATGCCAGTCAGAGTCACACATCATGTAGCGAACGGTGCTCCAACAAAAGCACTTATCGCTGAGTGTGTTTCCCGACAATGGAAGAGGCAGCTCAGGCCATTTACAGAGAAAATATCAACATAGAGAAAGCAAGTGTGTGTGTGTGTGTGTGTGTGTGTGTGTGTGTGGCTGAATGTCTGCCTGCACGCATGCGTGTGTCAACAACACAAAGTACATCTTTTAACACACACTGAAAAGCAGAGCTTTTTCTTTACAAGAATTCTCACTTTGTCTCGTTTTCAAAGACCGAAGCCGTCACTTTAATCACACGGTAAATGTCACAAGAGGCGGACAGCAAACAATGTGTGGTGCCAGAGGTCATGCATGGTGACCTCCCACCTCTGGTTGCCGCAGATACAGGGTCAGACCAATTGATGTGTATCACAGTGGACTAATTAGATCATTTGTGACTTAATTGACATTATAGATCGTTAGAAAGCGAAGTGCAATGCTCAATATGTGATCAGCTCACATGCAGACAGGTTCAATTCAGCAGTGTGTGTGTGCGTGGGGGGGGGTATACTCAGGTATACTCAGTGACAACACACACAATGCCTCTCCCATCCAGCCCACACACACTGTGGTATTTCACTGCACTGCATATACACACATACTCACAAAAACAAAAGCCACCCAGAGTCTCAGCTTTGCCAGAAAAACACGAGCTGTGGGATGCCAAGGCAGCTGCATTTAACAGTGGCCATTAAATGTTATTAATCCAACAGCGCAAACATCTTTACAAAGTCAGCAGAGAGCACAAACAAATGCTTACACATGTTGCTTTAACACTTTGCTCACAACAAAAAGTAGCTAATGAGTTTAGACTCAAGTTTTTTTCAGAAGGTTGAAATGACAACATTGTTAGGAAGCAATTTACACAATCTGCATAAAGAAAAGACATAATAGGAGTGTGTGAATGCAGGTATCTATGCCTCTAGGACTGAATATCTTTGTGTGCGTGTGTGTATGTGTGTGTACGTTGGCTACAAGCCTACCACAGCCTGTACCACTAGCCTCCCTTCTCCAGAACCTCCCTAAAATCCTCCCTGGGCCTCTAGCAATCAAATCTCCTCGGTAAGCTGGAGACAGAACAGAACAGTGCCGAGAGATAGACGGAGAGTAAAACATGGGAGCGAGAAAGACTGAGAGAAAGAAATGAAACAGAAAATAGTGGGGAAAAAGCCTCTCTCCTCCTCCACCTCCTCCTCTCCCTCACACAGAGCCACAGAGTTCAACATATGTATTAATGGATGTAACAAGTTCTCCTCACCTCACATGTGAACTGCGGACATGAAATCGCTGTTGGAAAACCATTTTCTTTGCACAACAACTTTTGTAATTTCGAAAATGTACAGTACAAACACATATACACTCAACAGTACACGTCGGATTAGCAGGGGAAAGGGACGGAGTCAACTGTGAGCCCTGAACAAAATTACCATAATTATCCATAACCATAAATAAGCCTGATGATGATGATGATGGTTTTAACAATAATAATAGCAATTCACCCTGAGTGCTTTTTCAAATAACAGTGACAGCATTAGCCACATCGCCAACAGAAAAATGAAAGGCTCGTTGCCTTGAGAGCTCTTCTTTGCTGCCACTGCTGATGGGGCAAATTGGCAGGCAGAGCGAGCAGACAGGGGTCCTTAAGACGGATGTAAAAATAGTAGGCTGTCGATTTTGCCCGTTGCGCTGGCGCGGCTCCAAGGAAAACAAAATAACAGGAGTTGAGGAATAACAGGAAAAGGGAGAAGCCGTGGTGAAAGTATGCCCAAGTTCCTGTCACTTAGCACAGGTCACACCTAATGTCACCTTCCTCTGGATACAGGCCGGGAAAGAACAGCGTCTCACAACAATGTCTCTGCCATATGGTCGTGTCTTAAAATACTACAGGCCACAGCAAAGTCTGTGTGTTTCCTCTGACTCTCTCTTTCTCTTTTCACTTAAGTCAATTACGTGTGATGATCCTCTCTGCCAGTGGCAATCTCTGGGTCACCAAAGCCAACATGGGCCCCTCCCAGCTCTCAACGCCCCCATGACCCCTGGTACTGCCACTTCACACACACACACACACACACACAAACGACACGATTATACTTCAACCTTTTCATAACTGCCTGGACCTTGGTGACAGCTGCTGCATTCCTGCCGTGTCAGTCTGTGTGTGTGTGTGTGTGTGTGTGTGTGTGTGTGTGTGTGTTGCTGCCCTGGCTCTGTGCTTATGTCCCCCTCATTAGCCAGTGGCGGGGTGGTGACATCCTGAGTGACTGGCCCTTCAAACACACACTTCCTCTTCACACCGGCGACTTCTCCCCACTGCAGGAAACTACCCAAAGACAAATAACTAACAGGCCTCTTTTGAAAGAAATGAAGTGAATGAAAGAAGGAAAAACAGAGTGAAAAGAGTGGTGTCCAGTTGCTCAAACAAACATCAGCAGAAAAAAAGGGAAAACAGTAGTGGGGGAGAAAAACACATAAAGTTAAAAAATATATATTTACGATCAAACTAAATTATATCTGATGAAACTGCAAAAAACAACACAAAAATTTGCATTTTCTTTTACACCTTTCCATACATTTTGATATATATTTCTATTTTTGATTTATTATACATTATTTTCTCAGTGCAGTGAGGGTCTACTCACATGGCTGAGTTTACTGCCACACTGAACACGACATTTATTTAAAACAAATCAAAGCTAAATAAACCTTTCGGTCACACAAACACAACAGCCTTGAATACCAAATGAATCTCTTTAATGTCACATGTTGAGATTTCTATTCAGATTACCGGTCCCTTATTGATTATTTTTGTCGAAAGCAACTCGCATTATAACAGTAAATAAATAACAAGAAACGGAAATAAATAATGTATTTCTTTCCCTTTACATACACATGCTCACACAGGACTAAGAGAAGTCCCTTGGAAAGACTCAGCTATAGTAGATTTCACCACTTAGCCCTCTGATAAGAGCAGAGCAGATGGCTTTGCATTTCTATCGTTCCTCAACACTCACTCTCACGCACACACACACACACACATACACACAAACACACTTCCCTGCCAGACATATGATAAAGAAAGCCTTTTGACTTCCATGATAGTGTCTTTACGTTCTGTATCCTCCCCATTATTCGGGCATTCACCATGGCGGTGAGGCGGCCGTCTCCTCAGGAAAAACAGGAAACAGCTGACATGGAACCCGTGAGTGATGCTCACATGATGCTTATTGATCGCTGGTTGCCCCGGGTCTCGCACACAGAGTCAGGGTCGGTGCTTAACCATAATGCTGGTCCTGCAGGGCATTACTGCACGGCTACAGAGGTTACTGTATGACCCGGGACACACATGATCGTGGCCATGTGAGGGGCGGAATATATATTTTTTGTTTGCCAAGATCATGCATATACTATAAAGATAAAAGACTAAAATTAAATAAAAATTATAGGCTATTAAAGTAAGAGATGGTGAGGCAAAGAAAGGAGAATGGAGGTGTCTGTGTGGGGAGTCGTATTGACGGATTTCCTCAGCAGTCTGACATTGTAATACTACACAAGAGCAAACAAAAAAATGATGGAATTTAAATCATGGATATTGATTTTCTCCGCTTAAACGTATCCTATAAATGCAACAGAAAAATATTTATAAAATGGCATAACAGGGAGACAAATTATATTAATGTATGTTCAGATTTCAATAAAGATGAAAGGACATGCTTGGTGATGCAAGCAAAAAAAAAGATTTAAGAAAGCCAGTTGAAACAAGTTTAAAGTAAAAATGTTGCGGACGTCATATCTCCCTGGTTGGTGCCTGGGTAAATATAGTGGGAACCACAGCATGAATGGGACCTTGTACATCCTCCTACTCCATCAAACTAGATGCGTTCTTAATAATGCACACACACATACAGTAAATATACAAGTAGCTGGAGCCACCTTCCCACTCAATCTTACTCTCCCATTTCATGCGGAAATAATGCTGCCTTCAGGAAATACTCACATCATCATTGTTGCATATGCACAAAGACTGAGAGAGATGCCCGCTGACTGAATGCCACAGTGGCCTTTCTCAGCACTGCTTATGTTATCTGGAGCCTCTAAACTGGCCACTGGCATTGCAATAATTGTATTAAACCGTGTAAGAGCCAACCACAGCTTTGCAGTTAGAGACAGGTGCTATCGGTGGGATCTGTTGTGGTGGAGAAGTAGCTTTAGACCTTCTCCAATCAGGTACAAAACCTGATTGAGAGACACACGCAGTCACTTCCCCTTATTGAAGAAACACTGTGCTCCTTCTGACGCTTGTCCTCGTGTCTTATTATAAGTGGTAATCCCATAAACGCACTGAACGCGTGCAACGCCCAAACTGGTCCTCTGTTACACAGGTTCAATCTCAAGAGCCCTTTCTAAAAAGACAGTGGCTGCAGAACAAAACAATCTGATTTAGCATTTGGAGGACCGGTGGTGGAGATAGAGTTTTACGTAGGAAAGAGAGTCGAGAAGAAGAAAGGGAAAAGGGGAGTGGGGGGGGGGGGAGGAAGGAAAAGCAAGTGAGAGAAGAAGAAGAAGAAGCAGGCAGAGACAGAGACGTAGTAGAAGAAGAAGAAGAAAAAGTAGTAATGGGGGAAGTGGTGCGTGTCTTTTCTGCAAATCTCCTCTTTCACCTCTGCTCTCCTCCAGCTCTCCAGCCAAGGCCAGCCAAGAGACACTTCACCTCGCACCCACACACACATGGAGCCGGAGCCAGCACACAGAAACACACGCACACACACACACACACACTCAGAGGGAGAGGACACACACCCACAAAACTGCACATGCTCTCTCGCCGACACACACACACACACACACACACACACTCACACAACTGGCATATGAGCATTTAGCCACCCACTCAGAAAAATAAATGGCAAAAGCACAGACACAAACGCCTTAATGCGCACATGCACAGACATAGACTTCAGTGTCAGAGCACACACACACATACATACACACTTGACACCAGATACATGTATGTATAGGCATCCATATGCTCTGTGTGCAACGACCCATCAAAGACAGACATGGAAATAATAACAGTTGAGTTTAACGACACACACACACACATTCACTGACTGTGGATAATTCTACACATATGCATCAAATCACTGCTTCCCAGTCCCACACAGTGGTTAAGAAGCAATGCATGTGCACCACATATGCAACATGCAACACGCCTGTACCCCACTGTGTACCCAACATGCACACACACACACACACACACACACACAGCACTGTGAGTGTATCAGTGTGTTAATGGGCAGATTAGCGCGTTCTGTGATCTGCACTGAGGAGGATAATATCAACCTCATTTCTTGAGTCAGACAAAACAAAGCAGAGCATGTTATTCCACAAATATGTCTGTCATCATGCCCTGTGAGCTAACAGCATTCACTTTCCAAGGTTTAACATACACAGACAGGATTGTATATAGGCTGCACTGCATTAACGAAATATATGGAGTAAGGGGAAAATCAAACAATACGATTGTAAAATTGACTCAAACAAAAAGTTTAAATATGACACAGGACATGAAAACATGAGAAAATACTAAAGAAAGATGAAAATAGAAGAACTGAAGCTATTTAGAAATTTAGAGTAGATATTTAAGGTTTTCTTTTTCTTTTTTTTTAAACCTTTTGAGCTAACATATTTGTATGATCAATGCCAAAATGCTTGTATGCATTTGATACTATATTAAAAACAGGCATTCTGAACTACTCACTGGACAGTTTTTCTTTTTATTAAGGTGGGGAAAAAATAACATTACTGATACAAATATATAAATATTGATTTTATTACCATATTTTACTGCTTTTTATTTTTATTTTAATAAAGTTTTTTATCTCTTATCTTAAATTTGCAAATGCATGTCATGAGAAAAATGAGGTTTTGATTGATGAAAGAAAAATTAACAAATTGGCAAAATGCATGTGAAATTTTAAGAATGCAAAAACTTTACATATTAAGAAAATTATTCTTCTTGTTATTATTATCTTAAATTCTACATTAATTTCTCATTTATATTTCTACATTATAAACCCTTGTATTTGATATGTGGATATAATTGTCTCCGTGTGAGATGGAGCAGGCAGCACTGAGAGCAGACAGAAGCCAGGCAAGCTGTAATGCCACTGTACCTCTTCCAGGTCTCGGCCCATAGTCGACCTGTCGCACTTCAAAGAAAGCCGCGTTACAGCACCCTTGCAAAAAGAAAAGGAAGAGGCTATTTTAGAGATAGTTTTAGAGTGAAGACATACACTGATTTCTTTTTTTTCCTCTCCGAGGTCTGCTGTAAGCCTGGGTGGCAGCGTCAGATCCTCAGGTGGAGGTTGAGGCACATTTTTTACGAGCTTTTCCAACCTTGAGTTGTTCCCACATTCCTCCGACTTGAAGCGGAGGAGAAAATATAAAAAAAGAAAGCGGCCTACGGCTGCTGTATTGTGGGGGAATTATCCCTGATGAACCAATTAGGCTCGTAGTATCACTTAACTGCGGGGTTTTTAACTTGCAAGGGTCGATATTCATAGCCACGCATGTACAGCAGCGGGTCAATTAAGGCTCCAAATATTATCACTCCGTAATGCCTGGGAAATAATTCAGCTCCTAATTAATGTTGGTATTTTTTCCTCCATAAAAACAATTATGGAAGTTCCCTCTTGCAGTGTTTTGTAAAATGTGCACCGATTTCTGAACATTAGGAAGCTGAGAAAATAGGCAGTATTTATCGAATCCATTTCATTGATTTCATTTAAATAGCATGCTGTTCATGTTGTTTCCTGTTGACACTTGCGTGCATTATGAAGGCTGTGAATCTCCTGCTATGTGGCTTAGAAAAAAAAGTTTCTTCAAAGATTAAAAGCCTATTAAGGCCTGTTATGAAAGGTGTAAATTATTCGCTTACAGTCTTAATGCTTTAATCGCCACTGGTGTTAATTTCGTTAGTTTGAAGAAAAACGCAACAATGAAAAATGATTGCATGTAGATATAAGTTATCAATATGCAATCTTAACGCCCCAAACTTAATACAATTATTTAATTCATCTCTATTTTTCATCTGTTTCTCCTATTTGTAACAGAAGCACCTCTTGCCAAATATTTTGGGCGAAAATGTTTCATTGTCTTGAAAACAACTAAGTGAATATGGAAATAAATTAATATATTAATTCTGAAATAATTCACAATTGCAGCCGAAATATAAAATACATGAAAATGTCTTGAATACAGGGGTCAATCAAAAAGGAAATCAATAAATTCTGAGGTGACATTCGTTCTCAAACTGACATCTATTTTGTTTGAGTAATTGTCTTTACGCTGAAGGAGACAGGTGCTGATTTTTATGCTTTGGTTGTGCTATAAAACACGGTGAAGAGAAGACAAAAAAAAGATTCAATATCAGATCTCCTGCTTCATAAATTAAAATCTTTGCTTTTCTTTTATCGGGTCACTGATAACTGACTGACTGCACCGAGATGATCAGACACCTGCTGTAAACCAGGAGCTGATTTATGTCAATTCAATTTTAGCAGGAAAATGCCTGCATTCATTTTAAAGTGCTATTTTTCTCATTTCTAAAGTCTTTCCATGTGCGTGTGATTCACAGGGAATGTCAAAGGTATTACCAAATGTTTTGGCTTGGTGATGCCCTGCACCTCACCACAGCCGCATCTGTCCTAAACGCACTGCGCAGAGCTGTTTCGCGTCTCTATCGATCAGATGGAAATATAATTTGGCCTAACAACGATTAAATACCGCATCCCTCGTGTCACCTAGTTGATCTTTAAGGGAGAGAGGGGAGATTTTGAAACACAAGCCCATAACGTATTTCTCTCCTCCAACACCCCAGGGTGCGCCAGCCTCGGCAAACACAAAGTCATTATCGGTTAGATTCCAAGAAGGCGAGTCTGTCAAGGAACAGGCTTCCTTAGGAGAATTTATGTCATGCCTACTAAACATGGGAAGATGTCTTCTAAGTGGTGCGAGGAAGGATAAATAACAGCGAGTCCCACAGCTGATTATATTGAAACAACGGTGCGCATTTGTAAAAAGGATTGGGGATGCAAACGTGGTGTCCCAGCAGATGCTGAGCGCAGGGGCCCATCCACCTGCTTCATACCGGGAGAGGAGGAGCGAAGAGGAGCGCTCTCCTCTCTGAATACAACGCACCCGGCTCTTCCCATTCACGTATCAATAGTTTGTATGATCGTTTCTTTAGGAAAATTTAAGGGCAGGGGCTTGTAAAAAAAATATGATGCTGCATGAAAAGTGCAGGGATGCAGTTCATTTCGATCAAAATGCGTCATCTTGGGTAAAGATTAGGTTGAGTGAAATGCAGAAAAGGGGATATATTTCATTAAGAAACGCAAAACAACATCAGGAAAGATTCTTTAGGAAACATTCCCAAAAGTTACATCAGGATATGTTTTAGTTTCAACACATCCCCTTCACGATTAGACCTCTGGGATTTAAAAAAACTAAACTCTACGGGCTGTAAATACCGTCAAGGTGACAGAATAAGTTTCTCATCATTTACAACACAGAGCCGCGGCGAAGCTGTTGCGCAAGAACCGCTGTGGCCTGAGTGCGTAACAGCATGTGCATGGTACGGAGAGCCTGCAGGTCCCGCTATGATTAACTGCAACCTAACAACCATCCCCTATCTTTACTGTCTCCCCCTCACACACGTGCGCGCGAACGGACGCACGCACACACACACACACACACACACACACATATACACTTGCACAAAACTCACTCTCACTCCTCTCCCCTCTCTCCTTACCTGACATTTATCCGAAGAAACCACAAAATCCCACCGTCCCTTAAAAATAACTCCCATGTTCTAACTTGGGGGCTACTTGAAAAGAATACAAAGAAGCTGCTAAACAACAGAGAAATTCAGTGTAACATCCACGATAACAGGCGAGAAATGTCGGGAGGAAATATGGACTTTCCTCAGCTTGTGCAGGCTATCCGTTATCATCACTACTTTTTCAGGCGAGCCTGTGTTCATTCACGGCTCCTCTGCTGTTCTGTAGCCGCGCAAGGGGCTTCCTGCCTCGGCCACATGAAGTCAATTAGCCGGTCCCAGAGGGGAGCCCCTTACCGAGTCTTTATCGGCACTGAGGTTACCAAAACATTGCTATTGCTTGCTTTTAAACTCCACACCGCTCATAGACCAATTACGGAGACTTAAGCATGTATGTAACGAATCCGGACAAGGGATAATCCATCAAATGGTGAAATAAATGAATTATCCGATATTGTGCAAATTTTGCATTAAAATGTGTGTTTTTACAAGTACACAAAATCTGCTATTTTTTAGTCATTTTATGGAGCAGAAAATTCAAATTAAAAGGAACACACACACACACACAGACACACACACACAGAGGCTACATGAATGAAAACACTTTCAGACATGGTGTGTGTTAAACAACAACATAAAGACATACACACAACATCAAATCTAATATATTCCAAAAGTGGGGAAAAAAAGTTGCAAAAATGCAATTGCAAGTGAGGGTTCCTAATTTGAAATATCACAAACAAAACACAGCCCACAACCACCCCCCTACCGCCTGAATTACATACACACACACACACATACACACACACACACTGATACACATACAAACAAACACACACAAACACTCTCTTTTTCACACACACAGAGCAAGAGGTAGTAAGAATCACAATAGCAAACGTCTGAACACATACACCATGAGAATAAAAATAAAAGTTTGGTCCTTGAACGTAGACTGCAAATGTGGAAAGAGGGAAGGAGAGAAGAGACGGAGATGGAGAGGGTGAGGGGGTGAGACTGAGCTGACGTACCTGCTGGGACATTCTGTAGAGGAGGTTGCTGTCAGTGCTCTGCTGCTGCCATGTCCCCATGAAGCCCGGCTGCTCAGCACTAGGCGGTCTGGTGCTGAACTGCATGGAGCTTTCGCCTGCTCCCTCAGCGCTGCTGCTAACGATGCTAATGCCACCCAGACCACTTCTGCTGCTGCTGCTGCTGCTGCTGGTGGTGCTGCTGCTACTGTGGCTACTGGAGGGGATGCTCGTGCAAACGCCAGTGGTTGCGGTGGGTCCGTTAGCCTTAGCTGGAGGTGGCCTGGGCGGCTCTGGGTCTGTGCTGGGCTCTTGTGGGACTGTGTCGCACTCACTGCCTCTCACATCCAACTCTGCCTCCTTGGACTTAGACAGAGAGAGGGAGAGACAGAGAGGGAGGGCAAGGAGGGATGTGGGAGTGTGAAGGAGGAGAGAAGGGGAAAAAAAGTCAGTGAAGGTGGGTTCTTTTGGGGTCTTGTTGCCTTTTTTTTTTCGTCTTGTGAGGGTCCTGCTTCTCGAGGAGGATAACAGTGAGAGGGGAGTTGAGGGAGTAGATGTGTGTGTGAGGTTTCTTGGCAGCTCTGGTGGCGGAGGAGTGTGTGTGAGCGGAGTTAATTCTCAAGAAGAGAGAGAAAAGAGGGCTTGCAGTGAATTTCCTCGGGGGCCTCGTCTTGGACAGGGCAAGATGAGCAGAGCACTGGAGGTGAGGAAGGATGAGGAGAAGGATGGAGGTGAGGAGGGGGGCTGATGAGAAGGTGAGCAAGAATGGAGTAAAAGAAAAAAGAGGGGTTATGGGAATTAGCGAGGAGGGGTGAATGATGTTGCCCGTGGCCTCGGTTTTTGCTTTAATCCATCTGTCAGTCATTTTGTACTTGGACATGAACTCAACACAAACCAACTTACACGCAAACACACACAATGAGACACATGTTTACCCGCATGCATGCATGCACACATTAGTGCTCTAATATAAAAGACATTTTAAAAAAGTAGGAGAGAAAAAGTTAAACAACCTGGGAACTGCCATCAGCACACTCAACACTGAACACATGCACACATAAGGATAAAAACAAATCTGTAATTCTATGTAAATAATATTTTTTTCTAATGCAATAAGTAAGTCTGAAAGAAGTGAAAAATAAAAAAGGTATACTACATTGTTAACCAAAAACTAGCAAACAACTAAACGTGAAATAAACAGTTTCACAGAAAACGTCAATGTCAAGCAAACACAAATTTAAAAAGTCAAATTTTTTTTCTAAATATAAAAAAACTCCCATGAAAAGCGCCATATAAAACAAACAGTTGAGCCAGTAAAATGCATGAATGCCTCTTACCATCAATTCTGTGCCTGTCCCAGCAAAGTGAAGATGAGGTGTGGGAGTGAGCCACCAGCTATCCAGCTCTCCCTGCCTCCCGCTCCTCTCTCTCTCTCTCTCTCCCTTTCTCTCTCCCTTAATCTCTCTCTCCCTCTCTCCCTCTCTCTCTCTGTGTGATTGTGTCCCTCTCTCGACGTCCGTGCCGTGCCGCCGGTCCTCTCTCTTTTCCTCTCTTCCTGTTTCTCTCTCTCTCTCTCTCTGACTCCTCTGTACTCCGCTGCAGCCGCTGAGGAACTGAACTGAGCGCCTGAGCCTGTAAGTGTGTGTGTGTGTGTGTGTGCAAGAGAGCAAGAGCATGTGAGAGCGAGCGAGAGTGAGAGTGAGAGAGAGAGACGGTGGCTCTCTGAGTGTCTGTGTGTGTGTGTGTGTGTGTGTGTGTGTGGAGGAGAGCGAGCGTGTGTGTGTGTGTCGGGCCGGTGCAGGCTGAACTGAGTCAACTGTGCCGCTACACTCTGAGATGCTCAATGACATCGCGCTGCACGCTTCCTCACACACACACACACACACACACACACACTCACACACACTCACCCCTCCTCTGCTAGGGGGAGGAAGGTGGGGGCAAGCGCCATCGCAGAGCAGAGCAGGAGAAGGGGGGGAGCGTTTGTCCCCCTGCCTTATTACCATTTGCGCTGCGAGCGGCCGGCACGTCTCAGAGCAACTTAGTTCCCCTGAGGGACCATCCCGCCACACACACACACACACACAGGGTGCTTAGCAAAAGAGCTCAGTTTTTTACCTTGAAAAAAAAAAAGAAATACAGCTTGGAGAAAAGCATCACCGTTGCAGACTGTTATCAAGTATTTGTTTCTTTGTTTGAAAAACTGACAATGCAGGGTTGTATTCAACAGTCACAGCTGAAAGTGGTTCTATTTCTGATTTGTAGGGCAGCAATAAAACAAAACAAGCAAAAATAAACAAAAGAACATCAACAGACTTGTTATATCTCTAAAAAATCTGGTGCCTTTGTTTGATTTTCACCCACTCTAATGAAAGACTAATGGAACGCAGGCAATCTGCCACCAGCATGCATATGAACACACACACACACACTCGCTGGCATACACACACAGGAACCTTACAGGAGGCTCTCAGATTTTAATTAAGAAAAAAATGAGGAAGAGGTTCCATTTTAGCCAAATTGGTCCCCACAGCAGCAAAGGTAAGGGAATAAAATGAGGGATGGAGGAGTAAAGGGAGGCAGACGTGGAGAAAAAGACACACAGGAGGATAAAACAAAAAAAAAGAGGAAGGAGATCTATGCTTCCTTTGACACAGCATAGGACACATCTCAAACAATGAAGACATTCCCCCTCACCACCTCCTCCTCCTTTCCTTCTCCCCTTCCCTTTAAATCTCCCATCTCCTCTTCTCCACCTCGTCTTTTCACCCCACCATCATTAGAGAAATGACAGACCAGGTGCCTCAGTTCGCAGCGAGAGGGAGATGTCACTGTGATCTTTCCACCGCCGAGGAACAAAAGAGAAAGGGACAGAGAGAGAACTTCTCTCCTTGGCTACATTAAATAGCTTCTGATATATAAAGTCACTTCAAATTTTGTGGTAAATTGCTGTAGACAGGTGCTTGGTTGTCTGTTAAAAGCCTTTTGCACGGTGTACTAATGGCAGTATACTGTTAACCTTTGCTGAGATTATCACACTGGTCGTTACTGTTGCGTACAAGCGATTTCTGCTTGCAGAGAGAAAAGTGTACAGAGTGTCTTACCACTCTGAAAAATGTGCAATTGTGTCTTTTGTCTCAAGCGCAATTTACATTTTCCCTTCCTTTCTCCTTCCCTGCCTATATCTTAATCCTTTGCTTTTGTCTCCTGTGATGTTTTTCTTTACTTCTAGATCTCTTTACCTCACTCTGTTCTTTCTTTCACTAAACCCACCTCTTCCCTTTCTATTCTTTTCTTCATTTATCTTTCGCATAGTGGCCTGCGCCTTGTCAGAAGCTACAAGCAGCCTTGTCGTAAAAGGCGTAATGTGTCACCTCCTGTCCATGTACCACACGCTCCGCTCTTAACAACTTATTGAAAAGGTAATGCATGAGGCTTAGGCTAATTATATTAAGTGACAATTTAGCGGCCGAGGTTCCTTTTTGCTTTCCAGCTCACGCTTCTCTCCCTCTCTGTCTCTCTCTCCCTCTCTCGCTCCCTCCCTCTCGTCTGTAAATGTGCAAGTCTGTGGGTTTGTCGAGTGGCACTCAGTGTTTCAAGTCAAGCTGGTGGCTCAGCTTCTGACCTGGCTGGTTAATGGCTGTTATTTGTGGGAGGGAGGAGTGGACTCTGCCAATATTGCTCACTCTCCCTGCAACCGCCCCACCCCCCCCCCCCTTTCCCCTTCTTCCCCCTCCTTCCCCCTTGCCGCTGCTGATGGTAATGGTCGTGATGACAGAGGAAACGAAGAAGAGACACAGAAGTAAAAATACACAGATGGAGAAATTTAGGAGGGAGACGGGGAGGAAGGAGGAAATAGAAAGATGAAAAATGCTGGGAAGCAGGAAGGGAATGAATGAGATCTTCAGGCTCCTTTATTAAAACTATTATTGTGCAGGACTTGAGAATTCCCCCCGGGGCAGGGGTCCATGTCGAAGCCCATATAATTAACTAGAGGCTCAGCTACGGATCAATTACCAGACAAGCAAGTGATAGCCGAATCAATGGAAGATCATCAGGCTCGTTATCAGTGTTGCAACTCATTAGAGGAAAAGTGAGGTAGAGAAAGAAGGAAAGAAAAAAGGGAGGGGTGGGGGAGTGAGGGTGGTTGGGTGAGGCAGGAGGAGAGGGCAGGGTTGGTGGCAGGGTGTTAGCCCAGAGGCTGATGGGTGTGTGTTGGATCCTGCTGTGTGATGTGTTGCAGTGCGCCTTAGCTGCCACTGACCGGTGACACGGGGGAGCCCTGCATGACAGAGTGCAGCCCGCTCTGTAGCAACAGTCACTGAGGCTTGTATGGATCAATACAACAGTGTGCATGAGGTTAAAGCTCTGCCATTGCATCCTTATTCCCCAGTGACTCACACGCTCAGTCTGGGGTACAATCCTACAATCCAAGCCGTCATAAAGGGATTGTCAAGATCGAAGAGTTACAGAACAAAGCCTACAGTTCCGGCATCAAAATTGTTATATGTTACCCAAAAAATGATAATTAATGTATAAGTTACCCCTCATCCCTCAAGAAGCTATTTCAATTAGAATTGAGTTGATTTGGTTTGATTCTGTCATAAACATACACACAGCACACTTGTCCAAATATTCACAAGACAAAAAAGAACAAAAAATACAGCTACAATCCAATATGGGACCCAGACGTGCGAAGACAACAAATTAAATGAAATAATAAAAAAAAATACTATAAGTAACATAGAACACAGACAAAAACAATGTGTTTACAGACAACAAAAAGTGTCCAAGTGTCTGTAAAAATTGTGCAGAATAATTCACAGCAAACATGCAGCATGATCCAGCTCTCAGGTGTCCAGTCCTGCTGTATGCTCAATACATCCCAAACTTAGATGTCTGCCTACAGTATGTTAAATAATCAATTCTGCAATGACTGACTAGCAAAGATTTGGATCATCCTCTGCACACATTGTTTGAGGGGTTTTTTTAAAGTAATTTTAATGTTTTTTTTAAATTGATGTTATTAAAAAAATCTTCTGAAATGACTACCATGAAAGAATGAAGTGAAAACATTTTTCATCTTGCATTCGGGGAAACATTAGCTCAGTAATTATAAAACATATGAGAGTCCTTCCTTATTTTGGTTCTTTCCTTGACAATTCATCGCCTTGAGTAAATATAAAATCTGCTAACGATGGATTTAGGTCAGCATAGTAAATACTTTACATACCATATTTTTTAGATGTACTTTGGCAACAATATCTGTTACATCAATTAATTAATTGTTATACTATTTCAGTTATTTCTTTCTTCTGTTTGTATTCTCCTTTTCTAACTCCTGTTCTTTTTTTTAAATTCTTAAGTATTTTTTATGCTGTATTGTTAGACGACAGACAGACAAGACAGCAAACGTGCTGTAGAATTTCATTGTACAATACAATTAGTTCTGTGTACTGTGTACAGTATGTACAACAACAACTTATTCTCCGTGACTATAAAGCTTTGAATTTTGATTCTTAACTCTATACATAATACCATTTACGGTGGCATATAATAATATAATATATTAATTTTTCTGTAATTGGTGTAGATGGATGTAATATGCTTTAAGTAAGGTATAAATATGATTCCAACTAGTCACAAATTGTAATTAGAAATACGGATTAATAGATAAAAAAAAGTATGTCATGTAACATATGTAACTACTAAAACCCATAGAGATTGTGAGAAGATTACACACAGAGTAAAAGTGAGACTTAAAACATTCTTGACCTCTTATTGCACATATTTTGTCCTTTGACCATGAGCTACAAATGTGTTTCAGAAGGCACCCTCCATCACTAAGCCCACATTATTATACCCATCAAACCCCTGAGCACTGCCTGTTTGTTTCCCAAACACTGACATCTAATGGGTCAAATAACCCAGAAATTGGGTGCGACAGCACTGAGTTGTTAGAACAGTCTTAAGAGAACCAATTCCCCTTTCTATGCTCTTAAGTCTTGAGAGGCAAAGTACCCAGCTTTTCATTTTCTATGCAAAGTGAGAAAACCAACAACAGTGAGTACGACACGGATGCAGAGGTCATTCAAAAGTCATAATTACAATGCTCTTCTTTTGTGTTATTTTTCTGTGTTTTGTTTTCTTTTTTTATGGAGATGGGATAATTTTTCATAGAATGAAATCACAACTGAGCAAAAGCCAACTCAAATTGGCCTTTTACACACTAAAACAAGGGCAAATGATAGGACAGAAGCAGAGGGCAGAGAGAGAGGAAAGTGGAACAACATAATTTGTGCAGTAATGGTGATTATCTGCCGCAGAAACAAATGATGAAAAGGCCAGTAGAAAAAGGTTGATGGGTGTCTCTTTGCTGAGGAGGATGCTTCTCGAATGCAGCGAGGGAACACTGGTTCACTTCGGGTGCGTGAAAGAAACATCTAGAGTTCATCCTGTCAGCTGTTTTGTAATCCAAACTTTTTTCCAGATTGAAAGCTCTGAGATTTTTTTGTCCATTCGGGGTCAAATGATTTATAATAAACAGACTAAAACAATAATAATCATGGTTTAACTCTGGTGGGAAGTGGCATTTTCAAAAGAGTGAGTGCAGCCTTTGTACTACTAGTCTACTAGAGACATAAGCAGGAGCACATGGCTGAGGGCTAGCACTGTCGTTGACCTGATTTATGGTCATACAACGATGCTCACACACACACACACACACACACACTCTCAAACAGGCAGTGTGTGTGCATGTGACAAGGAATGGCGTGTCGATCAGATGGCACAGGGATAGAACTGTCACTGTTCTGCTACCACTACAGGGCCACAAGACGTCATATGACACCGACAGGAACAGCCTTTCACTTGTGATAAGGGGAGAGAGGGAGACAGCGAGAAAGACGTAGAAAGACACAGACGAGGGCACCGAAAGGTCTGAGAGAAACGAGAGGGAGCCACATGATTGTCTGTGTCACTGATCACTGCAATCTGGCCTTCACTAATAAGTGCACCTTTGTGAAAAAAACAGAGAGGACAAAAAAACGCCAGCAGAGTGTCTCCTTCGAGTCTTATGAGTTATTTACAATTTTCAACTGTATTTGCGGTAACATAGAATGGCAAAAGGTTAATGGGTGGGAGCACAATCTGATAATGCCTATTTGGCAATTCATGACCTAATGACACATGTTATGTATCAAGTGCTCCATGTGCTAGTTTTGTTTTTCCAAGAAGGGAAGACTCCAATCATGAGGTCAGGAGACAAAACTACTATTTTATCAGCGCCAACCAGCGACTGGTACACATGTGGAGCCACACACACACACACACACACACACACACACACACACACACACACGTACCTATTTTAGTAGGTTATCACAACAACACAAGAGGCTCTCCTTTACTCCAAAATAAACTGTGCAGCATGATATATACAGTGCATCTTCTAGAGACATTACTAGGGCTGCAATTGATTATTTTCTTGATTATTGGAACAATCGTTTCATTTATAAAATGTCAGAAAATTGTGGAAGATCCATCACAAGATCCCAGAGCCCACGGTGACGTCCTCAAATTGCTTGTTTTGTCCAGCCAACAGTCCAAAACCCAAAGACATTCAATTTACTGTTATAAAAGAAGAAGCAGACCAGCAAATATTCACATTTAAGAAGCTGGAAACTGCATTTTCGGCATTTTTGCTCAAATTACTTCTGTCAATCAAGTAAATGATTAATCAAACTAATTGTTTTACCTCAAGAAAGTAGGTTCTCAATTTACAGCCTGCAAGAAACATTTTTGCAGTTTGTTATAAGTTCCCATGAAAAGAAATCAGTCTTTTAATTAATGCAATATTGTGCCTTTTAGTAATTTACTCTTGCTGGCAGCATTTATAGTACGAAGCAAACAAAGACATCACCAAAGGTAGTTTGGACTGTTTTGATTTCCTGAGTGCATTTTCTTTTCGCATATGGCCCTGCATCCAACGTGGAGTCCACAAACTGACTTTGAATCACCATAACTTTGAGAATCTCTTACCTAAAGGGAGGATCCATTATCCATGGTTAACAGGGCTTTCACAGCTAAAGTAAAGTGCGACTCTGCGTAGAGCAAGGCCATTATTTCCAATGGAGAGGGCAGCTGCGCAAGCCATAGCGGAGCACACTATCCGGATTTTCCCACCAGATTTTGCAGCCAAAGTTCAACTAAATTTAACTTTAACCCCAAATACGCTGAGCTCCACAACGCATGTCCAATTGGATTCTTGCATCGATGGAGGTGGAGGTTATGAAGCAGACAATTGTACTGTAGAGGTGAACGGTGGAAAGGTTCATTTGTGCGTCTCTGAATTGCTGGAGGTTTGAAGCTCTACTCTCTGATTCCACCAGGACTTGAGTAGAAAACCTCAAGCATGGCAGAAAATATCAGAGAGGAGAAAATTAATATTGTGATTGTTTACATTCTGACATAGTCTGTAGCATCCTAGTTGATGGCTTTGTGCTGCTCTTCACTCTACAGACTCCCTCACACAAACTTACTGTGTGAAACTACACTAAAGCATCAGGGAAAGGGTTACATATGAACCAAGAGGTGTGAGGCTATTGTGTGGGGAAAGTAAGAAAGAGGAGAAGAAGACGTAGAAGGAGAAAAGGAAGAAAAAGAAGAAGAAGAGGTTGAGTTCCATCACTTGCCTATTGACTGTGGTGGTTTCAGAGCATTTCACAGATGTGTATATCGGGGCAGCCCATCCTTCTGCTTTTTCTCCTTCTTATTTCCTCCTCTAACTCCACAGTCTTCCACACTCACACTTGGATAATTCTCTTCTAATCATCTCTAGCTCTTCTCCTCATCCACCCTCATTTACTTCCCTCATGTCTCCCTCCCCTTCTACTCTCTCTCTTCTCACCTCATCAGACAGGCCCTCCACCTCACCCCTCCGCTGCCTCCATACCATCGCTCCTGTCCTCTCTCACTGACCCGTGCTCCCCCCCAGTCACAGGGCGTTGTGTCTCTACCTGCCAGGCTCCCTGACAGCCCCACGTCCCACCCCCCACCCCCTGAGAGGAGACCGCCTGCCCATCCGGAACGCTGCCGTGGCAACCCTTTCAGCGCCCCCGTTGTACAGACCCCCACCACCACCACCAACCCGATCTCCACCGAAACCAGCACTGAGAGTTTGACAAAGTCCTTCTCTTTGCTAACTTCCCATCTCCCCGTCTCTCATTATTCTGTTTTTACTCTTCCTCGCTCACTTTCGCTCTAAGATCTTTTTCCCCTTCTGACCTCACTAATATATCTTTACCTCTTTTAGCTTTTTGCTCCCTTTTGACACTCACTGAAGCACTTTCTCCTCTCGCTGAGGCTGAAATAAAAGTGAGTGTAATGTCAGTGGTTGTTACGGTGACCTTCATAACTGTTTGCTTGAGGATTGCTGTTTGTTGTGGTGGGACAAAATACTGACAGGAAATACAGCACCAGAAAAAGTATGATTAAATTACCGGGGTGGCCCAAAAATCAGATGATATTTTTTTTGTGGAAATTACATTTGAAAAGGTGGGGGTCGTTTTATATTTGAGGACTTGACAATTACATGTTTCCAACATCAGGTTGTTGTTGTTTTTTTTAAGGAGACAGTGCTGGTCTCACTCTGGCTCCTACAGAGAGTGTTGCATTGTGGGTTGTTTGTAGTCATAAAGTTGCTAGGCTAGCAAGTCCTTTTACAGTTAGTCATCCGTAGAAGTGTTTATGTAGCCCAGTTTAACCTTTCTGATGGGCAACCCTGTCTCCTAAAAATTACAAATATTATTAAATTGGTTTTACCAGTTACGTTGTGGTGGCTAACGTAATGGCTGCCTGGATTATATTCAGAGGCAGCGTTTTTTTGGAGTGAATGAAGCGCTACATTTATGTGCTGTACCAGAGTCGCGGGGAGGTGGTCGGGGTCGTTGGAGGCCATACAACTACGACTTTGACTGCAGGCACCTGAATCCCGTCTGTGGTTAGATTCAGGCAACAAAAACACTTTGGTTAAGGTTAGGAAAGATCGTGGTTTCGGTTAAATGTTAATAAACACCATATGTCTCGTGCGTCAAGTCACTGTGGACTTTTTCTGTATCAAACCTAGACATGATCATTCTCTAACCTTAACCAAGTGCTGCCGGTGTCTAAACATAACCTTAAAAAAGCTAATAATGCGATAGTCACTATGAGCGGACATTGTATTACAAGATTGGATATTTTGGCTGAAAACAAATGAAATACATTGTCAGTGAACATTTTACATTCAGTATCGATATTTCTGTGATTTGCCAGATACGTTGATTAACAACATTTCCTCATTATGTTAATAGAACATGTAATTCCTTCAAAATGTATTTGCTGTTCCTGGCTTGTGTAACTTGTTGTGTTGCCACATAGGAAATAAATTCCTGACGAATGAAAACTATTCAAAAGGTTTCCTGGAAAAAACGGGGACCGAATCGTCTGTCAAGCAGCCAAGAATTACCGGAGTCACAGAATTTCATGATGAAAAGACAAGAAAAAGACTCACAGCCAGAGAAAGTAATTCTGACCTCTTCCAAGAGGTGACAGAAGAGTGTGTGAGTGGGAGACTGATAAACAAGCTACACAAATGTGGGATTTATGTTTTGTTTTAATGGTAAAAGTGTTTCATGACTCACTTTTATGAGAGAAGAGGCTTCAAGGATGAGGACTCTCTTCTCCTAATAGTATCTCGCGGAAACATCCCCAAACATATAGTCAGGGTCATCTTATATTCGGGCCATTACTGCATATGAAATGAATCATTTCCTTCGAATTCAGACAAAAATCTAACCAAGCAGGGATTTATCAGTCTAATGCTTATGTCTGAGTATGACTGTCCAAATGTTTCGGGAGAGGTCATCAGTAACCAGCTGTACATCTGCTAAGTGGTGAGGTAGTGAAGTAATGCCGGTTAGCCTTTGTGAGTAACAGGGAAGTCCACGACTGCTTTTGATATAAAAACTAAAAATTCAATGACCTCACAAAAGTTGAGAGGCGGTCCAAAAGTACCATCTGAATCCTCCCCGAAAACAAATGCTGGATGCTGGAAGGGAGGTGGGAACAAAAAAAAACATGTGGGTTACATTAGCCAGGGGAGTCTTTATTTATGGCACACACATGACAAGGAACATAACCACTAACAACACGACAAGCACACAAACACTTGTGACTCTCCCCAGCCAAAAAAAAACTCCCCAAAAAAATGTCACACAAATCATCCTGTGGTAGTAAAACCACTTTGCAAACAAGCAACAAAGTTTTGGTTTGGGACTTCACAAAGGAAGGAGAATTTCAATCACAAAAAAAAAAGTTGGGTTTCAATTCTCACTCCCAGCACATCCTTCTTCCCTCTCTCTAACTTCATCTTTTTTTCAAGTGTGTGTATGAAGACGAGAGAAGTAGGAAGTGCAGCTTCAAAAATAATGTTTTTTATTTTTAAAGTTCCGCATGTGTGTCTGCGCCAGCCGAACGATCAGCGCATTAAAATCTCATTTTAGCTTCTCTTCCAGTGAACCCACGGAGAGGTTGTAAGTGTAATGCTCATCGCAATGCCCTCCCCTCCTCCAAACCTCTTGTAATTGAATACTGTCCCACAGCCCCGGCAAAAATCAGCTTAGTGAATGCAGAAGGCAGAAAAAAAAATATGAAGAAACGATTATTATTCCACCATCAGGTTTCAATTACAAGGAAGAGGGGGGGTTAAGTGAACATCAACTCATATTAAAGTATATAGGCGGCCACTGGCATTTGGAGACTTTGTTGAAAGCTCTCGTGTATTAACACACATTCTTACACGTGGCCAAGTTACATTATTTGATTATTACAACCGTAGCCACAGGTTTGGCGTGCAGGCTCCGCTCTCGCCTTAGAACCACTTCCACGGAGAACAAGAACCTATTAGTCTGAAAACAGTGATGAGAGAGAGAGAGAGAGAGAGAGAGAGAGAGAGAGAGGGAAAGATCTCCTGTCTACATTTGGCATGCTAAGAGGCTAGAAACCCAGCTGTGTGTGTGTGTGTGTGTGTGTGTGTGTGTGTGTAAGTCATGGGCGTATATCCCATCTTGCGTGTCTGTGTTGCATTGCTTTAATACATAAGACACGAAAGACAGATTTAACGACAGAATGGACGTGAGGCTCTGTTTAATGAACCTGCATTGTAAAAATTTAGATTCAAAAAAGTGGCTGCTGTTCATTATGTTCCACTCACTCATAAATCACCTCAAGCTCCTTTAATTCTTGTCTGTTTCTGAGCGTTTATGTTCGCTCTGCTGTCTGCCTCTCTTTCTCTCGCAGTCAATCTTTCTCACTTTGTCCTTACACACTACCACACCAGATTCTGTCACCTGTCTCTGCTCGTTCTATCACTCCCTGAGAGGCAGAGGGATGGCCGCCGCATTCCCAGAGGCAAGACATAAAGGGCTGTGAATGGATGGATGGATGGCGAGGGGGACGAAACCAACAACTAAATTATTAAGTGACACTTCGCTTCGCTTTGAGACACACACACACACACACAGACACACTCACGAGGCAAGAGGGTAAACGCATTAGAACAGTTAGCCCCATGAATGCACCCGACAACTCGACTACACGCTAATTCACGTCAAAATCATCAAACCGGGCCTGGGGCTCTTAAAAGTTTCACGCTACTGCTTGAAGGGACGTCGTTGAGCCTGGGAGGCTTTCTGAGAGTGAGTGGCCCTGTCATCGCAGCCATCGCTGCCAATAAATAAGTAAATATGGGAGTGGAGTGGCTAAGCAGCGTTGCCACAGACTTGACAGCACCTATCCACTGTGAGTTTCTGCTCCTGTGTGAACATCAGCAAATAGGTATTCGCACCTGTGCATGTGTGTGTGTTTCTTCTCCCAACCTCTGACAAGCTCCAGGGGAGCCTTGCTCTTGCCACCATATCTCCCCAGCTTGAATGTGCCAAAGTGGGGCTTCATTCACTTAAGTTCCACCTGGCCTTGATTTCCTGTGGACAAGGCTGGAGCACACTGGGACAGCTCTGGTCTAATTTGGTACATAAGGAGACAGGATGATGGGCCATTTGGTCACCATGGACCCAGGCTCTATGTTTAGGTCTAACACAACCACTCAATTCTTAGTTTGTGGGGTTGTGGCTGAACTGGATGAACTCAGGTTCTCAGGTTCACTCTCCAAGTGTAAGACACGAGATATTGAGAACAAGTTCATGAAGTTAATTGCAAAAAAGACAAAAGACCCACAGATCTTTAAGGGTCCGTTCACCTAAAAATCATAAAACCGACTGGTATCAGTTGAATTTTGTTTGTGGTGCTCACACCAAAGACCACAGTTTTCATAGGGACTATTTCTACAGTAGAAAGTAGATCCAATAAAAAAAAGTCCATGGAGTAACCAGGACATTGTTTCTGGAAGGACACATTGCTCCTGTTGTTTTGGAAATGATTGTAATGCTTTGAGCACTAGCCTTCATTCTACTGGCAAAATCTCAGTGATGGATATCTAAAACCCTGGATAAATAAAACCAAAACTCTCTACATGGTGTATACACTAGAGGGTTTTTTTTAACTTTTATTTTGTAATTTGGGTGAACCTATCCTCTAGGGAGGGAGAGGATTTTACTTCTTCTTCCCAGTCTTCAAGGCTTCCAGAAATCTGGTTTTAAAACAACACAATAAGGCAGACCCCTGTATAAGTATCAAGAAATTTAAACTTGAGCCTAGAAAAGTCTTGAAACAAATGTATTTGCATTGACAACAATTGAAATTCTCACCCATTGATTGTCAGATTTTTAAAATTCTGTTTTTAAGATGAAGATCAAAACACTATTTTTTTTCATTGCAAACACCCAATTTATTCTCCTGGTTTCCTAATATTGTGTGGTAGCTTTGGAAAGTTTTGTAATCTGTTTTTGAGAAAATACAATTTTAGGCCTCAGGTTGTCATGTTTTGACGTCCTTAAAAATGACCACCAGCAGACAGCGCAGGCAATCGAGTATAGTTGTCCTAAGGGCAAAATGCAATGGCATAGTGATACTTAAGCAACTGTAAAGAGTGTTTGTGGGCCCATAAATGTGCTCACAGTTTGGATGTATCTGTTTCAGTGTGTGTATGTCTACGTGTGTGTGTGTGTGTATGTGTCTATCTGTGGGTACGCTCATTGTAAAGCCTGCTAATTGCAGTTGAGACTCCTTTAATTAACACAAAGAGAGGTCTCTGTGGTACGTATGGGCACTGTGAGTGTGTCACGAGTTTATATCTAGCCAACCTGTGGGACACAACAGCCTAATCAGAGCCTTTTAAGTTCTGCCATGCTCACACTGGAGGATTAACTGAAGACACACTTTTGGAAAATGAGACAACCGAGGATCACATTGGTCTGGCTGACAAAACAAGCAAGGCATAAAAAAAAAAATTAAAAAAACCCAAATGTGCTTAGAAAACTAACACAATAATGCTGACAATAAGAGGTGCTGTACTTTAAGGTTGTAATGGCTTTATTTAGCTTGAGAGCCTTGCTCAACTGTAAACAAAATGGTTGCCCTGCTGTTGTTGTTTGCAGATTGATGGTTTGTGTATGGCAAAGGGCGCCACTAGAGACATGACACAGGATATGCCTCAATCTTTCTCTCTTCCTTTTGTCCACCCACCTCTGTCTTCATTTGCTCACTCGTTTCTCCTCTATCTTTAAAAAATAACTTCCTCTCTTTTTATTATTCCTGCCAATTTGGACAGGAGCCCTGGTCAAAGACAGATTACACTAAGTCGCATATCAAACCTAATCAATCTTCAGCCCCTGGAAGGCATCACTCTCCCAATGAATAATTACAGCAATCCAGTTATGAGCTGCCAGTGCCAAAATGTTGCCACCACCATCCTTTAGGATGCTGGAACCCCTGGCTGATTAACCAATGAACTTTATGGGGGAAGTTTGTGTGAGTGTGTGCTCCAAGGAAAGAGAACTGCAGAGGAAAGACAAGATGAGCGTCCGGTCATGACGAGTTCTACTGTTTTTCTTTTGAGAATTAATAAAGTTATTTAAACTACATTAAATACAAGTGGCACCAGGGGTATGCAGAGGTTGGAGAGCTGATATGTGTGGAGAATGAGAGTGATCACGAGCGTGTTTTGATCCAGGATTTAGTCTGGCAGGGTTGCTGTAGTCAAACTAAGGCCAAACTCAATTTGGCTTCCATATGTCTTTAGTACAGCTCTGTATTACAATAGAGGAAACGTGCTACACCACCCTCTGCTGCTAACACGCACACAAACACACACGTACAACAAGATGAAGATGATTAAAAGGAGAGAAAGGGGATGTGGTGTGAAGAGGGAAAAAAAGATAAATAAAAAAAGGTAGAGAGAGAAGTGGGAGAGGAATGAGCGATGAATGAAAGAATCATCCTGTTGGTGAGGGCGCTGCTATCAGCGGGGAGAAGATGCTCCAGTAGTACACTGTCAGTCAGTCATTCAGCCGGCGATATGTGATGCATGAAAGTGCGTGAGTGTGTGTGTGTCAGACAAGACGAGGTTCTTTCATCAAGAGGCATGTTGAGTGGAAAATATTGAGAGAAAATTGACAAGAAACTGCTTTTCTTTCACACGAGGGAGGGAAGCCACTGTGTCGTGCATGAGAGGAAGTGGTGGAGACTTGAGGGAGGAAAAAAAAAGGGGTGGGGGAGTGAGTGTGTAACTGCAGGGCAGCTGTATTGAGCGGAGGAGGGTGTCATTTAGAAAGTGGCTGGCTCAGCAATGGCCATTAGTAGCGTTGTGACACAGTGGACCGTCAAGCAAACAGATAGACAGGCGGAAGAAACGGCATGGATGTGGGCAGACAGGCAGGCAGCAGAACAGATGAACCAGTTAAAAATGATCAGGTTGAAAATAAACTAGTGATTGTTTTCACTCTTGATTAATGTGTCAATCATTTTTGCTAATAGATGATTAATTATTAATTAAAAGAAATGTCAGAAAACAGGGAAAAATGCTCATCATAATTTCCCAGAGCCCAACATAATATATTCAATTTACAATTATATAAAAGGTAGAAAAGTAGCAAATCCTCACACTGGAGAAGCTACAGCAAGTGTTAAAGTTTTATTTTGATAAATGACCTAAAAGACTGAACGATTGTCAAAACTGATGATGATTCATTTTATGGCTATCCACTAATTAATTAATTGACTAATCAGCCCTATAATTAAGAGTTAACAGGTTACAAATTAACTGGTTTAAAAATGTTGGCATGCATGCAGAAAAATGTGATTTTTGTAACGTGATTCACTTAAAAGAGGACTCCACTGATTTAGCATTGTAATCAACGTTGTCAGCCTCACGTGGACAGTTTAAAAAAACTCAATGCAGCAGAACCAGAGATGTCGTCTTTTTTATTCCACGCATTTTTTCTTGGCATCTACATTACCCACAATGCAAGCCGCCAATAGTTTTTTTTTCAAACTTGTAGTCTTCAGCCCCAACTGATGTTTATCAGACAGAATTTATCAGCCTTCCTCTGGAGCCACAAAAGGCTTTATACAAATATTTTCACATATGTAGTGTTACTCCCCAAGAACGGTAAACAGACTTTGATGTGTTGAATCAGTGCAGTTCCCCTTTAAATGAAGCAACGTTATAATATACAATAGGTTATCAAAGCTCCAAACTGTATTGAAATGGGACCTTGAAAAATACTGGGAGGATGCTAATGTTTATACCATTTTAAGTTATCTGATATTTTAAGCCAAGGAAGCCTCTTATAACATTATGGTGAAAGACTAGACACCTAATACTGGAATAATACAGCCATCCCGAAAACCTCAAACTATCCAGCGCCGCACCGCAAATAACTATGATTTTAAACAAAATTGAGTGAAAGAGAGAGAAAGAGCATAAAGAAACAGAGAGAAGGAGAGACATAACTAAAAAATTACTCAAGCCCGTGAAATTCCTTAGACAGCAGAACTAGCAGTGAAGGCTAAACACTCCAGAGTCTGGGTGTTGGCAGACACAAAACACCGCCACAGCATGAAATCTGAGGCCTCATAATGCACCTATCGCAACCTCTGGTAGGCCTTGAATCACCAATCACAACTCTGCGCTCAACTCAAAGCACCAATCACAACCAGGATCACAGAGCAAGGCGATAAGTGCTGGTGATCTGATAGGATAAGCTGTCTTTTTCTTAACTGGTAATTATGTGCATCTAAAACTCTGACGGATTATTCATCATCAAACGTCACTTCTTTGTGACTCTTGACCTGGCAGCGTGTTATGAATAACAAACGCACTCCAGATCTCAGCTTCTTTTCCATTTTTGTCCAGCACTTTGTGTCCAGCAATCTCACTACATGACTTTTAGGTGAAACACTACAATCATGCCTTATTTATTTGCCTGAAAGACAATCTGAGCTTTCACTTCACTTTCCCACCGGTCTGTCCAGCTGCCCACTGCCAGAAAGCATTTTGCTGGGGACAGTGTGGTCCTATTGGAGCGGCAGGAATTCACAAACAGAGGGGGCAAACCAAGGTTACTGAGACGGAGGGCCCAGGCACGCTCCCAAACGAGGCAGGCGGCGACGCAGCCAGCACAATCTGGGGTCCTTCTGCTGACTAGCCACGCTAGGACTCACGGGAAGGGAATGCAAGACCCTGTCACGGGCCAAGTTTGGAGGAGTGTGGAGTGAGAGACAAACTGTTTGAAAAGGACGGGGTTAGCACATGAGAACGCTGCATGTGCGTGTGTGTGTTTTAAAAACCTTGACAAGTAAACTCTGGCTGCCATCACTCGTCACTTCTTTGTGTTGGAAAAGACCGCCTTGCCACACCCCGCGGTATTCCCGTGCAGGCCAAGTCTTCTCCCATTCCAATGAGGAGACATTAAGGGAAGAATAATCACTTTGGACGCAAGCTGCCAATTTAGTCTGAACTTATTTATCTCATTTAGAGTCAGTTTGGAGGGATATACACATGGCAAATACCGACTTCTCAGTTCCCACAGACAGAGGAAGAGAGACCGCTGGCAGGGCTGACAATGTTCCTCCATTGAGCTTTTCTTTACTGTAACAAGAGAGGGGGTGACAACGGTTTGCCAAACCCTGACAACTGCAATCCTGTCACTGCTCGCTGCCAGTTTATCTGTGGGTTTTCTTTTTTCAGTGGATGCTTTACCACTAATTCAATTTCTTCTGGTGTTTCAAGCATTAAATTCTAAATTAGGATGTCCTGAAAAAGCAAGCTTACCTTCACATACACACATACACAGGACAAGATGTGGAGGACAACGGCCACCGTAGCGGCTCGCCTCCACCCAAACCACATGATGCAGGGACCCCCCAAAAACTCATATCCTACATGGCTCTGGCTACGCATACTAACTAGTGATGGCCTCTCTTTTCATGGAGACAGAAATGCACACATGTAAGCACACACACTCACACACACACACACACACATTAGGTATAGTCTAATTAGCGCTGGTATTTTCAGGGCTTGTTTGCGCAAATTGGAAATGTGTGATGTGAATTAAAATATGGCCGGGGTTTTTGTTCCCAATAAAAAAATAGAAAGGGGTTTCACCTTGCCCCTTTGTTGGGGCTCATACGAAAGTAATTTAGTCCAGAGAGAGAAAGAGAGAGAGGGGTACAGAGAGAGAAAGAGAGAGAGAGGTAGTAAAAAAAGACAGAGGGAGAAAGAGAGAGAAATGGAGAGACAGAAAGAGAAAGGGGGAGGGAGATACATTCCGTTTGGCCCAGAGTGAGAGGCACTGTGGGTGTCTGAGGGCCCTCGCTGCCAGTAATTGCTTCCATATAGGACCCGTCCATGGTCACACACACACACACACACACATACTGTATGCACGCACGCACGCACACCCTGTTCAAACTGTAAAAGCAGACCCTTATCCGTAAAAATCCACCGTTCAAAACAAATTAATAGTAATTTACGATACATGAAAGTACACTTAAAGTTTTGCATGTATTTAACCACCGAATCCTGTTTTCATGAAATGTGTCATAAAACAAAGCATAGGCCACAGAGCTACTGCATGAGGTGATGAGGCACAGTAACAGGTTACCAGCATGAGAAGGTACAAAAGGCCCCAAAATAGAGCACCAAATAAACCGGAAATTAAAGTATTAGACAGTGAATCTGGTTAACAGGACACTGCTAGTTATTTATTTTATCTTGCTTTTTGTCCTTGGCTCTACATTGTTGCTGTTCATTGTCACCCGTGTGTTCCTGTGACAGTGTGTGTTTAATGCCGGCCTGCAAATCAAATTTCCTTCGGTATAATAGTGATGAAGTTGAAGTTAAAGTTGCTGTTGTTGTTAATAGGCTTTGATGAATGAGGTAACTTCTTAGAAACCGCTATCAGTTACCAGTTTCTAATTCGTTTGTCAAAATTGTAACAGAATTACTTACATATTACTCCGTATTTTATGTTATTTTCTGAATCTGATACAAATCTACCAGTAGATCAGAATGGATAGGAGCCTACAGGTGCACACTTACATCCAACGGTGATGTTCTTGTCTTTCTGTGAGGTAAACTGAAACTGATTACAGAAGCTCCGCTGTTCCCAGTCTCACCTATAGCACCAAGTCTCGTCTGCCATTCTTTCCAACATCTGTCTTTCCAGTGCTTATCTGTCTTCTGTTGCTTACAGCCACTGTTGCTAGGCAACAGTTCACGTCAGGAGGTGTAAATCAATGTATTTACTGTACATGTAAAAGATGAAATAGCCAATGAATATAGGATATGAAATATTCTCCAGGTTTTAAAAGCAGAATTAGCCAAATGATCGAATCTTTACTAGATAACATGATTATCACGAAATAAAGAATTATTTAAGAGATTCCCAGCCACTGTACACTCAAATGTTAAGTCAAATTTAATTTCAGATATGCTTTACTGGCATAAAGCAGTACAGTACCTTAGTCACAGATCTATGTTTTCTTATTCCCTGTCCTCTTGTATCACTGTGAGTGTGTATATTTCAGTACATAGACTGTGTAGGCTCCAGTTTGATGTATTTACAGGTCCCTTCAACATACAGTAAGTATTACGTGCACTCTTTCTCAGTAACAGGAGTGGGTCTGAAAGGGGCAACAATAGTCATCCTCTGCTCCGCTGCCAAAAGAAAACATACAGTATTAGGCATATGTAGCCACATGTGGTTGTCATGCACTGCCTCTCATGTCAACAACAAAGAAAAAAAATCTCCTTTTCCCATTTCTCCATACATATCATAAATCGACTTACATCATTTCATACACAAACAAAGGACAGAAAGAATGAAGAAGACAGAGAGAGAAAGAAGGTGGAAATAATAATAATTTCATAGGAAGGTTGAGCTGGAAGGAGCAGGTGAGCAGAGAGGGAGACGTTTAGAATCTGAGTAATTTAAAGAGGAAATCAGTTTTTCCATTTAAACCAGTTAAAGCCACTTTACCAGGTGCAAAAGCACATAGCAGCACAGAGCCTTGAACTTGGACAGCAAAAGAGCCAACTACATAAAAATGAATCTTAACTTTACTGGGTTCTACTGGAGTTTAAATAGCAGATGGACTGTGCGTGTGTGTTTGAGGTTCAAAGCGTTAATGTGACTAAGACTTAAGAACGTTAGCATGGTAAGTTGAACCGGTGTGGGCTACGTTTTCAACCACTAAAATGAATGATGTCACAGAGCCTGCCTCACACACACACACGCACACACACACACACACACACACCCATGGTTCCCACCTGAGCAGTAATTTTAAATGACTGTGAGCCTGTGTGACTGAATTGGCTGAACTCACAAATCAAAGACACGTTGGGTTAGTTGCAGATTTCCAATGAAGTGGCAGAGCACAAGTGTGCGTGTATGTACCTGCTGCAGGTGTGTGTGTGTGTGTGTGTGTGTGTGTTTGTGTGTGTGTGTGTGTGTGTAAATTACAAAGCAACAGACAGAAAGACTTGACTGCCCTCTCTGGGTTTGATCGGATCTTTAGGGAAGCACAGATGTGACATAATATTTAATTATCTGAGCAAAAACATTAAACATTGCCGATATCAAAAATAACTACCCTTCCTATTATCTCTCTGCCACCACACACATGCTGTAGCCTCATTGAAGAGGACCCATAGGGAAAACTGCTGTAGATTGGTGAGCGCTGTGAGTGTGGCATTGAGCATTGTGTGGGTACGTGTATGTGTGTGTGTGTGTGTGTGTGTGTGTCCTGGAGGAGTGGCTGTCACTGTATCAGTTGCCACAGTAGATAAGGCAGTGTACCGATGGTTCTGGTAATGATGCTGGGACCACTGAGACAAGTGTAGGGGAGGTGTCTCTGCTGCTTCTTGCTGATCTCATCACATCACATCACACACTTTTCGTACACAGCCTCACAACAATTTCCTATCATACACACACACACACAAAAAAGCGTGCATACCGGCAAAAGTGACAACTTTTCATTCCTCTAATGCTTTTCCTTTTTCTGTTCCTGTCGTCTTTCTCCCCCTGTTTGCGTCATCTGCTCTTGAAACTTTTTTCACCCTCACTGCAGAAAATCCTCTTTTACAAACAAGCAAAATATTCTGTAGTTTTAAAGGATTATTTGCTAGTATCAAAAAACTACTGCCAAGGAGGTAGGCAAACAAATCAGTCCACTATGAAACAATATCTGACCTTAAAACAAGCACAAAAAAAAGGCAACAAAACTATAGAAACATAACATAAAGGTTACTGAAACTTGATTATTTTCGTTATATGATGAAATTAAATGAATGAAAACATTCCTTAATGTACTTTCAAAATGAGGCTTAATTTCATTGTTTCAAGAATTTTCCAAAGTTATGTGGTTTTTCTTAATATTTCAGTGATCTGCATGTTCAGCTACACTTTAAATTACTCTTTTTACTTAGGTATATAGTTTCAACAGTGATGACTCTGTCTTTAACCAATTAAAAAATACATTTGCGGTGTTTTTTGTCTTGCATAGTTTTAAAGAGGCACTCCACCAGTTTTACTCATGAGGAGTACTACAAAGCCTGTGAAAGCAGTTGATAATGTCTTCTGTGGTGCTGGAGGAGCTTTGTCAAGTCTGAGAAAATCACCCTCATGATGTCATCAGGGTTATCTCAGCTTGGACTTGAGACAGAAAGCCTGTTGCACTATGGGAAGTTTAGGATACAGTCTTGCCCCACACAAGGGACTAAAAGTCAGGATACCTCAGCCTCCGCTGCTTCAGTTTTGAACATTTTCCTTTTTTAAACCGTCTCCTGTGAGTCCCCTAACTTCAGTGAAGTGAAATACTAAATCTCTTTTAGCAGTTCCCCTTTGAATTGGTCTGATTTATTAAATAAAAAAAACATCAAATTTTCTGTGTCTATGTCTATGATACTAATGTGACAACCATGCAATTCACTTTTCACACTTGTTTCAGCTCTAGTTGAAAAATAGATTTAAGGTCTTACTTGTAAAAATTGAGACAAATTTTCTTGAAATAAGTTCAATAATCGAATGCAAATTGGTCTTTGACACAATTGATTTTGATAAAGATAAGTAAGATGTAATAAATATGGCAACTAGCTGAAAATTCGCATTTAATTTTTTAAATTCAGGGTAAGGCAACCACACAAACAGTCAATTCCTTCAATCAGTCTGTTAGTAAATATCTATATTCTCCTTTACCAGCAGAGATGATTACGTGGAAAAATTCACAGCTAAGGACTGCCTGGTGAGAGAAAACGAGGAGACCACACTGACTTTATGGACAAAATGTTTTCCTTTTCTCCACTTTTAAAACATAGAGCAGGCATCAGATGTCAGCTCTTTAATTCTGATCGCTGTTATTTAGGTGCCCTAGTTGGCTGGACTTCAGTGTTTGGCAGTCATGAGCACCTCTGAGGAAATCAAATGAAAGATCTGGTTCAAAACCTGAACGTATATAAAACAAGCTTTCATTTGAGCTGTTTACAGTGCAACCTGAAAACAAAAGAAAAATGAAACGTATGTGATAAAAAAAATATATCTACACCAAGGGATAAACAGTTACACAGTGGCATAGACACAAAAAACATGCATTTCTTTCCCCATTCCCCACCAAAGGTAATCATTTTCCTTCGGTCAAAGTCACAGAGTCACACAGAGGATGTGGTAAGAGGTCAGTAAAAGCCCTACAACAGAAACCTCCACTGTCCTATGCCTAACCCTTAACCACTGGTGTTTCCGTGTGTAGTGTTAGAGAAGTTTGTGGTACAAACGGGTCAGGATCCAGCAGGAACAAGGCTTGAGAGGACATCAGAGCGCACTTAATCTAAACAGCATTTCCTACCTTGGGCCGTTGCTACACAAAGCAAGCCAAAACCACACAGTGTCTATACACACACACAGTCAGGACCTCTGTGTGTGTGTGTGTGTGTGTGTGTGTATACTGTGAGGTTGTGAAGATGACTGGGTCAACCTCAATCAAGGGGAGAACGACAAGAAAACAAGCACAAGCTCAGCTAAACAAATGGGGGCACAGGGATTCACAGAGGAGAGACAGAACCCAAACAAACTATAAGATTGATATAGATGAAGATTAGTGCAGGGTGGGGAGATAAAGACGTGGTCCTTAATGTATGTGACACAACCAAACATGCACACACACAAACACTTTTTTCCTCAGGTCATGCATAGTCCTAGCTAAAGGCCGCCAACAAAGCCTAAACAGTGGGATTAGCTGAACACAACACTGACGCTTTGGCTTGTGTCTGCATAAGGGAGAGAGAAGGCACTGTAAACTGTTTACAGGGGAACGCAGGGTTACTGCCCTATGTGTGTGTGCGTGCGTGCGTGTGTGTGTTTACAATGCAAAATTGTGGCTTTTGTGATGCGTCGACTCCTCTCTGATTGGACCAACAAGGAGACAGTGGCATGTGTCCATACACAAACACATAACGCTGCTTACAGTTAGGGAGCTGGACACTGAAATGTATTCAGCAACACACACACACATAACTACAGAGAGGCTTAAGTCCTTATGTAACTTTTGCATCACTTTAGTCTCTCATCTGGGTTTTCTTTCATCAGTTTAAAAAACGTGGAACAGAAATTTACTATCCAAAAACAAAAACACATACACTACCTTTCCTGTTCATTTTCATTGCCATGGCCAGATTATCCTGTTACGGGGCCCTGAGGCAAAAACTAGCTGCTGGGCTGCTGTGGTAATTTGATTAAACACAAAGTACTTAAGGAACATGCAACAATGATGAATGTCTTAAAACAAGGCACACAAGGACAAGACAGGGCCTCAAGGACCAACCATAAGGCGCCCTTCATGTCAGCTAATATTGGGCTTTTTGTGGTGCATAAAATCAATATTTTCCCAATAATCAAATTACCCAGAAACCAAAGGCATTTTTTTATCTTTTCTTTCAGGGCCACTAGGACTCTGGGGCCCTTTGCCGGGGTTGGTAATTCAGCCTTGCTCATAGCTCGTCACTTGACTGGGCCCGGTCTGCTAAGATGGTGGCAGTTAACCCACAAAGGTCTTGGGCTTGTGGCAAATGGGGTTCATTATAGGCTGCTAAAAGCATAAATATTAAATACACTTTTTTGCTTCATTTATTGTTTAAATGTACCATAACTTTCTGGACAGATGGAATTAACTGCACAACATACTGTTCAGCAACACCATGCTGTAGGGCTGGATTTTTTGGAATTTGTGTTAAATGCTGTTCTGGGGTATCCTGGTGGCCTATAGGGGTGAAGACAACGACCATACAATTGAAATGGTTGTACAGACAGGAATTTTTGTTTCATGTCATCCCTCCTCTCTCTCCCCTCATTTCCTGTCACCTCTCTCCTGTTGCCATCATATAAGGCAATAATAATCTTCTTACATTGCTTTTGGATGTCTTTGTTTCACTGTGGTTTTATATTGTAAAGTGAAACACTCAGCGCCATGCAGATATTCTTAAATGTGGCAAATACAAAGATAGACTGGATATGACATTTCACCTCTCTGTGCCTTCAGCAATCAAGCCACTGTGGGAGGATTGCATGTTTCGTTTTTCAAAAGAATCACTACATTTTTTACACCCTTTGCTCAGTGGCACGAATATAGACAAACAAAACTGTCCAAAATTTTCCACAGCAAACAACTGTTAGGCTCTTTTAAGTGTGCCTTCACATATTGCTAAATGTTTGATGCTGCCTTGTGCCTCGCAGCAAATGTAGCAGGCAAATCTATGTCACTGCAGCGTTTGTTTCTTTTCTTTTTTTAAGAAGAAAAAATGTTTGTTGGGCCACATTTGCTGCTTGATATGAAAGCCTTTTCAGGTTCAGGAAGCTGAAGACAAAAAAAAAAAAGCTGCTGAGCAGAACAAAAGAGAAAGCGGGGTGTTTTGAGTCAGGCCTGCTAGCTAACAGTTTCTGACTCATCTCAGTAAAATGACCCCTAGTGTTCCTTACTGCTCAAAATAAGAGTGGCAGCTACATGCTAAAACAATTAGCCTCTCCTGCACAGGCTGAGGAACAGCTTGTACATTAGGAAGCTAAACAAGTAGAGGAGGCTGAAGAATATGGCACAAATATATTCTGTGTGTGTGTGTGTGTGTGTGTGTGTTTGCGTGTGCGTGAGTGTGTGACAAAGTGCCTCCCTCAGAGAGAGAGGCTCTGATGGTACAGACATAGTGGCTGTGTGTGATAATGGTTTCCATTAACCTGGGCTGAGTTGGAGGACCTGTGAGACTCTCCATTCATCCCTGTCTCTCTCTTTCTCGTTCTCTCTTCCTGTCTCTCTCTCTATCACACACACACAAACACACACACGCACACACACACACACACACACACACACACCACATAAGTATAAGTACCCTTATAGTGACACAACCTGCTAGAGAAGTAGGCTATTTCATTATGTGACGATGGGCAAAAGGGTCAGAACTTTATCAAGAAACCTGAAGAGTCCCCAAAACATTTAGCATATCCAAACCATTAGGTGTACTTCTGTGTTACCTGAAGAGTAGACATGAGAAACGCGGCCCTTAACACGTTGAGAGCCTCTAACTTTCTACATCAATACAGCTTGCAACCAAGAGAGTAAAGGAGAGAGCTAAAGAAATGCGATAGAGGGCAGGAAAGAGACTGAGGCAGCGAAAAAGACCTTTCTTTTCAGAGTCCCATCTTTACCTGGACCCTCTCTATTAGAGCGATACTTGTAAAGCACAATGCTCCTCAGAGATGCTTTGACTAGAACTAGGATGTGGACATGTACAGCAGTGGCTCCAGCAAAAGCATGTCACGTAGTAGTGAATAGGAACAGAGGAGGTAGTGTAGCAATTACTGCAGAGAAGCCATTAAGGGCCAGGGGTGGATTCTTAAGACTATCACAGCAGCTGACTAATGGACAACCTTGTTTCCTCGCTTGCTCACATCATGGATTTATTTCTTCCAGCTCTCTTGGAAAGAAAAATCCAGAGTATTCAATATGCTGAGCAGAGTTTTTACAAAGCGAAAACATGGTTTTATTCCTTTAATGGCGTGTGTGTGTGTGTGTGTGTGTGTGTGTGTGTGTGTGTGTGTGTGTGTGTGTGTATGTGTGTACAGTTGTTTCCTCTATCTAGTGCAGGTTTGGCCCCAGGGCAATGAGTCCCCACTGCCACCCCCCAGTCCTTTCCTCCCTGCACACTTCTCCAGAACATACAAGACATGTACTGTATTATTGCATAAAGTGTGGATGGTAAACTAGTACACAAATAATGAAGAACAATGTTAGCTTTACAGGGCAGTGTCAGGCCTAACATCACGAGGCAGAGGCCAAACAGTGCTGTAAGCAGACAACACTGTCTGATTAAAAAAAAGAAAAAAAAGAAAATCAAAAAAGAAAATCAAGACCTGCAAACATACAAAATAAGTAATTTTAAAATCTGAAATACAAGCAAAGTTTAGTGAGTGTGATTAAGCCTCTGAGAAATAAAATAAACACTCTAGATTTAAGCAGGCTTATCCATAATAATTAATGTGCATCAGGCAGTAGTACTCTCCTGTTAGTGTAAAGATATTCCACATTTACATTTATTTGTGCCATATTTGTACCTGACATGCGTAAATGTATGGCTGAACCTTTAATTAACTTTTCACACACGTTCCTTGTTTATTTCAAGTCACTTGACACCACTATCACCTGAACAGGGCTGGCACATACTATTTATTTTCATTAGTTTAGTCAGGGTGGTTTCCTACCACAACCATATGTATTTTTTTTAGTTTCTGGCAACACCTCTATGAAATTTAAGACACTTTTATTAGCCATGATTCCATACTAACCATATCATGGCAGTTATTACAGCTACAGGTCTACTGTACCTCCATTGCAATGAAAAATTATGCTTCAGGTGCTACTTTTGCCAGATATGTTGGAAAGAAGTTGGTGAAGCATGCAGCTTCATCTCCTCTATCTGCTAAACCTGGTGTTTTTGGATGAAGACGTGGACAGAGGATTTGTGGGAATAGGCGGTCCTGAGGAAGTTCAGTGATGTAGAACTGAAAGAGAAGTTTTAATTGTCTTTAGATTTTTCATGTATCTAAGAAAACGGTGTGTGTTCATAGCGGCACTAGAATGTGTCCAACCCTCGTGATGACTGACAGTGTATCAGCTGGGAAACTGTGCACTCCTCTGCAGAAGTTTGCATGGGCATTTTGCATCAATCTTCTGGTGGTTGTGCTTAATTTAATCCTTGGGGCTGATGGGCATAATTGCACTTTGGCAAAGTATGTCACTCAGATTAGATGCTGAAAACATTACCTGCTGCCTTCAGACGGCTGTATAAGGAGTTAACCAACAGAGGGAGAAACAGCAAACAAGCTGTTGTGAGAGACAGATGCTGGTAAGAATCAATGCTTTGCTTATATCATTGCCATAAACAAAATAAAACAAAAAGAGAGTATTTTCATTCTGCATTTGCAGTTAAGTAAAAACATAGAATGGATGCGCCTCCAATGATTTAAGTGTACATTGCACAGTGCCCTTCAGTCAGATTTAATGTGGATGACATAAAATGCGGTGACTTTTTTACCAAAGTTGCTACACCTTGTTTTATATTGCCAGTCACAGATTTCCAAGTGCATTTCTCTTCTTACTTATGCAAGTCACCAAATTATCAAAAAAAACAAACTCACTCAAACTCACTGAGGAAAATCAAAATTAAACCTTCTGGTGGTTAAAAAAAAAAAACTATTGAGGTCTGTGTATATGTGTCATTGTTACAGTTAAGTTTGCTTTATGTGAACTAATTATATATATGTGTAACTTTATATATTTTATTTTACTTACACAATGACAATTGGGATATGCACAACCCTATGCACACACACTCACACAAACACGCATTCACATGCCTTCACAAAACACCTTTGTGAACTGTGTGTGTTGAAATGACACAACACTTATTAGCATTTCACTGCCATGGGTGCCTCTGCTGTTTGCCCTGGGCATTGCTGTTGGCACAATTCAAGATCATAGACATAAATCAAGAAGTAGGGGGGGAAGAGAGACAGAGAGAAAGAGAAGTGGGGGATTAGAGAGAGAGAGAGAGAGAGCGCGACTTGATGCTCTGAATTAAACATGCTTTGATTGTGACTGGAGATGAATGTGTGTATGGCCTGTAAGTCAACATGCATGTTGGCGCCTCTTAGCCATGCTTAACCTAGCATGAGAGCTAACAGTGGTGAGCTCTGAGGCCAAATCACTTACGTGTCTGTAGGGAGAACAAAAACAGAGAAAAGAAACTTACCTTTGGAATGGAGAGACAGCCGCAGCAGCACATGGGGGAAAAAAGAAAACAAAGAAGTTAGACTTTTTTTTTCTTCGCATACAACTGATTTATTTTGATAACAAGGGATAGCAGTCCAGTATTGAAAACTATGAACCAAACTGCCTAAAAAAACAAACAAAACAAAAAACAAAAGTAGAAGAATGACGCCATTTATTTATCAAAGCCCAACCCATAAACACACCATAACACTCTGGTTCTCCCCGCCATGCAGCCTGTGCTTGCAGGAGGCTCAGTAAAGGTAGCGAAGGGTTAACCTGGAGGTACATATTTCGGAGACAACCTCGCTTCAGATGAGCTGTGCGGCTGCTCTTGTGGCGGTAATGGGAAAATTGCACTGAGAGGAAGGACACACGCAATTAGAATCTGGCAAGTCGGTCGGCGGTGGGTGGTGGGGAGGAAGATACAGGAGGAGCGAAGGAAAGGGAGAGAGGGACGAGAAGGCAGGGCCCACCGGACAAGAAGTGATTTAGTTGAAAGCTGGCTTTTTGTGCACTGGGTAAACGCCGCTCGCTGTCTGCTGGCTGGGGCCTGTCCTCGCCCGCCTCGGTGACAGCAGCCCAGATGTCAATCAAATTAGCGCCCATTTACTGCTGATTTGCCCGTGTCATTCGCAATATCCCCTTTCTGCCTCTGATGGGGTGGCACAGGAAGGAGGGAGTGATGGAGGAAGAGAAAAGGGGAGAGGAGGAGATGGAGGGAGAGTCACTTTATTGCAGTCTTTCTCCGTGAATGTCATCTGCCCACTTATCGCAGATTCCAGTGGGACGGAGTGAAGGAGGAGAGGAGGAAGAGAGGAGATCCTTTGTTCCGTGGAGTGGCTCACTAGCACATGCAAATAGGGCGGCAGCGTCAGGGGAGAGGCTGGCGCAGGTTTTAATGGAGTTGGGGCAAACTCATTTTACAGCAGAGAGCCACAGAAGAGGAGGATAATAATATCACTGTGTGTGTGTGTGTGTGTGTGTGTGTGTGTGTGTGTCAGCTGGATGGTGTTTATAAGACATTGGACCGACAGAATACTTAAAATAAAAAAGTGCCGCCTGCAATCTGACTCAGATGAACGAACACTAATTCAAAGCATCAGCAGCCTTAAAAATCCTTTATAGTACTTCTGTTGTACTTCATATGCAATTGTGCTTCCTAGTGGTGCTGTTTATATACCCTGGCAGACTGCTTAGAGACACCAAACACAGGCACAAAAAAAAGAAAGGAGAGAGGGAAGAAGGAGTGAAAGGGGGGAGGAAAAAAGGGTGTCCTGATTGATGCTGTTTGATTCAATTTCCAGCGTGTGGAGACATTTCAGGGCCCCGGGGGCCTCTGTGTCTTCACAGGAGCAAAGGAGGGAAAGATGGTGATAGGCTAGGCAGGAGGGGGGGCGGGGGAGTGTGCGGTGCTCGCTAATTTGAGATGTGCCTTTCAATGATGAAGGGAGCTGATGTTCAACTTATACTCCAAATCTCTGGTAAAAGACACACCTAATTGGCTTGAAATAGAGGCAGAGAGCAAGAGGGGAGAGCGTATAGAGAGAAAAGCTTATCTTCAAACATTAGCTGCATGCCAACCACAAACATACACACGTACACGCATATATACAATCATTATGAGACAAGAGGCTGCGTCTGAAGTGTGTGTTGAACAGCACACATAGAAACGGAAGGGTTTTTATCAGCTGTCATCTGCTTTGATGGCTCTCAACTTTTCATTGATCTCACACATGACAGCTGGTCGGTGCAAAATGTAACCCTCTACGACAATTACATGTGGTGAAAATTTCAAAATGGTGGGATTATTGAGATGATTGATAAGCTGATCTCAAGTGTGTAGCTTTGCACACGCCCCCTGCTATTTGACACATAAGTACTATATATGGAAATTAAATGAAAGTGCATCTTATTGCGCATAGCTACAACTGTCATTAACATAACTTGGCCACCGCTTGATGAGCAGTGGGAAAAAGTGCCATTCAAGTGCCATTCAGTTGGGCAGGTCCCAATGAGAGACAGAAAAACGCATATGGTAGCTTGTATGCTGGCTTGTACACACACACACACACACATACACCCAAGGGGAGGGTGGAGGGTTGGGCTTGTCACTGCTCCGTCACTGACTCCTTCCATTTAATGCCGGTCCTGTCACAACAAGACAGGAGCAGAATGAAGTGGATCACCTACAGGCACCACACCTCGCCTGGTCTCTCTCTGGCTGCCTGCTGATGTGGCTGAGCACAGACAAGGCAGTGTCACCCCACAGTTCACATCAAACATGTGGAGCTCTCTGACCGAACAGGACTGAGGACTGCAAATTAGGTCCTGGAGCAAAGATTTTAGAAAGTTTGAGAGACCAGGAAGAGTAAAAACAAAACAAAAAAAAGGTAGACATACAGGCAGAGAGAGAGAGAGAGGTAATGACTGTCTCTATGTGGGTGAATTACCTGAGTTGATTTCAGTCCAATCTGTCTCTCAGTCTCTAGAGGGGAGGAGAAGTGTGTGTGGGGGTGACATTTCCCAGAATTCACTGCCTCCCTGCCCTATTCCCTGTAGGTACACACGCACACACATACACAAACAAACACAAACACACAATCTTTCAAGCAACACTAGGCATTTTGCATCTCCAGTTGACACACAAAAACACACATTCTCCTTTTGCAAATGACGTCACGCATGCCCTACTCTTCTTCCCTCCATCATCAACCCCAAATTTCCTTAATGCATTATTAGGAAGGCATGAATTAGCACCCATGTGCTTTTAGTTTGTGTGTTTGATTGCTGCTTCGCTTCAGCAATGGCTGCGTTGGGCCTTCAGTTTAGGTGCAGAGAAAGTGAGAGACAAAGCAGAAGAGGAGGAGAGGAGAAAGACAGAAATGAAAGAAAGAAAAGAAAGAAAGAAAATGAAAAGGAAAGGAAAGAAACGAATAAGGAGAGATTAAGTCAAGGAGGAAAAGAAGAAAGTTAATGTCAGGATGTGCCCCATAATGACTAGTATAAGCTCTAGTGGGAGCTTCCTCTCGCGCCAGTTCCAGAGAGGGTAGCTTGATTGGGGATAATTGGCTAGCCTTCACTAGTGGTTAGCATCCAGCCGTGGAGACAGGGGAGGGCACAGGGGAGGGCACAGGGGCTTGGCACACACACACACACACAAACACACACACACACTCTTACGAGTGATGTAGAAGATAATATGATATATACACACACAAACATATACACATTTGCAAATATAAATTCATATGCAGAGACACACAGAATAGACCAGGGTTGAGTAAGAAAAGACAATGTCCAGAAATTAGTCAAAGTGCCAACAGCTCTACTGCAACTTCAAGTGTGCTTCACATATTCATTTAATAACACATGAGTAAATGTAACATCCTAATATCTATCTACATTCCCGTGTAGCTCATGTACAGAAAACAATTTCAAAAATATTCTCACGTTTCGTTACTTAAACATACTACTGTGCGATGTTTTACACAAACTGATCACATTAGAAGAGGTTTTGTGCTCCTGCAGAGCACAGCAAACATTTAATAGTTGTGCAAAGTTGCATTTCTCTGATGGCCTTCGCAAGCTCCTATTAATCACAGTCTAAAAGCAAAGCTATAGGCGGCTGAGATGGGAAGGAGCGCTCGTAAAACATAACACACTCCCTTTAGCTACAACCGCACACACACACACACACACACACACACACTTTCCTTTCAAAGAGATAATTTTACAGAGCCACCTTCTCCCCCGGCCCTCTGTTGTGCCAACAGCGGCTCCATCAGAGCTTTCGTGCCCTCTGGCTCTGGTGACTGTACGAGCCACATGTTGACAGCAGCCAGCCAGTGACTCAAAGAAACACAGCAGTCCACACTCAATGGCAATAAGGAGGCTGTCTCTAAGAGAGGAGGTAAAACACCGGAGCTGTCGGGGTCACAGAGACCTAAGAATAAAATCCCCTATTAACTTTCATACAGGTATATGACTTTACACATATTTTCACATTATAATTCCACATCATTAATACTCTAAAGTCCCTCTTTTGACATTTTTGGGTTGTTACTCTGCAATGCATGACAGTAGACAGATTACCTTTTTTTGTGGTAAAGATTGGGCTGTATGTTTTGAGGATAATGTTTTTTCAGATTTGTCCGACTAATACTGCGATTGTAATTTAATATGCAATTACTTTCTACATATTAATCACAAATTGCTTGTTGTTGAGACCCTGCCAGGGTTCTTTTGTTCAGCCAGTCAGTTAGAGAAAAAGCTTACTTCTAAGTAAGCTTACCTTGTGTTCTATAGAAAAATTAACAAATTTAACTCATTAGCTTGTTTAGCTAATTTATGAAGATATAATATCCTCATAAATGTGAGCTAAATATTGATGGTATACTTTCAACATGACATTTTTCATATATTTGACATATTTATTCACAACAGATTCCCCCATTCAGTGAAGATCCTGTTGACTTTCTGTCAAAATGTTTTTTCTATTTGTTTAGTACTTAACTTGATAATATTCCAAGGAGTTATTTTATTTGGGTAACATTTCAAGATAACCAGTTATTATTTGGGCAAGTAACTCTGCTCCTGACAAAAAAGCAGGGCAGAGATAGCTGCAGTTCCACCTTTGTCATTGCAAAACATCGCATTGTCTGCTGAGCTGCTGTAACAACACACATCACTTCTGCTGTAATCAGTAAAGTTCACAGAGAGCTTCCTCTGGCCTGCCTCACACACACACACACACACACACTCACACGCAGACTGGATGCCTTAATGAATTAACGAGGGTCTGCAGCCACACCCCTCGCTTCAAGAGCTTCAAGGAGGTGGACTGAATGTGAGGTTGGCGTGGAGAGGGGGCTCAGGGGCTGTTTTGAATGGCAGGAAATCCCTGAAATGTTTTCTGTACTCTCTGCCACAACCTAAGGCCCTGCTAAGGTGGTGAAGGGAAATTGTGTTTGTGAGACACTTACAATACAGCTTTCTTCTTCCTTTCTTACTTTGTCTCTTGCTTTTCTCTTATGCCTCTCTTTCTCTTTACTCTCTCTCTCTCTCACTCACACACACACACACACACACAAACATACATAAACATGTCTTACACAAACCCTTCTGCAGCCAGATGTCCTGGGAGAGGGAGGCCAACGTGCCCTTTCACTTAAAACAGCACACACACACACACACACACACACACACACACACACACACAGAGTGGAGTGTCAGTGGGCAGGGGAGTGTCCCTGTGCAGGAATGCGGGGATGATAAGTTGTGGAGGTGTCAGGGGAGAGACCCATGCTGTTACAGCCAGACACCTAAAAACACTCCACCCAGCCTCCTCCTCCTGTCTGATTCTTGCTTTTTTCCTCTTCTCAGTTTTACCCTTCAATCCTTTTTTTTTCTTTATTAAACTTTATTCTCTCTCTGCCTTTACTCTTCTCAACTGAATACACCTTCACCTCCACCTCTAGCCCGGACACACACACACTCCATCCTTTGGTCTCTTTTAACCTTTCCCCAAAGATCATTTCCCTTTTATCAGTCTCTCCTTGTTTTTTCTTCACTGTACATATTCCTTGGCTCAGTGTCAGATCACAGGTTTAACAGATATATCAGATATCTCTGGGCAAGATGGATTTTGACTTTAAATTAATGGAAAGGTTGAATGTACATTATCTTAAACATAAGTTTGTCCCAGATAACATGGGATTTATAGTTAACAGTGGCTGTTTTGTTGTATTTTTAGGCTTACTTTAATTGATTGTTCACTAAGCCCCGCCACCACGTTGCTACACCTGGCAAGGACATAATGCAGTTTACAATGATAACAATGTTTTAGCCGTAGTAATCTTTTAAACGAAGATTTGAACAACTTGATTTCAGACAGAGGTATAGAAAAGCAGGCTACTCAATTCTAGCCGGTGAATGTTGATTTTGCAAGCTCAAACCGTCAGCTGTCACTGGCAGATTTTATAAGCTGCAGGTTGCTTAGCTAAGCTAACATCCACTCAGGCTGACTTTTCAATGTCTCCAGCTGACTCGTTTTAAAATGAGAATCTTGTAAAAAGGGGCCAAATGGCTATATACATGATATCATGTATCAAGAGCTACATGTCCCGGGCTAAAAGTTAGCATCCTTACTATTTGAGGATCCATGTAGAAGACATGGAAATAAAGAAACAGCATTGTTCTTATTTTACAGTGCAGAGCTAGCTAGTCCTAGTATTATAAGGAAATATGTGAGATCAAACTGTTTTTTTGTTCTAACCTAACAGTCCTTGGCTTGTTATATTTTCAAACGGTATTTTTTCACTTTTAACGCTACAAGACAAAGGCTTTTAGGGTGAAGACTAACCCATGTGTTTGCAAGCTAACACTATGAGACGGTAACGTTGGCTGGGGTTGCTGGATTCAGTGTAAATCCAATACAGAACAGGACAGAGCTGCTAACGTTACCCTAAACTCTGATACCATCCAGAACAGGCTTCCACACAGTGAGGAAATACTATATCGTTTTTTGGGAGAGGGTTTTTACGTAACCTGTAACACACAATGTTAGTTAGTTAATGTTAATCATAGCCTAGGAAACACTAAAAACACTGTTTAATCCATTCCTTACACGTTTTCTGGTGTGTTTTTGGAAAGGCTAAAGAAAAAGATACCAAACTCTTTCAATGCCAAGTTTGGGGGAGGGGTTTAGCATTACATTATTCATATTTTTAGCAGATTTTTTGTGTCTACGTAAGCTTTTTACCCAAACCTCTCTGACTTAATCTCTCTTTCGCTCTCCGTGTTCCCTCCCTTCCTCAGTCATGATACCACATAGTGACCAGGTCATGGTGACATCCTGGCTCTGCTTTGACCACTGCTGCAACAGATTCACACAAACGTACACTCATAGACACACACACATAGGAACACACAAGAAAACCGTCACTAACTCTAGATAACCACAGGTTTGAGTGGTTTAGTGACTTAAGGGGAGCTGTCCTGTAGGCTATCAGTAGCATAAAAAGCGTCCACAGAGGACCCTCAGCTGTGTCTAAAGAAAAGAATCTGACCAATTTTATCTTCAGCTTCATGGGGAACAATAATCCCCATTCACACCATTAACAGTTTATCAGGCCACGCAGGCTGCTGCTTTTTGCACAGTTTGAAATTCAGACATTTTGGTGAATTGCTTATAGTGGTGCTGAATTATATAAGGTAATTGAGGACACTTTATCAAATGTATTTGAAATATGAAACAAGAACTGTTATCTTGTAGTTTGATAAATATATGTTTTTAGCAGGACTCTGAAAGTATGGAGACGATAAAAATCCCTTTCATATACTTTATACGAAAGAATCCCTGGTTCCCTGATTTGCCGGGGACCTTTGTTGCATGTCAATCCCTGTCTCTCTCCCCTTCATTTCCTGACCTCTCTCTACTGTCTGCTATTTAATAAAGACAAAATGCCACCAAAAATAATTATAAAAAATTGCATGTTAGTGAGACAAGTAGAAATAGGTTATATGAGAAGACAATGCATTGCCCCTGCAGGAGCAACTAGCAAACCCCAAAGTTCCATCACTTCCCCCTCCTCCCACTTCAAATTGCATTTACCCTTAATGATTACCCCTATAAATATAGCAGCACTGCCTTTTACTCCCCTTGTTATCCTCTGATTTTTTCATGGCTTTGGAATTATGAAACCCTGCTCCTCCAAGGACTAAGTACCCATGAAAGCCTGGCTTGTACCTTATTTATTTATCAGTCGTTTTGTGTGCAGGAATTTTGGTTAAATTCTGTTTTTCCTTCTCTGTTTTTTTAATACATGATGCTGGGTGTAGAAAGCGGCTGGCAGTAGCATAGAGGGGTGACTCATGCCAATAAAGAGTATTGAATAAAAGCAGATGTTAAAACTTTCCCTGGCAATTAAGCATCGGCTAAGTGCTGAGAAGTCATGTGAAGATTAAGGAAACTGCGCTGTTTGTTCCCAGGCTGCTATGATATCACCTGGTGTTTGAAGTCCTTCTCATGGCTAATGACAGTGAGAGGAAGCATAACTTTGTGTTTATGTGTGTGTGTTTGCATTGGAAAAAATATTCTTTGACGTAAATGTGCGTGTGTACATTTAAATGTGTGTTCTGCACCTGAAGTGTATCAGGTCTTGGGAGGCAGAGGGGATAGAGTGTTAGCATTAGCGTCAGTGACTCGGAGGTGATGTGTTGAGACCTGTATCCCTGTTAGACCATGCTCCTTCCTGGCTGCTTGGCTGGCCTGCTGTCTCACCCCACCCTGCTGCAGACTGGGAAGAGTGTTTGAGCTTGTACTTGGTGGCAGGACAAGGTGTACAGGGCGGGATGGGGGCTTAGAAAGGCTTCCCTTTCTCTTTCAATTGTGCAAATAATTTCAACAGGAAGCGGTAATCAGAAAGGACAGATCCAAAGGACTTAAACACATGCAGAGACATTAATGGACGTACACCCAGCAGTTGTGGTAAATTCCACTGAGGCGGAGTATGGTTTTTAGCACAGCTTTACACATACAGACACACAATGAGAGGGTACAGCTTTTTTATGGACTGTCAACAAAACTCTGAGCATCTAATAACAGTGCTGGGGCCAGGCGGTGGCTGAAGCATCCCTTTTAGCCCATCACAACTTAAGTGGCTGGAAGAGGAGTTAAGGCAGCGACGGGGAGACGAGTGGACGTGAGGTAATTGTCCGAACCAGGTGGAGTGGTTTCCAAATGGGGGGAAGAGAGACACGGGTGAACGAACAGGAGGATGGACAGACAGGTTTATCGTCACGACGACAGGCGCTCCATTCCATCGCCGCGGTCACCTCTTCAGAGTCGTCAGTGGGGATCAGTGCAGCCCCATTGAACACGTCACGGGGAAATGAGCGGGTTGGAGCTGACAACTGTCAACACCAGGAGTTTGGATGGAGTGACAGGAGGAGAAGGCTTCAGAGTCCGCAAAAAGAAAGGGGGACTGCTGTGAATAAGAGGTGGTGGACGGCACAGCTGTGGAGGAGGAGACCAATTCTGCCACAACACCACAATAGCCCGAACTCCTCCAAGTGGGAGTGAAAAGTCCAAACGCATAACTGAATACAGTTTTGATTTCATGATCACACAAACCATACAAACAAAGGCCCCCAATAAATCTCACAAAGGTTTCAAAAGACAAACAGACTTTCTTGCTTGAGGCCTTACCCTGTTGAATTTCTGTTTATCATTTCATACGGTCCTCATAGCTTCAGGCTGCCATTCATGGTGCGGTGAACACAGCAAAGCGATCATGAGAGGAAAAAATTTATCGATATTTTAGTGACAGCCTCGGGACGTCTGATAGATGCCCCTCTCCTCACTCTTGACCGTAACCGTGCAATTACACACACACCCCGCTTCCTGTGTCCGTTCATAAATCACAGTACTCACAAGACAAAGAATGTGACACAGAAAGCAGGCAGAGAGGAGCGGCACGGAGAGAAGTCTTGTGAACTAGGGCTGATCACTGCCAAAGTGCCTGAGGAGGAGTGGGTGGGGTGGAGGTGGAGGTGGAGGTAGCGGGGGTAGATTGAGACGGTGGATAAGACTGACAAGGATGAAATACCGCCCCCCTCCTCTTCTTCCTTCTCCAACAAACATACGTAAAGATTGTGCAGTACAGGACACATCTGAGGTCCGTGCCCTTGTCTTTCCTTGCCCTCCCTCCCTCTTCACCTCCCTCTTGAGGGGGCGCTGGGGAACATTCCTGGGCTCCAGCTCCATCTCCTCCACTCTGGGCATTAATCCCCTACAGCTGTGCTCCTTACTCCCTGACTCCCTCCCTCCTGCCTCCCCCCTCTATCTCACTCCCCCGGTCCTTTCTTACCCCAGCTGGCCCTTCCACACTCTTAATACATTTTTCACAAGCTACTCACAAGTGACACATGTAAAGCAGGCCAGTGCAGTCACTCTACATTCAGCGAAGGACACACACATCGCCATGGTGACACACACTCATGTGCATACACAAATATATACACGTAAAACCATGCACCGCACTCATCTTATTTTATGCTGCTTAGGTCTACTAGAGTCCCTGGTAGATAGAAACACCGTGTCACACACACACAAGCACACAGCTGCAAATGTACACAGAAAATCCCCTATGGCTGTGCCCCAAAGCCTCTGCTGTGAGACTAGGTTGAGGGCCCGAGGCCCCAGCATCACACACCAGGACCTTAGGATAGCCCAACATGACTTCTCTCCCTTCCTTTGAGACAGACTCCAGCTCCTCCCTCCATATTTAATACTGAGACAGAGGAGAGACTCAGGGAATAATGTACAGGGGGGGCCTGTGAGACACATAAATTATGGAAGAAATGGAAGATAGAGATATACGGTACTGTAGATATACGTATGCAGGTCATGGTGAAACTTTGTCAATTACAAAATACAAAAAAAATAATTATTTGATCAGTTTCTTCAAATCCTCTAAGGCCATATGCTTTTTATCTCTGATCTCTGAAGCCGAGTAAATCTGATTTTGCAGTAATTGTGTTGCCAAACATAGTGATTATTGCTTAAGTGGTATTTAACCAATCATCACCATGTTAATTGTTAGGATAACAAATGCAGCCCTGTTTCTGCTGGCTGAGCTCAGGGTCTGACCATGGAGGGCCATACATACATGTCTGTATGTTTATGGTTTATGTGTGTCTGTGCATATCCCCATGAAGATACAGGCATGTTTAAGTTGTGTGTTGTCCATCTGTATGACAGCGTGTCTCGCTATATTGACTGCATTAAAAGGATTTCAAATCTCAACGTGACCAGACCACACTGAGGAATGTGGTTCGGAAGTATTGGCCCCCCCACCAACTCTCTGACAGACAGGAACAGAGTTAATAAGCCATGTCTCAGGAGGGGCTGCTGTGTGTGTGTGTGTGTGTGTGTGTGTGTGTGTGTGTGTGTGTGTGTGTGTGTGTGTGTGTGTGTGTGTCAGGATGCAGGGGCTCACAGGAGCACAGGAGTAAATTAAAACACACTTTAATAAAGTGACCAGAGGCAAGGCCTGTAGGCCACCTCCTTCCCTTCAACACACACACACGCACATACACACACACACTCACCTACACACAAAGACAGACACACTCCTCTGGGACAGGATGGAGAGGTATCCTGGTGAATGGAATGTGGACAGACGGGGGGACAGCGGCAAAACAGTCCACCAGAGAGAAGAGAAGAGTACAGAGGGAGAGAGAGAGGAGAGGGAGGAGGGGGAGAGAGGTCAGGAGCAGCAGCCTTATAGTGTTTCGAGCTCCTCCACTCAGGCCAGGTGTCTCCCAACCAAATAAACCACTTCACTACATAGCTGTACCTCCCACTGGCTTCTGAAAGCATCCTGTACATGGAACATCAACCTCATACCTTATTCTCTCAAATTATAATTGGGCTAAGAGTAACAGGATTATAGTACGTCCAAAAGGAAAGTGGTGTGCTTAAAGAGTAAGTTTTAGGATGCACTCTTGAAGAAAATATGTATCTATGTATCTTTACTCATATACAAAAGCAAACTTCAGGTGCCTGCTTTGAACCCTGAAAAGGACCTATTGTTTGACCAAAACATCAGATCTGTGTGAAGCGGTGAGGAATCAAATTCTTACGTGAAATAAACATAAATTCAATTATTTTCATCACGTTTTCCTCACGGCTGTCCATCGTTTGAGATTTGACTGGAGCTCTTTTAATTATGTCATCTCGTTGCGCTGTCGTCTCCTGCAATAGTTTATTGGCACCCAACTGGAGAATTAGCACCACTAGCTGTTTATCTCGATGCACCCAACTCCTAATAATCGCATAACAATGGTGGATGGAAATGCGCATTATTTCGCCAATTTTCTGGAAATTCAGTTAATTATTTTAACTATCAGATAAGGGGAGCATCCTTTCACGGCTCCAAAATATATAGAAATCAATCAAATTTCACCTAATAATCCAAATGTGGTACAGCCAAGCAATTGCACTGTAGGATAAAAACAAATCCAGTATTCCCCTTATTATTTTCTATATATTCCTCTGTGGTATTGTGTTGTTCTTTGGGTTGCTTTGAATGTTTTTGAGCAGTAAAAATATGGCCTCAGTAATGTTGGTAGTTCTGAGAAAGAACAATGGGAGGTAACTTTTTTTGTTGTCTCAGTGAGTTTTGACTGACACAGTGGTAAGCAGAGAAGTAATGTTTGAAGCAATGACTGAATTTTGATTCTTTTTTTTGCAGTGAACTATCCCTTTAGTACACAAGCGAACTGTGGCACTCATGTTAGATGGGAACAGGCTGTGTTCCTGTGGTCAAGCATTGTCTGCTCCTTAATAATCTCATTTTTTGGGAATATGAACAAAATACCTCCCACACACTGATCCCATCCCAGCTCCAGTACATTCAAATGGGCCGTTTACTACGTGCACGGACACACTCATACACACATAGACACACACACTCAGGGCTGTGGCCAAGTGCTGGGGACTTCCACTGTCATTGCTGCCAAGTGTTTCTAACTTCTTCCAAAGAAGACTTGAGATAGGAGCCTCTCACACACACACACACACACACACACACACACACACACACAGAGTTCTAAGAGAAGCCAGCACCTCTATGAAAACCCCTCCAGCCAGCAAATCATGTTCTGCTGATCCGACGGAAATAAATGTCGCCAGGCGGGGATACAAGGCGACTCATCTCCCATGTAGTTTTCATCTATTCAAATGAAGTGTGTTTTAATTTAAGCTGCTTTGCATTTGACTGTGGGGCGTCACAGCATGCGATGAGTAATCGCCTTTGATTACAGCACCTCGCCTTACTTTTGCTAAGGGCAAAGACTCTATCTACTCTATCTATCTATCTATCTATCTAGTTTATTAACTTGGTTCCTATTTTATTACTTTATTTAAAATCTGGCCACCATCCCTATTGGTGATAATAAATTGTACTCACCAAGTTCATTGGGATATCTAAGATCTGGCTTGGTTACAGCCTGCCTGATAGTCTGACCGCTCATTTTGTCTTGCCCCATCACCTCAGCGACCGTCTTCCCAGAAATGAGCAACTGACCTGTTGCTAAGCCCCGCCCCCTGTAGTTACCATAGCTACACCTATCAAGCTTCCTGTTCTCACACGGCACATGTACAATGATAATGGTGGCTGATTTGCCATTCAAAATTCTTAGTATTTTTTTAAACAATGGGTCCTTGATTTCAGACAGAGGTATACACAAGCAGGCTTCTCATTTCTACCTGGTGACTGTCGATTTACTGAAATGCCAACTGTAGCTAGCCGATATTATCAGCTGTAGCTAGCTAGCTAATTAAGCTAACATAAGCTCTTTGAGTTAGTTGAAAACACTGTCTCACTTTCTAATTTTCGAGATGAGAATCTTGTATAAATGGTCTTAAAAATGCATTTGGTGGCTACATACAGGATATTGTGCTAAGAGAGTGAGGCAAACGCTGCATGTCCCAGGTAAAAAGTCAGCTAGATGTGCCAATGTTTTTTTTCACACATAACATGTAAGCCCACAAATGAAAGTAGATTGTTATAATGTAATATTCTTACTCTTGGCCGTGGAAGTAACGCTCAGTTAGTGTTGTAGGTAGTAAGCTAGTTAGCCGGACATGCTAACGATTGCAGTTTACGTTAGAGCAGATAAACACACTGTTAATTCATTCCTTACACTTTCCTTACACTTTTGCACACCTCTTCAACATGAGGAGAAATCCAAAGCTTGACAGACCTGCTGTGCCTAGTAACGGTTGCTAAGCTATGATTGGACAACCAGTGTTTGGAGGAGGAGTTTAGCGAACGATCAGTTACTTGCTTACAATGTTATCATAACCAATAGAAATAATGGCCAAATCTTGAATACAACCCAAGTAATAAATACTAAATGGGATTTATCCTTCAACATCTTTCCTCTCCTGTACACAGCCCCACTGAAAACTGTTCTCAATTTAATACAAGGAGAGGTCAGGGCCCAGCGTCAGGTCTCTCCCCAGGCGAGGGGGCCCTTGGGTGGGCCACATGCGAGGGAAGCTCGGTCTCTGGAGCTGTGGAGATTGACACAGAGTCCCCACCCTGAGTCCGGCGGGTGTTTGTGAACAGTGGGCCTGTTTTGGAAGAGAGTGTCCACACCACAGCTGTTGAACAGTTCAAGGCGGGGAGTCCTTCTGGGCAGGGGGACTGGGCGGTAATGAAAATTCCCCAGGAGAGAAGCAAGGGGAATTCTGCACTGTTATTTGTTATGGGAAAAAAGAGAAGACAGGGACAGGAGGGGAGAGAGGGAGCGATGTCAGAGGAGGGGAACGAGTCACAGGAGACGACTCAGTGTGAATAAGTGTGTGTGTGTTTCTGTGTGTTTGTCTGCTCAGGTGGTCAAGTGGTCCCTCCCAATATAAATGAAAGAGAGAAAGAAGGGAATGCAGTGGAAAGGTAGAAGAAGACAAACAGTGAAAGATAAAGGCAGCAGTGTGTGTGTGTCTGTCAACAGGCGTTTCATCTCATGGAGACCATTTGAAATGGCAAGGGGAGTCACATTAAAACAAATATCCTCCCAACACACTCACACATTCACATACACACTCACACACACACACACACACACACACAGTTTTCAACTTTTGCTTCGTTTTCCTTAGCCTCAAGATATGAACTAGCTATGCTCTTATTCCAGCTGTACCAGTTCCAGTGTTTTGTCCCCATCCTCTAAGTGTGTGTGTGTGTTTTATGTGCACACATGCACACCCACGAGTATGAGCTTCTGTTTATAATGAGAGGGTTCCCTACTGTGTATATATTCAAATGGGACTTGGCAACACACACCATCGTCATTCCTTCAGAGTCCAAACACCCTCACCACCCGCTCGGTCTAAACGTACACAGACCACAGTTAAAACTTCACACACACGCACACACACATGCGTGTGTTTCTGCCCTTGAGTCACTGCAATACTTTAGAATTGAAGCAAAGTGAGAAAAGAGAGCCCCCTCCCTCCTCAATGGCATGGCAAGCAAGCTCCAAAGGCTACTTATCAGCCCAATGTGTTTCTACTTTTCTAATCTGCATCATTTATTATGGGCAAAACCAGAATAGGGAACACAGCCATGGTCAATATTATGTCTTGGCCCTGTGACTATTACTGAACAGAGCTCTGGTGTCCTGAATACACATGTATGCAGACTCACACACATGCACAATAGCAGCCACATGCTTGCACACTCAGTTTGCTCCAACAGGCCCCTTACCAGAAAAACCTTGTGTCTCCTAAGAAAAATATGGTTGTTATGGGAAAAGAGCAACAATACAGTAATTTTCACTCAACATAAAATATAATTATGTGGGCCTTCACAGAGACTTACAAGAGCTGATAAAGAAAATATTGTGGCACAAATTAGACTGAATCACTTCTCCCTCTATGTTTTTTTCTCTCTCTCTCACAGACACAATTCATTGGGAATTAAAGGGACAAGGGACCTAGAGAGATGCCTGGAAGGTTCCTGGAGGCCCAAATGACAGAGCGTACACACAAACACACACACACACGTATACACACAGACACAGACACTCTGCCCTGAGGACAATCCAGATAAAACAGGAAAGAGAAAGACAAATGAGTACAGTTTTACTCCATGTATATGTATATGAGGAATACAATGTGTCCTTGATATATATACTGAGAATGCATGTGTGGCTTTGTGTGTGTGTTTCTGCATGTGTGTGTGTGTGTGTGTGTAAGACAGGGCTGTTTAAGGGGCCTGAGGTCTCTGAAGGATTAATGGTGGCAGACCAGGCAGGGTAATCAGGACAGCGGATAAGTCCTGGTCATCCAGGCGTTGAGCTGAATAAACATGAGAGGCTGGTGATATCTCCTACACATTCTCACACACACACACACACACAGACAAATAATCACACACACACAAATAATCACACACACACACAGACGTCAACCGGATCTAGAAGGAGCCAGACTTGTTCCAGAGGATGATGCCAATCAGGAGACTATGTCGCGTGCGCTCTCTCTCTCACACACACACACACATAAATGCAAACGTACGCACAATATTCTCCCTTATTACCTTCCATTGAAAGTGCTCCCTCGGGTCATTGAGTGTAGCATGTTTCTGTGTGCCATTAGGCCTCTGATAAGTCCTCACCATATGTAGACAGTAGAGTATAAAACATGCCTAGACTAGGAGAAAGTCATTACGTGTCCCTCTCCAAGCTAAAACTTGTCACACATGCTTCATGTTACAGAATCTCTTCTATTTGCCTATATGGAGGAAAATGTAGAACAGGAGCCACGTTCTATTAATAGAAGAAATAAAACTTTCATAATTTGTTACACTTAGCCAATAATCCTCTTCAGAATTAATTTTGCATAATGATGCCTGACCCTGGTTTATGAGCTGCAAAATGTTTTTCCTTAACAACCGCTCTGGTAGGCCATATTTGGTCATCAGTGTAATCAAGAGAATTCCTCGGGTTTACCATAGAGAGTAAATGACTCTTTTTACCACAGGCAACATAAGATAAAATAACTTTGCGCACACTTTCTACAGTTGAAAAACAAGCTGGGGACTATCTGAGAATGGCTGTGCTTTTTGTGGCCGCACGCCAAGGGTAGGTATGCAGCCCAATGGACACCATCTGCATGAACACATTTTCTAAAAGCTAGCATTTCAAGCGTGTGCCTGTGTGTGTGTGTGTGTGTGTGTGTGTGTGTGTGTGTGTGTGTACATGTGCAGAGTCGGAAACCAGGAGAAAAAATGCTTCACGCCAAATCGGGGGGACGAGGTGGGAGAGCAGGACATTCCTGCGAGATGACAAGCCATCACAGTCACACACCAGCACAGGAATGTTGGGAAAACAGACAGGGTGGGTGGGATGCAGGGTTGGAGGTGGGGGTACATGGTAGGATGAGTGAGGAAGGGGGCGGGGGGACACTGGATGAAGAAAGAGTGTCACTTCATTAGACCAGTAGTCATGGGTTTCCAAAAAGGAGCGGAGGAGCTGCTGTAATTAGTTTACACTCACTGAAAAGAGAAAAAAAAAGGGAACGGGAAAGAGATAGGGATATAGATAGAGGAAGAGGGAGAGAGAGAAGTGGATGAGAGAAGGCTGACTTTTGCCCCCCATCCCCATCACAGCTCTGCCCGCCCCCTCAGCCCACCCCTACTGGTGGTTAACTCCAATTTCTGTCATGCAACTGAAAAACCACTGGAGGGGTGAAAGAAAGAGGAAAAATGGATGAAAACAAATCTCTGCGTGTGCGTGTCTCTGTGTGTGTTTGTGTGTGCTTCTAGTGAGTTTATGAAAGTTAGAGGTGGGCTCGCCATAACGACGACAAAGGACCCTGAAATGAGCTGAAGGAATGTGTCTGGTGGCAGCGTTAGGATATATGGAGGGCCAGCAAAGAGTGAGAGGGAGAAAGAGTGTGAACACTAGTGAATATGCGCTCCAGATGTGTCGGCCTGTCACGCTGCAAGTAAACACCCTCGCTGATGGACAGCTCAGGACTGGATGGCCTCACCGTCTTCCCCCCGGGGAGCGTGCTGGAGAAGGAAGGAGGAGAGTGGAGGGAGAAGAGGGGGGGGACAGTAGCAAAAGGAGGAGGAGGAGTTGGGGTGAAGCAGTGGGTGAAGGAGGAGAGGAGAGGGCTCTGTGCTGAGGGACCCGCGCCAAGAGCAAGTCACCCTGAGGACCTGTGTAGCCTGGCAGGCTGGATGCAGAGGAGACAGAGAGGGACGGGAGAGAGAGGAAACGAGAGTAAGGGAGAAAGAGAAAAAAAAAAGAAGGGGGAAAGGGAGAAAAAAGTACATGGGAGAGGGAGAGAACGAGAGGGAGGGATAGCAAGGGAGGACTGGGCCTGATTGTTCCCCTCCTGTCCCTCCTCCATGTGGCCTCCAAGGGGGCTCCTGCAGCCTCAGCGAATTTCCGTCTGGCACAGACCTGCGAGCTCCTGGGAGCAAACTGAAATATGAACTGCAAGAAGGGAGGATGGGAGGAGAGACAGAGAGAAAGGAAAGGAAAGAGAAGGGAAGGAAAGAAAGAGGCACCAAAAACGAGGGACAGACAGGGATCTGAGATGAGTGAGGAGTTGTGGTGGTCCGTTCCCTGATCTCCTCACATAAGTACACATAATCTCTCCCATTTAGTCTCTGATGTATTTAAAGGGTGTATTCACCCAAATTACTATATATATATATATATATATGCATTTCTCACTTGCCTCATGTGATATGTAGCTAGGCAGATAGTTGTGGTTTTATTTGCCCGGGTTTTAACATATCTGCCTCTGAGATTCTTGCCACTACCCCAATACAATATGGAATTTTATTTGTGGTGCTCAAACCACAGAAAAATTACACTGAAAAAAAAATTTAACAGCAGCATCTCTTTCCAGAAATAATGTCCCTGATATGCTGGATAATCCATGGGACACAGTATCAGTAGTTTTAATGGGACTCTTTCATTTGCAAAAAGTTCTTCCAATGAAAACTGCTTACAGTGGGGTCTGTGAGGTCTGTGCCCATTGCATTGGGGTGGCAGCAGATATGTCAAAACTTGGGCAAATAAATCCACTGTGATTGATAACAAGCTTTCTTTTGAGTCAAATACCGATGCTGTCTGTACAAAGGTTAGGCAGCATCTGTTCTTTCTAAGAAAGATGAATTATTTTGTGTGCGATGCTCTTATGGCTTTATTTTATCAGTGCTTTATTGAACCTGTTCTTACTTACTGTATAGTGGCTTGGTTTGGTTGCCTCAGTCTGGTAAATAGAAACAGGCTGACAAAGCTGGTCAGGGTGGCCATCGAGGTGATTGGGGCGCAGTCATCAGTGTATTCCTGTGACCTGTGCTTTTTATGCCTGCCTGCAAGCCATTTTCCTTCAGAATAATAATAAAGTTGAAGTTGAAAACTATATGCATGGCTAGACACCACCAGAGGTAAATGAGAAATGTGTTTTGTGATTTGAGTGAAGTGACCCTTTAAGGTAAGTTTAGAACACAAAAACTTTTGGCACACAGACACTCACACACACACACACACACATGCGAGTGGAGAAAACAGCCACATGTTAAGATCCCACATGTTCACCTTGAGCGGGTGTACTTTTCCGTTCACACTCTTATGAAACTTGTACTGTGTAGTATTATTCCAACTGCTCTGCTGTTATTGTAGCTGCACCAGACAGGAGCGCTCCAGCGGAGTGTGAGAGAGAGAGCGCATGATTGGGTAACTGCATACACTGCGGTCAGGTGACCATTACTGGCCAAGAGGGCACCCCTCTAGTGCGTGATGGGTCGCCAAGTAGTCACCAAACCATGAGTATGTCAAGCATGGGGGTGGAGAGAAAAGGGGAATAACTGCAGCATAGGTTTTAGTCAGACCCAGGTACCAGAACATGCTGGAGGGATTATATATCTCATCTGGCCTGGGAACGCCTTGGAGTCCACCAGGAGGAGCTGGAAAGCGTTGCCTGGGAGAGGGACGTCTGGGCAACCCTGCTTAGCCTGCTGCCACCATGACCCGGCCCCGGATAAGCGGAAGAAAATGGATGGATGGATGGATGGATGGATGGAAGATTTTTGTCAAGAATTCCCATTTTTGATTATGGACAGTTAAAACAGAAAGGTCCCTCCTGATGCTATAATCTAATACTAATTTATAACATATTCATAATGTAATTGAGAGCTACACTTTGAAATTTGACAGCGTTATGAGCAGTGAAAAATGATAAGAACCCTGTCTGTAATCATGCACTCCAAATGTGATGTGTCTTGTAATCATACACTGTAACTGTGATATGGCACACATCTAATACACCTTTACCGAGGTGTTCCAAAACCACATTAGTCGATCTGCTAAATGTCGGGGGCTCGTGTGTAGCAGATACATTTGAGTCCCGTCAAGTGCAATGGAGCTGCTATCAGAAAGCAGCACTGATGACACTACTGCATTAAGCAGCTGTCCACTCCCATGATCATTAGTGCGATATGGATGCAGCGGAGCAGTGAACAGGATGCTGGGATTGCTACAAAGACAGGTCTCTGGGGGGCGGAGGCAGGGAGATGAGTCTAAACAACATCAAGTCACCGCAACCCTCAGAGACAGGGTCAAAACTTTTACACGCACAAACAAACATACAGATTGAATTCTCCTTACATCTTTCTGTGATAATCAAATCTTATTTCACTCAGCTTCTGTAAATTCAGGACCACATACATGACAGCATCATGGAAAAGAGGCCTTTTGGTGAAATCAGTTCTTAAAGTAGGAAAAAATAACTTTTAAAATAAATTAAATAAATTTCCTCTGCCTACCTTTAGAGGATAAAACCGTTTTTGGACATATTTGTGGAAACAGTGTTTAACCTTCAGGCCTCTGAGTGGGCGTTTCCCATGGCAGCAGTTGACTGACATTTGAGGGCCAGTGTTGCTAGGAGGTGCGCTGTTAACTTATGTGCTACTAACAGGAGCATGTCATACCCCTGTAGCCTATAGCCTACAAACGTTGACCGTTAGGGATCTGTCCCTTTACAACATTCAGTATTTGGGAGCAACCATTGTGCCTCTACGTTTGTATTCCACTCAGAAAGTTGAAGCTAGTTAGGTTATTCTCTGATTTTTTTTTTTTTTTTGCTAACATAAATTTAATTTTTGATGACATAGGCTACTACCTCTTCGATAAAGCTAAACCAGAATGTTGCAAAAGAAAAAATTGTTGTAGCTTGCTTTAATCCTACCTTTTTTTAATTTTGTAAAATGAAAAAAGCCATATTTTGCTTACTGCTTGCTTTGCTCTGATAAGAGCTAATGCTAATGTTATCCTCCTGGTTAGCAAGGTTAGCCAAGGCAGCCTTGAAGACCAGACCTGCTCTGAAACGACGACCATGAAACATGAATTCCACACAGCTTCACTGAAAATAACTGCACAGCAGATTAAGGGGAAATAATTCCATTTTATATAAGTATTCAAAGCTTGAATAACTGTGTTGGATTTTAGCATTTATTGAATTCTAACTCATAGATGTAACCTTGCTCTTGGATTATTCCCACTATCTGGCCAATAAGGCGCAATTGTACTAAGATGGAGTGTCTAATTGGCTTAATTATGAGTTTTAAGCAGGGGATTAACAGATAAAAATCAGAGGTGGGTGAAGATTACAACAAAGAAAAGCAGCTCTTTTTTCTATATTCATGGAAATGGCTGCCACTAGCTATTAGTGTTTGATTTAAACTATACTAGTTTACTTTTTTGTATCTCTTGTATCGCTTGCCTGTATTTTTGCACTTTTAAATTGTAAATCTTTTACCTTTGCTGTATATTTATTACCCTGTAAAGCACAGTGAATTGGTATATGAAATGTGTTATACAAATAAAGTTGCCTTGCCTTGCCTATTAGCTATGTGACCTAGAGCTATGGTCAGAGATGATGAAAAAGGTAATCAAAAAATAAAGCAAAGAAAAAGCAAGACCAGAGGAAAAGATGTATGTATATATTCAACCTTAGGCCATATCAAGCTAGTATTTCATTTCAAATAGCATATGGTTGGTATTATGGTGGAGCTGTATGTGCCACTGTCAGTGAGGAGGGTCTGCTGTGTTTTCCCAGTGTGAAAAGCAAAGTCACACGGGGGGTAATTATCTGTGACGTGGAGACAGACATGGCTTCCTACCACGCACACTCTCAAATTCACACCCCAACATTTATGCACGGCCATATGGTTCCTGATGCACAAATGTATGACTCCCACTATGTGTGTGTTTGTGTGTGTTTACTGAGCTATGGATGGGTTCCCCCCTTAGAGCCATGGGTTGAGTGAATATTCTTAGCACGTTGGGACAGTCCACAACACAGTGCGTCCCTGTAGACCCCTGCCCTGCCTGCCTGTACCCTCTGATTTGGACAGAGGGCAATCAAGCAGACCCAGTAAACAATACACAGTGAGGCCATGGAAAACCACAATAGCTCCTCAATGTATTCCTCTCATATCACTAGGGACACCAGTGTTTGTCCAATCACTGTGGAGTCGGAGAGAGACAGTATGGAGGGACTATTAAAATGATCAAGGATGCTGGTTAATGGCCAGTGGAAGATAGGCAGCGGAAGATGACATGCTGTACAGTGCTTTCATAGAGCTTCTTAGGGAACATCCATTAGAGTGATGGCCCATAGGAAAGATATATATAGTGGAGTGTCAATGGCTGCTTTTCAAAGGCATTTTCTTGTTTATTTTATCCTGGGTATGCCTCCAGAGATCTCAGTTGATTCTGAGCCAGGGGGCAAGAGCAGAGGGGGGAGTTTGAGGCCCTTCATGTGGCCGTCCTAAAGAGGAAAACTCCCAAACTTTTTTAGGATATTACACAGTGAAGCTACAAATGATGAGAGAGTAGCTCCAAATACACAGACCCACACACAAACAAACAACTTATGCAACATTGCCTGCGCTTTATGGAGACGATGTTTTGACATCGATATTCAAGGTTTGTCACAAAACCAAAACCATATTTCCTCTGTGACAAATGTGCCTGACATCTTCATTGGCCACTTCACTTTCAGTACGTAGAAGCCAAAGAGCCACTAAGAAAGGAAGCATTTAAAGGTGAAAACCACAAAACCTCCAACCTAAACAACAAAACAGGTTGTTTGTCAGTCACGACATGGTTCGCCAGTGCCTTTCAAAACACATACATCTGTTTTCTTTATCAGTCACCTCTATAACGTTTGGGAAAGATTTTCGTTGTCATGGTTAAAAGAAACCATATTGATTGTCGGCAGAAGACCAGATGCGAACTGTAATTTCGTGTGTCAAAGTCAGACGCTTCAAGTCATTAGGGGTGGTGCATGGCCTAAAGGTTGGAGTAGTTTGAGGCCCTCTGGGATTAGGAGTTGAGGTGGCCGTGGCCCTTAATCCACAACTGCTCCAATTGTGGCTGCAACATCAGATCAGGAGCCCATTTCAAAAAAGTTTACACATACTGTAGATCGCAAATGGTGGCGGTTTCCTGTTTCACAAACGATTGTTGCTTGCATATTGCAAATAAATTTGCATGTCCAACAGTCAAAAAAATGTTGCGAACGGCAGCTTGCATGTTGCAATGTTTGTGAAACAGCCCCCAGATTGTTGTTGTACTGGTGTCTGGGGGTTCCTCGGTAAAACTTTCCTGAACAAATAAAAGTTAAATAAACTGGGTTCTTTTACATGTTTAATCAAATCCCTAATGCCACAATTTTTAGGCGAGGAAAAACTAAAAGGAAAAGCTAACATGTAGAGGCATGGAATGAACTTAATTTTGCCTTTAAAAACTGTAGAGAAAGAGATATTCGGCATAACCTGCACGTTTTCCCTTTTCAGCTTTGCTTTTGCACAACTTATTTCTTTTTCTGCGATCATCACAGAACAGTACAACAAACTCTACTCTTTTCTATTGTTCCACTCTATAAGAGTTGCTGTGGTAATGACTAAATAGAATCTGGAGTGTCATCTCCAGACAGAAGTAGAGGAAAGAGAGTGTTCCTCTCACATTACCTACTGCTACATTGGCAAATGATTAGGCTGCTGAAAACATCTCATTATCAGTATTTATGAGGGAGTGCGCCAGCCGAAGTAATGACAGCTTTCCTTCAAAGTGGCACTCTCACACTCTTCCTTTCTCTCTGCCTCTCTTGCTCTATGTGCACACACACTCTCTCCCCTCCCACTCTCTCTCTCTCTCTCTCTCTCTCTCTTACACACACTCTGTATATCTGTATACATACAGGAGGTATATAAATTGTGTAGATATAGATAGATTCAGATACCGTAAATGTTATCTTACTGTAGTACCTTAATGCATTATTCTCTTCCTCTTACATCCTGACCCTCCTTGCATGTTGAGCCACTTATAAAGAGACCTTTTATGTTTGAGAGCCTGTCTGTGTGTGCATATGTGTGTGTGTGTGCTGCTAGACTGTATGTCTATCCTTGTGAGAGATGGAGGTTTTTTAACATTAAAACTTGAGTTTAGTTATAAGAGTTTGAAAGAAGATTAGACGAAGGTTAAGGCTGAGAGTTGAGGGTAGACGTGTACAGTAGTTCTGATGGCTATAGTTAGGGTTAAAGGATATTTAGTCTGTGCAGGTCCTTACATGTGACACAAGTGTGTGGACATAGGTATGTGCATCTGCGTTTGCTTACTTCTTTACCACTAATTATGTATCAACACCTTCAGCAAGATTATTGTATCCATCTGTGTCCATGTCCTAGGTGTACTTTACACCAGTGTTACCAAACAAAATCTCAAGTACTCAACCCTTTCAATAGGCTACATTCAGAAGCACCACCTGTGAAATGATAGCTGCAACAAATTGGAGACATCCCCACAACAAGCAAACACAGCTGTCTGAGACCACGTCCACACTAAAGCCAAAGAATCTGTTAACACCATTCACATGTAAAGACGACTTGCGTTTTCAGGATGTTTTCAGAAAGTTCTCTCTCCGCACTGAAATACAACAATGAAATTGTTTGTCAGTTTGTCAGTGTAGCCAAACTCAACTTTCATTTACATATTTTTCTATTACTGTTGTCAGACAACTGAAAAAGAATAAAACAGCGATATGATTGTGGCTTATAAATGCTACCTGTTAAACAAAGTGAGTGGCAATTACTGCCACTGCTACTCCTGTACTTAGACTATCAATAAAATGATTATTTTACACATGCAAGAGTGTTCAATAATATAAACATGAATACAGAACTGTGAACTATGAGAACACTTGTATTATTTGATCAGCTACATTGGCATTCAAAATGAGCACTTAGGAGCAAGAGAAAGTTGGCTTCATAGATATACATTTGTGTTTTGGAAAAGCTTATTTTTTCGCCATCCACACCAGCATTTTTAGATTTATCTACTCTCGAGAACATTTTTGAAAAACTCAGTTTTTGGGTGTTAAAAAACCCTAGTTAGCACAGAAAGCCAAACAGAGAGGAAAAGATACTCTTTCAAATTAACCGACTCAGGGTGGACATGGGCTAACATCCTCCTCAAGATGAGTCAACATGTCAACTCCTTTGTTGGAAGCTTTAGTTTTAACTTCGCGAACTTGTTGAAAATCTGATTTCGGTCGCAGATACATACTATCTCTGCACTAATCATTTTTTTCATCTGTAGACCCAACCCGAGAGACTGAGGAGATTTCTTATTAGTTTGGATCCTGTTGCCTGAGGGGCCAGAAAGCGATGAGATATTTGACCAAACGCAGAAACCCAATAAGGGGCCATCGATTAGGAAGAATGAGCACCATATTGGACACACAGGTGGCTACAAAGAAATTAAAAAGCTGCAACAAAGAAATGGAAGAAATCAAAACTGGAGGCGCCTTAAATCTTTTTGCCTCTCCGCCACAAGTTGAGGGTCTGTTTGTTTGTTTATGTTTTGGATCCCCCAGGTGGAGGGTGTGTTGGCTGCCTGAAGAGGAAGTCACAATAGTAAACTTGTGTGGACCATAAAAGAGCAAACACAAGATGTGTTCAGTGTGGTCTAGACTGAAACTGGTGATTATATGATGTTTATTAGTGGTCTTAATACAGTCTAATGCAACAGTCCTGCAGCAAATCCTGCCTTCATGAAGGTTATAACGTTCAGTTTTTGTTTTTGAGAGGTGTTGATTCAACTGTATGATCATTCTGGAGGATGTAGTTTGTGGTGCTGTTGAACTGTGGCATTATATGTTGTTAATATGTTTCTCCATATTGTTCATTACAAATAATTTAAATGTATTTTATTTAAATTTAAAATTACGGTTAAAAGACAATCAAGTGTGTGACCATACTCTGAAACTTATTCAAATAACCTGAAGCATGCTTTGTTTTATGTTTTATGTACTGTTGTCCTTGTTTTAAAGTATTTTATGTTCTCTTATGAAGTGTGCTCTGCTATATGTATGTTATGTACAGTACTGCTGTTCCTGATGTGTCTTTTGAAGCTGTCATTACATCTGCCCAGGGACTGCAGTTGAAAATGAGCTAAGATGGCTAAACTGGCACATTTACAGAAATGTGCACTGTCCCTGTAACTTTAAACTGTATAAATATATAAATAAATAAATATTATTAAGCCTACCCTAACTCATATAAACGGGGTGAACCAAAAGGACCGTACACCTCTTTAAAACAAAAAGATTATAACCTTCATGAAGGCAGAATTTATTGCAGGACTGTTGTATTAGACTGCATTAGTTTTATCTAGGTGTACCTAATAAAGTGGCAACTGAGTGTTTGTTTTGACTTATAACTTGTGTACTTATTTAGTCAAAATTGTAATCACCAAAGAAAAAATGTAATTTAAGCTTAGACATCTTTCTGCAGTGATAGCGTCTCTGACATTAGATTTCTCCAGAAGGCGTGAATTTTTGGTGCACAGTAGCTGCAGTATCGTTGTAGTTTATTTTTAAACTTAAGTCTGACTTGTAAAAAAAAGTTACACGTTAATAGACATTGATGTTGACTACTTATGTATGAAATGTGTGCAAAAACTCTGTTATTGTAAAGTGGAGATGAGCAGAGACAACTTCACAGCCACCTCTCACAAAGTGGCAAAGCTTTCTCAGTATCGTCTATATTTAACTTTGACAAGAGGGAATGAGTATGTTTGTGTTGTAAATACTAAGTGTGCAGGGGCTGTAATATGAATTGGCTGCAACTGGATACATGTGACTAGGGGGCAAATGGATCTAATGGTAGTCTTAATGCTGGCCTTGAATAATGAGGCCTTTGTCTAATAAAACTGGAAAGCCTCCAAATACCTATAGGGACCTCAGCTAGTTAGAGCAATAACAGTCTATCAAAAGAGAAAGCAAAGTGATTACTTAGAGGGTAATAAATACAAGGCCCATGCTGGGGAGGGACTGGGGGCTAGAGAGAGAGAGAGAGAGAGAGAGACAGGGACAAAGAGAGACGGAAAAAAAGAAAGAATGAGCTTAGTGGATACTTCTTTTACCAAGTACTGTTGTTGAAATTTGGTCCAGGGTAAGATAAACGTCCAACCAGCATCCTTTAACATCTCAAAAGCAAGCTATGGAAAAAAGTCAGGTGGGTAAATGTGAATACATTTGCAGAGACCGAATCATTCAGGCTGAAGTCCTACTTAACCTTGTAAATCTAAAGAACTACAAAAGGTTAAAAAAAAAATAAAAAAGAAATACAAATGTATTTTGAGCATGAGGACCTTTATTGTTGTACAGAAAATAATAAAGAATTAGAATTAAAACTTCTTAACAGGTAGATTTTTCTTTCTTTCTCTGCGATACTTTGAAAACTACTTCACACCGCACTTTGTAATTACTTTTCAAAATAGTTTAAAAGTCAGTTGAAATATGCTACAAGAAAGGGCCACCAAACAAAGAACACAATCAGCGTGACTGTGTGCATGTCTATGGCGGCCAAGGGCAAACATTACATTTTAGAAGGAACATGGAGCTCTAAGGAAATATTGTCCCTTATTCAAAATGACAAAATACTTCAAGCGTGATCATCAAGATTGCTTTGAATTTTAGGTTCACTTTTATCGCTTAAACAGACAAAGAAAATGGATAACCCTGGTTTCAGTGCCCTCGCAAATTTGCACACATACAGGAACATGCACACACAAACACACGCAGACAGAAAAAGAAAAAGGGTTTTCACTGTCTACCCCATTCCCAGCATGTCTTAAAGAGGTAGAGTAGTGCTGAACTGGAGGAACGGTTTTAGGGCCAGAGAACTGGACACAGTAACACCACCATCAATTATAGCCCTGAGAGAGGAAAGAGAGAGTCCAATCAGAGAATTAGAGAGATGTGGGGCAGACAGGTGGATCGACAGCCTCAAGGCAGAAGGAGAGGATGGAAAAGGGGATGACAGAGAGGACAGAGGAGAGACAGACCGCTGGTCACCACTCTAACTAAGTGACGGGATGAGGATAATAAAGAGTCAGTCACACAGAGTGAGCCGGTGGCCTCAGGGGGGGGGGGGTTCGGAGCAGAGGGGTGACAGAAGTGAGAGATGGACTTCATCAAGACTGCTGCCTGATGGTCAGGATTCAGACTGTTGCTCTGTTTCTGGCCCTCTGTCTTCAGGGCAAGGAAAGTGTGTGTGTGTGTGTGTGTGTGTGTGTATTCATGTGTGTGTGCACTGGCTCAATCTCTAATGACAGGTGAGCGATTCATTGCCCCACCCCCACCAGAGTGACCAATGCCTTTCCACTCCAGGCCTTGATTCATTTCAGCTAATGTATTACTGGAGGAGCATCACTGTCCGCTGTCTGCTGACTGGGCTGGACTGACCCGAACACAGCTTTAGCGAGCTTCACTGGACTGCACTGGGCTCTCCTGAGAGTTACCAGAGAGGCAGCACAGCCTTGATCAAAGCAAATCCAAAGGCGTTTCTTCACCGTGTTCAGATAAGTTATTCCAACCCTGTCTCCTAAAAATTACATTTATATACAACTAATTGGCAACAGCAAATATGTTTTGAAGGAAATGTATGGGGGGTTAGGGAAAGATCATGGTCTTGTTTTAATACAAATGAAAGGTGGCAGTGAATTGAAGCATGAGACACAATGTGTTTATTAATATTTAACCAAAACCATAATCTTTCCTAACCTTAACCAAAGTGTTTTTGCTGCCTAAACCTGACCACAGATGGGACTCAGGATGCGATCTCATCCAGGTCTCGTCCACCTCGACCAGCACATAAATGTAGCACAAAAAAGATGCCTGGGAACATAATTTACACTACGTAAATGGGAAAACAATTTAGTAATATATAAACGCAATTTCTAGGAGACAGGGTTGGTTATTCCTTGCTTCTTTTTCTGTCAATGAAATAGATTTTCATGGATTAAAAAAAAACTTTTATTTCAGTTGATTATTGTCACATTACATTTCTGTTGTAGAAACATTTGCTCTGTCTCCCATTCACTTCAATGAAGGCCCGTAGGACTCATCCAAGCATGTTTCCTGTTTCAGTGCAATCTCTTCAACTTTGCCCTGCGCATTCACTTGGTCAGCCAATAGAAACAGCGATGCGCTGTGTTTGAAAATGGTCATTATTTTAGCAGTGTACCATCACCCTGTTTAGTCCAATATTACACAACCACAAGACCACCCTCACAGATTGGAGGGCTAATGTGACTGTACCTGCACTTTGTCAGTAGGATGCTAGCAGAAGATGAACAAGACCCAGTTTTCTAGGCTGTGTCCAAAATCTCTCCCTATTGGCTACCTAGTTCACGATTTTCACCATTGAAAATCAGTGTCCAAATTCTAAGTGTTAACTGGAATGGAAAATGAGTCTATAGCATGTACACTACTTTTTGCTAAAACTCCCACAAACCTTGGATTCACTTGATGGATGTGTAAAGTTATGTGACATTACACCTATCAGTGGTGGTTAATGGGTATTATGATGATGATGATGATTTATAAGTGTCTGAAATTACAACTTACTGCTATCTATAGAGTGAACTATTGAGTATTTGTTATAGAGGGAATAGTGAATGAGTGATTTTATGGTTTCCCAGGAAATATCTTCATCTGTATTACCTGTTGGCCTTTTAAATATATAAATGCCATGGCTGTTGAAATTGTGAAATTAATCAAATAATCTGGGACGTATTCCTTTATCTTCATTCAGCAAATTATTTTTGATAGTCAATTTAGAGTTCAACACACGCACACTTATATGCACACTTCATGAAACAATGATTCTCTTCACGTGGCTCAGTGTGGAGAAGGAGAGAGGAGACGGTCGGAGCGACAGACAGAGAAGGAATAAGGGAGGGAGAAGGAGGGGACGCTGGTCTGACCTTCCATGGGGACCAGACTGCCGCTCCTGGCTGTCCGTTAAAAACAGAATTCCTCCACAAACTGTTTGTGTTTTCAGTCTAACTCCTCCAGGGTGCTGCTTGCCACAGCACAAGACAGTCACACCACGCCTGTCCTCTCCTTCTCTGTCTCTCTCTCTTTTCCATCCTGGCTAACATTCCCTTCCTTGTTCTGTCTGAGACCTGTCTACTGTCAACATGTGGCACATGTCCTTGACGGGTCAAGAGGATCCTTCACCATAGGAGTTGGGTGGCAGCGTCAACCATACACCCCCTTTTCCTCTCTTTTCCCCCTTCTTCCCTCATCCTGCCTCCCTTCTTTCACTCTCCCTCTCTCAATATTGAGTTGCCTGGGTAAAAGGGGGCCAGAGGAATCTAATAACTGTGACAGTGGGGCTTTTTTGGCATTGTTCCTGAAGCTGTGCAGACACACACAGGGCTGTCTGCTGGCTCTAATGAAAGGTTAAATGAATAGGACAAAGTGACAGGAGGCACAATAAAGAAACAAGAAGGAGGAGAGAATGTGTGTGCAAGCATGTGTCTGTGTGTGAGTGTCTCGAGGCCAGCCTCCTCAGCTCAGGGAACAACAAGGACAGCCCCTCCACAGCGCCACAATATTCAAAACAGATTGGTCTGCGACAGGGTGTGTGTGTGTGTGTGTGTGTGTGTGTGTGTGTGTGTGTGTGTGTGTGTGTGTGTGTGTGCGTGTGTGTGTGTGTGTGCACTTTTATGTGTTTCTGTGTCATGTATGTGTGCGTGTCTGACTCTCCCACCAGGACACAGATGCTGAAGAGGAATTCCAGCATGGGGTTCTTTGATAAATGTTAAGGTCACTGGCAGAGGGGAGGGGTGGAGGCTGGATGGGGAAGGGAGGGCGGGAGAGCGGGTGCAGTCAGGGAGGAGGCAGAGGGAGTGACGAGGGGGGACGCATGTCTCGTCTTGTGCCTCTCCCTGCCTGTGCCTTGGTGGAATGCAGAGTCACATGAAAGAGGCCCTCTTTCTCTCTCCCTCTCTCTGAGACTCGTCTCTTGTGTCTGTCTCAAAAGCGCCACTGTCCCCCTCCTGACACACTACCTGTCAGCAGATTAACCCTCAATTCCAAACACACACACAGCCACAAATGCAAATGAAAACACACAGACGCAACCATTTGCACGCAGATATACACACACATAACAGATGTGCCCTTCACACAGAGTTTATGAGCATTAAGTTTCCCTTAAACAGGAAAAGTGAACTAAGACGCAAACAAACGCATAAAATCCCATCATCCTTAGACTGCTTAATTACTATGATTATCACCATAAATAGCAACTTTGTCACCAAAAATCACAGGGTAGGGCTTCTAACATGTCATCCAGGTGTGTGGTGATGTATTGCATGGCACAGTACAGTCAATAGATGCAGAATAATCAATTAAAACTGCATATCCCTCTGAGATTGTGACATAGATTGAGAACCTGATAGGGTTAAATATCACAGTCCAGTTTGATCTGTGGCATCAGACTGAAGGAGGAAGTTTCTATTAGATTGCATCAAATCAGCTCCTTTTTTTAAACTTTGTTTACTGGGTTTTGTAAAAACATACAATTGTGTCATCAGAGCATTTATAAAACATAAACGGGTTTATATTCCATCAAATCATTTCTGATCCATGTGTTCCTGTCAAACCATGAGGTCCAGACCCATTGCAAACAATATGAATGTCGATATCTTGAGCAGTTGGTAGCAAGTGTGTTAGCTACATAGCTTCTACTGTTTAAAATGCTTAAAAGGCTGACCTCCCTGACTCTCAGTAAGTGCATGAAGTTTGCCCAACTGTTACATTACCAACTTATTCTCAACAACACATATATGCGTTTTCTGATCTGACGCAGCTATCAGCAGAACGACATCATTTGTCAGTACCTTGTCAGTGTGGTTAATGTTTGGTTAGGTTTAGGCACATACACAACTTGGTTAGGGATAGGGAAAGAGCTTGGTTTGGTTTAAAATGGGTTCTTAGTACTTACACCGTGGTTCGGGTTTGTCTTGGTTAAAAGAAACCAATGTTGACTGTCGGTAGGAAATGGAGAGCGAAGAGCAGTCTCCCATGGCAACATACCACATTTTGTTGACCCATCCATCCACCACGACCTCCTCCATATGCAGCTCTATAAAAACGTCACTTAACTTTCTCCTTTGCTTCCGACAGACGAGTCATAATTACCATGTCTGGTAGTATGCTTTGTTACTTGAACAAAAACGAATGTCCTTTGGAGGTATTTTATGAACCGACTGTCGCTGTCGGGAGGACGGGTCTCTTTGATATAAGCGCACAATCCACTGGGCACATGAATACATGAAAAGGTTCACAACATAATTGAACGCATACACAATGCACTGAAATGCTTCACAGATTTTTTAAAGGTAATATCAAAAATCAATGACATAATTATACAAGGATAAAGAGTCCACACTCTGCAGTAAGACTGGGTAATAGAGGCTAGATTATACATTCAGCCCACAAGGTTACATGTGTGCTTGAAATATTATCAATATATTCAGATAAGAATCATTGTCAGATAAAACCTGGTGAAAGTAAAGTCTTGAAAAACCAAGGTGACTACTGCTCTCTCTTGGCCCAGCATATATGGGATTTACACATTGGTTGCTACACACCGACATGAACACACAGATTAATGTTACCCATGCTCAAATATTAACTCCCCAACCTGAAAGCTCAACAAGAGCCAGATGTGGTTGTCGCTTTACAGCTGACTACTGCATTCATACAGGAAAAGAAAGAACTATAAAACTGGTCAGAACTGGCATTTCCATATAACAGTATACTCAAGTAAGTTAAATTTAAGCTTAATAAGATACCTGTTTGGTTGGTAGTCAGGCTTACTGTACACACCAGACCTGTTTAATACTGTATATTCAATAAGCTGTTGCTTCATTGTTACTTTTAGACAAATATAAATCATTCATAAAAATGAAAACAGGGGGCAACACTCTAGCTATCATTCAGAAGAACATGTAAATGGCTATTTAGAGTAACAGTAGTTTGTACAGTGGGCCGGTAGACCTGTGGGCCAGGAAAAAAAATGCCCTGTGCTCTTCAATCCTGCAATAGACAGGCCAGCTGGCTACATACAGGTTACATGCTACATACAGGTATGAGTGTGCAGCAGCGCTATAGCTTGATCACATTTTCTTCCCAGCCAACCCCGTGTACCCCAGGTACCATGTGCTATACTGTCATGGTAGTGTCCAAATTACCGTACCAATGTACCACAATGGTTAAAAAGTATCATTACGTGTGCCTGTGACAGTACAACCACACAATACCATTTGCAGGATAACTACTGTTACATGTACAGCAAACGTACACCGTGTCTACACAGTAGTCCTCCATGTGTGTCTTCACAGTATGCGTTCAGGCACAGTATTGAGTGTAGGTCACCTGTGTTTTGGCAGTGTTCAGAGCCCAACACATAATCTCTGTAGTTTTTTATTTTTGAAATTTGAAGCATAAAAATACAATTCAGGTCACGTTAATGCGCGTATAGCACAAGTAAAACGTGAGCCGCTACACAGCCTTTTTATACAACTGTATTGATTAAAATAGGAGCGTATCCATCCCGTCAGATACGTGTGAGATGGGCGACAAAAAAATGGGTCTGAAACGCCTCCTGTGTAGACATGCCGTAAGTAGGAAAGTAATACAAAGAACACACAGCTTAGACATTAAATCAAAATGTGATTTATTAACTGTATAGTTCTTACACAAAAATCCTGTCAGCAGAACATATGTCTTCAGTTACCTTTTGTATGTGATAAGGTATCACGACATGAATACAGCTTTCAAATGTACCAGGAAAAGGCTGTAAATTATTTTATGAACACTACCCGAAACGAACCCAGTAAATGAGCACTTGAATACATCTTGAGTGATAGAAATGTTCCTCTTTATTAAGTCCGTCTTCTGCCTTTCTGACCGTAGCCTTGAATAGCCTGGAAAAATGGCAAAACATAAAAAAAGATTTGTTAAATTGGTGTCAATTTTTCTTCAATCTTTAACATAGATTAAACATTATAAAATGTAATGCATTTTACAAAAAACTGAATTTTACTAATTGAATATATTACATTTCACAATGGTTGGATTCATCACAGGATTATTATATATCTGGAATACGACTTTCCTGTTCCCTCTCTATTATGTAATAACAAAATTAAACAGTAAAAACATATAACCTGCAGTACATACCAGAAATGTCCAAAGTCCTCCATGAACATTTTGCAGAGTGGCTCAAATCTCCATTGGGTCACTTGTGTTGAATTTCTGCTCTAGAAATGCTTTCATTGGACAGTATCTGTTCATTTTTACCAGTCCACACATTGGAAAAAGGTTTTCTTTGTGGAAGTCAAATGGGACACATGCCACCAACTAAGTACACAATGCCATATTATGTTTATAATATTCAAGATAGCCTTGCAAAGTGTGACACATTTATGAAATCACAGGAGTGTTCCCATGCTGTTACTTAACCCTTGCATATTGGAGCACATTGAAGCATCTTCTTGCAGCAGCAAAACAGTTTCTACAACGACTGTGTTCTCAGCAGTGGTACCTTAACATAGGCAACAAAATGTTCACTGTAATTGATACCTTATCCCAAGATAATTTTAAGCCTCTGATATTATGCTGAAATGACTAAAGACAAACAGGACACTAAGTTAGGACCTCAAGCACCAACTACAGTAGGAAGGAGAAGGCAAGGCAATGAAAACTGACCCTGACTGGCCTTACACACTACTAAAAGCAGGCCCACAACAAAACTCCCACCCATGTCTGCTTTTCTGAGGCAATCACATGAAAGGCCAATGGTCGCCACACCACCTATGATGATCACGGAAATAAAGGATTAGGAGGGTGAAGCACAAAGCATGTATGGTACTCAGCACCTGGACCAAAGAAGGTCCCATGTCTAGTTCAAGACAAATGTCCATGTCTTAACTTTTACCTGCTACAGGGAGGAACGCGAAGCAACCCAAAGGCACACGTTCTCCTAAACATCTGTAGAGCCAAAACTGAGAACAGAGCTGGAGTCAGAAATGTTTTCCAAGTAGAAGTGGACAAAAGGAAAAGGTGTAAACAAGACTGCGGCGCATACATCTTCTATTGACAGACCAGGTGAAGAAGGGGCGTCACAGAATACATACTCTGAGTGGAGTGTGCCTTCAAGGATCCTGCAGCATAACCAAGCCAGTGTGATCAAAGACTGGACTGCCATCACATAGCCAATAAGTCTCATCAGTGGCCTTTCACACACCCTGTTGCCAAACATCTCCTGTGAGTATCTCTGAGCCGAAAACTGCAAGGAGGTCTAGCCACACTGATTCCTTGGACCTTCAACATTGCCAGCCTGAAACCATCAGGATGGAGTAGAGAGCTGAACGGAGGCATAGGGAGGCTTATGACATCTGTCGTCTAACGACTAGTGGGACTGTTTTTCTGTTCAGAGGTCACAGGTGGAAGAACAAGAAAGTGCCTCCCTTCTTACAGATGTCAGTGTTGTTGGAAGAGGGATGGACAGATGTGCAAACCATTGCAGGAGTGGTGGAACAAGAAGTGGGAGCCCAGACCTGCAGTCCTAAAAGGAGCCTGCAAAGCCCTATTCCCAAGTAGACATCTTTGCCCACAACATCTACCTGGTACGTATCACCTGCCGCCGAGGTAAGACAAAGGCAGGAAGTTGAGCATTTTATCAAGAAACACGGCCATACTTGATTGCAGGTAATCATCTCACTTCAGTTGCTGAGAGAAGGTGGAAACTGGGCTATGGTACAACGATCAATCTGCAGCCATTACTGTGGTTAAAAGTTTATTGAGCTTATCCTGATTGGTGGAACCAGTACATGCAAATTCATTGCCCTGCCCCACCAGAATAAATGGACAAGCCTATAGAACGTGTTAAAGGTACAAAGCCTGTGTAAAATATAATATTTAAAACCACTGCTGTGGTCTCTCAAACCACTATGAACATTTTTCTTACTGAACAGGAACATTGTAAATCTCTTTTTATCAAATTGTATGGAATAACAACACTATGTGGTACCATACCATTAAAGAGTACTTTGGTATACTGTGAAAGACGCCTGAAGAAAAAAATTCCTGGAATGAAGTGTGGAGTATACTTTGTCCTTTCATTGGACAGTACATAAATAGGTTTTAAATGAGAGAAATCTGGATTGAGAACATGAGGAATCATTTCAAAGGCTATTCAGGTGAAAAATAACATTGTCAGGCACAGTTACTAGCAAAGAACTAAACACTCAGGGCAATAATTTCAAAGTCAACGTGCTACGTCTCAGTCCTCAGGAATTTTTCATGAGCCACCACTTATCTTGTCATATCAGATTTCTTCCACCAGCTTTTTTGGAGGGAAGAGAAAATACACCTTTAGGGCAAATTATTCTCTTTTAATCAAATCACTCTGTATGGCCTGAGGAGATCTTTCCATGCCTTTTGAGTCACTGGGGCATGGGCCACTAATGCACACAACCACAAAAAAAATAATAAAATGCACACAGTCATACAAACAAACATCTACATATGCACTAAGTATAGAAACAGCAGCAGTTTGATGTCTTTTTATCTGAAAGCAAGAAATGAGACTCAACAGGAAAATAAAAAATACAAGAAGAAAGCAAGGAACAAAGCGGTGTCTGGAGTTTCCATCACAAGTGAAATCCCAGATTTTCTCACTCACTGTTCATGGAACAAAATCGAACAACTTTATTCTGGAGTGCAGTCAGTGCAGGAGGGAGCTATAAAATATAAATTATACCACATAACCCTATACCTCCCAACTGAGCCATTTGGTTACAACTATACTCCTGTTCGTTACACCGGTCCAGCGTCTCTGGTATTTCTATAGCGTCGACATGAATTATATTCTAGCCCTGCTGAAGAACGTATGGATTACAAGTGAAATGTAATTTCCCTACCAATCGGACAGTTGCCACCCAGTGACACTGAAGTGTTTATTTTACACAGTTGCCGGTAATTAGTTCTGGACAGAATCAATTAAGGCCACCCCAAATTACAGCTGAAAATGTAAGAATCATGACTGTGTCTAGGAATACAGAAAAATGCAGCAGGGGTGTATTTCTAAAGGCTGAGTTGTGCAAAATGTGTTCTATCATTTCTCACTTTAAACAAATAAAGACTGAGGGAGTGTGTGGCTTCTGCACACACTGGGTGTGTTCATGTACTAAAACCACAGTTTTCCTGATTCCTTCCTTAAGGAATATGATAGTGTTTGGATTAGCATGTGAAATGAAGCCAGTAGAAAAAAAAATGATACAAAAAATTTAACACATGTAAGTACAAGAATCAGCTTTCAGTTCAAACACAGTTTGTAGCATGTGAGCCTGATTTTAATCTGATTAACTTGCCATTTTCAAGGGTGATCTACCTTCTTACCACCGAGACAATACTGTCATTTAGCAGATTAAAAACTCTGAGAGATATCAGTCTGTGTGATAGTACAAGACTAAACACATCTTAAATGCTCATGTCATACCAGCTGTTAACCCTATTCATTACCTTCTGCTATTTATTTCTCTCTTCTTTTTTTTTTAACTGAAGAATCACAGGAACACAGACCAAATTTCATAATGTATTCGGAGTGTAAGTGTGTGAAGATTTAGTTTCTTACTTTGTGTGCTGAGGTACAAAAAATGTAATTATGTCTACTATATGTATATTGTTTTAAATCAAGTATGTCTCACACTGTGCTCTTTATTAAATTAGGAGTCCTGCGATCCAATTTGTTTTAACATTTCACAATGTCTCTGTTTAGTCGCTAAAGCCTGCAGTTTAGGTTACAGTGTCTTGTTCAAAGATTTTCCTCTCAAGCCACCACTAGGTATATGACCCCACTCCCCCTTTCAAAATATTACCTTTTCTGTCACTGCCAAGACACACTATCATTCACTTAAGGGATTATTGGGGCTGAGGACAGATGGAGAGAAGCAGAGCCATATCAGTGCAGCAATGACCCACTAGTGCGTAAATAAAAACACAGCAAGAATGTTGCTTTGATGTTGTTGAGGCATCACAGAAACAGTGATGTGTATCATCTGGAGAGGGGGAGAGATAGGAAAACTGCTCTATCAGCTTTGCTGAATATCTATACCTATTAGCACAAGTGAAAGTACAGCCTCGTCATAACTAAAACTGCACAGAAACTGAACATGAAGGTCAAAGTGATTATCTCCCTAAATTAATCACATAAATATGAAAAGAAGTACACAAATTAAAAGAACCAAGAACTCAGAGCAGAAAATATATACATGTACCAAATGGGTTATCAAAAGATCCTTTACACACTTTACGCACCCATTCTTTTCAAATAAAGAGGGAGTGAGAAAGTAAGAAAACCAGGGCAAATAGAGAGGATGGAGTAGAGGGAGAAGAGGAGGAAAGAGTTCTCGATGTGAGCGGTAATCAGAGGAAGCCAGCAGGGGGGACAGGGAGGGTTGGTGGGGTCAGGGAAGAGCACCACTAAGCAGCCTTTCTCTTCATTAGCAGCCTCTCTGAGGGGGGCGTCACAGGCCTACCTGTCCAGCAGATTATTGAACCGACTAACCAGTGGCTCCCACCCCACACACACACACACTCTCACACACTCTCCCCTCTCTGATTCCCACAGACCCAGAGGAATCACGACCCAGCTGCAGCCTCGCTGACAACTTTAACTTTTTCTTTAACCTCACGTAGCAGCACTATAGGCTGAACCGGGGCATCTACTCAGTGCATAACAAGGACATTTACCTCGAAATTTTCTCCATTATTATATGTGGAGTTTTGTTGTCCAACCTTTCTTTGTTGTTCTTGTCAATATATATATATTTTTGTGGTTTATGTATTTTCCTGCAGCTACACACCAGCACTTATTCTCTGCCAATAACTGAGAATGTAATAAGTGTATAATTATCTGACGCACAAGAGAGAGACATAAACATACAGATAAAAAAGGAATATCCGCATTTTAACTTGTGTGACTTGTGTGGTTAAGGAAATTTGAATTTCACAGATCCCTGACTGGTCTGGCAGGGAGAAAGCAGCATGGAGATAAAAGTAATGAAATGACACTCCAGGAATGTAAATTGGCATTCTTCACTGTAGTTGCAGCACCAGCTAAGGCTCATGAACCATCCCTGACACACACTCAGGCCAGGCCAAAACACTGTGCTAGACATTAATCTCACCCACATCTCACTGATGAAAGTGTGAAGGTAATTTTGTGGTGCTTTTAAGTGGGGCCATTCATCTCAATCTCTCTCTCGCTCTCTCTCTCTCTTTCTCTTTTTCTGCCCCTCTCCCTCCTTCTTCCCTGTCTCCTGAAGCATTCAGATATGTCCACGCTGAAATGTCTTACACTGACATGAAATGCCTCTGTGTACTTCTGCTTGTGTTTCACTGTCACAGGTTGGCCATGAGCTCCCTGAGTTTTCCTTTAGAGGTACCGTAGTAGCACAGGCACGCATAAACAGGCACTAAGGCACGTGTGTTTAGCAAAAAATCACTGACAGATTACAGGGTTGTTCAGGTCCAATAACCAGCACTGTTAAAAGCTACTATTTAAATTACCTAAAGCTTTTTTTTTTTTACATTGACATCTAACACAGGCACACTTGTCTGTTTTTGTATAAGACCTATTCTGATAAAGACTTACACAAACAGACCAAAAAATCAACTGAAACAAGGCAGAGAATATTTCAAGAAATCAATAAAACGTTGCAGAAAAAAATAAAATAGCGTGCACTAGAAGAAGAAATTCTGCAGAAAGGTGAAGCAGGATTTTCAGCAGAGGGATTTTAGGCCTGAAAAATAACATGAGAAATGTAGCTGCCAGCTATAAAATAAAGTCTGCTCACATTTATTTAAGTAAACACCCAAAACACATTTTTATCAGCCCCGTTTATATGTATTTGCTGTCTGAAGACATTACACTAAATTGCATTGAATTATAGCATTCACTGGTTTGTATGAGATTGTAAATATAAAGGCCCAAATCTACAAGTGGTATAAAGTGGCTTCCACATGAATACCATTATAAACAATTAACAAAGCAGTTAAACAGTTCTTTACACTGTATCTGGAGATAATAATTTGCCCCTAACAGATCAAGTAAAAGTTTTTAATTCGTCTATGGGGAGCAGAGAATTGAGTTAACATGTTCAAGGCGTGACGAAAACTATAAAATTATATTAAGTGAAGTAATATTTTGTTAACTCACTTCGGATGTCACAGCTTCTAGGTCTAATTTCTGATTAAGGCCTATGGGCTCACAAATGCTACAATGATTACTATTGATTGTGTAAGACAAAGAGGGAAGAGAAAAGAAAGAAACTGATCAGAACAAGCACAAGAAATCCATTTTCTTTTAAGTGTAGGCATATGAAGAAATCTAGCGGATGAGTCATATGAATCAAAAGTGTGGGAAATACTCAATTGGAAAAAAACTCAAAAATTACTCACAATGAGTTGGCTAACTTTTCATCTGCTGTGATGAGTTCAGATGACAGAGCAGCACAGAAGTTGTAAGATAGTTACCAATTCCATAATTTACAGTAGGTGGTGTGTTTCTTTTGAATAACTTAAGTAAGCACAAGCAGAAAAATCATATTTACCATTGCTGCATGTTGTATCTGACAGACCCCGGGGCTCCTGGCACTTTTCAAACTTGGCGTCCTCAAAAAAGTCTGATTTCGCCCTCAAGTGGGGAACTTTCTCCTCTTCAATACTGCACGCTGTCTGAGGTGATTCGCGCTCGGTGTTCCTTTCACAAACTTATCATCGCCGTTTTATGGCAGTTTTGGGTACAACACGGGAAAACAGTTACTCTTTTTATCCCGAGAATCTCTGTGTCCGCGTTGCTTCACTGAGAAAAACGCGCGTCAAGACGTTTGGAAACGCGTCGGTCTCACGGAGAGGAACGCACGACCACGACACTCTGACCCCTCTTCTTTTCCCAAACCGTAAACTGAAGAAGTCACGGAGACAGTGGGGATCGCTGACAACCAGAAGCTGGGTTGTAACTGCGTGTCCTACCTTGAGAAAAACGCGAAAAAAACGCCTTCCTACACTCCCCCGATGATTTCCTTCTGCAGAGTCAGCGCAGTGCGCCGAGGAGAGCTGCGGACGGTCCGGGCAGGAGAGAAGGTGGCTGCTGTGTTATGCTGGGTGAATTCAGACCAGTGTTTTACACGCCGTGTGTGACTGTAACCCGAGTGACTGTGGGTCCAGAGAGTTTCTGTGCCCGACGAGTTGATTTACGATGTTGTGTCAGGAGGAAGAGTCACATCTTTGTGCGACAAAAATGTGCCAGAAACCCTCAGCCTCAAGATAAGAAATCGGCTAAGAAGCGCATTACAGCTTGTGGAAACACTTTTAAAGCAGCAAGGATTCTGTGATATTTTGCCTCTGTGTGTATTTAGTGCAGATAATCTGTATTTTAAACAATATCATCTGTAAGAAAATCGATCAAAGGATCAAATAGGCAATAAATAATACAAAATAAATACAAATGTTTTGGAATTTCCTGCCATCTTTTAAACACTTTTAAACTTTCACTTTTTTCACTTTCTCTGCCCTTGCGGGTACAGTACACGCACGCCTCACGCACGCGCACACACACACGCACACGTGTTTTAGGCCGTTGGAAATAGTAGCTATATGGTTTCTCTGTGTACTGCAGGGATGTGACACTGATTTCTTAAGTTGTGTCCCTCAGATCCCTCAGAAGTGGGCGCGCTCATTAAAGTTTCATTGTGCACTTGTTTTTATGAGGATTTGCTCAACATTTGACTGAGACATCTCAAGAGTGAAGAGTTGAAGGAGGGAGGGGTGCGTGTGTGTGTGTGTGTGTGTGTGTGTGTCTGAGTGTTGTGTGTGAGGATAGAGTGGAGCAGAAAAGGAGACACACAGCACTCCTCAGAGTGACTGCCTGCCTCAGCCTGGCTCCTCCACTGGGGTGAGAGAGGCAGCTGAATCCCAGGGCAGTCATTTCTATCAAGTCAAGCGCCTGGAAGCCCCACTTGCATGTTTGGTCAAGGGGTAAATAATAGATCAGGGATTAGGCTTGTGTAGAATTCATTCCAGGGTAACAAGCTACTGAGGTCCCAGGATATGCATATTCATTCCTTGGCCAAGGCCGTGGGAGAGCGAGGACCATATGCCTGTTTGTCAGAGGGCTTACATTGCTAATTAAATGAGATATTACATACTTATGTGAGCAACAAAACAAAAAGCCTTTAAAGGATTGTCCAGAAAAAAAACTAGATGTGAATCTATACTTCAAATGCTTTGATGCTGCTTTAATTTGATTCAGAAAGTGTTTTCTATTCAGCAGTGTTGATTAACCATATAGACACCAGGGGCTGTGGATGAGTAATATGACATAGACTGCACATCAAAGGAAAACATTACCTTTTTTTTCTTTGCTGTTAGCATGTTGCCAAACTATCAGATGAAAAATCTCTGTTATGACTAACATAAGATGTGAGATAGCATAGTTATGATAGTGAGGTCTGCATAGCCATACTCACTGTTCAGCTTCTAGCTATGTCTTTAGTTCATAATTGTTGGAACAATTGTGCTTCTGTATTGCCGGGTGGGCTGCACGAGCAGGGTCAATCATCCCATTAGTTTATTGTCGTTAAAAAAGTTAATTTAGAAATGACTGGCTAATGTTCTGACAACGGTGTAGATCTAAGCTCAGGTACAGGATAGTATGTGTTTAGAAATTACATTTATACTCATTTGTAACAGCAAATACATTTAGAAAGAAACTCTAAAAATGAGGAAACATTTTTAATGAACGTGTGCTAAGTCGCAAATTGTTCATACAAAACAAAATATTTACTGACAAAGTATTTAATTTGTTTTTTCTAGAATATCCACTCTTGCAATACAATATCTGCTAATAGCAACTAAAGCATGATTTATGTTTTCTATGGGTATGTTTAGGTACTTGCAGCATTTGGTTAAGTTTAGAGAAAGATCCTGGTCTTGACTGAACTAAGTTGAAGCATGAGACAAAACATTAACATTTAACATGATCTTTGCCTAACCTTAACCAAAATGCTTCTGTTGCCTAAACCTAACCACACCCAGGACACAGGATGTAAACCCCGGTCTCTGATATCATAGATTCAACCCAATCTATGGGGGATTTTATGCACACTATACACCACAGCCACCTCCATATGACTTGCTTGCTGTAGAGAAATGCAGCACTTCCTACACACGAAAAAATGTTGCCACTGAACATAATCCAGGCAGCCATTAGGTTTCGCTCAAAACACATGTGGCAAAAGAAATTAGTAGTATATAAACGTATTTTCTGGGAGACAGTTGCAGGGGCCCATTTGATAACCCCACTAACATGCCTGCAGTGACGCAGTCAGCTCTGTAACATTTAGACAATGTGTTGTGTTGAAAGGTGCTGCCAGTCTGTTGGCCCTGTACAGGTACATCTGTGAAGGTATAACATGCTGACATGTATTTTAGACAAATGCTAGTTTTGGATCATGGCACAAAAAAATCATAACTAGGTGTTGGTCAGTTTTACAAATGTCCAATAAAACTAATCATTGCTGTCAGCTATTAAATCAAATGGAACATGGCACTTTGTGCAAGAGCCAAAAACTGGGTGACATTTGCTTATTAGATATAATATAGATAGATATATCCCTATCAGTGTATATGTCAGCCAGTACAAAAATGCAAAGATATGTTTGAGGTATCATTACCTCAGGATGTGTTTCAGCAGCTTTATCAATTGTTCTTATGCGCTTCAATTTAAGTCTATTTTACTCAGTTTCTTTTGTTTTATTAACAGTGACCAGTGTATTGGACTCTGACTGCTCCTAAAACTTGGATGACCGTACAGCATCACTGTGGCTAAACACATCCTGTGTAGACACACAGATGAAGGACTGAAGCTGCTGCACTGCTGGCGGGCTGCTTTCACTACGCAGACTGTAGTTAGAAACGTGACCTCCATCACATAGTCTGTCCACCAGAGAGCACTGGAAAGTTTGTTTTCCAACTGTAAAATGTCACATACAGTACATGTTGCGGTCCCAAGTCTTTAAAAAATGAACAAGCAAACAAAAATGTTTGTTTCTGTTGTGTGAAAGGTGTTAATTTACCTGCCTCAAAAAAGTCTCAGATGGGCTCCACTGTGTACCACTCTGGCATTTAAGTAGACACTGACATTAAATGTATACTGTACACGTAACCAGTAAAGGCAGCTTGACAGGGAAGGAGAGTATATGTTTATTTGTCCCTGTGACAGAATCCCACTGTTCACTAATTATCCAGCGGGACCACTGATAATGAGCTATTGAACCTGCTACTGAAGTGTTCCACCTCCTGGGAAGGCCATCAGCTGCTGCACCGCACTTGTGGATCCATCAAATCCACAGAGAGTCCTCCTGTTCATTAAGTTCCTCTCACTAAAGCATAGAAAGGCCCAGAAAGGTCAGTTTGGCCATCGCCAAAAACCCTGAACAGATTTTTGAAGCACTGGTTCATACTGTTCTCTTCACCAATCAGGAGATTGTTAATGGCTCCAGGAATGTTTCTCTATTACTTCTGACTGTGATGTGACATTTCTGATGCCAGATAAATGCCACACTTTGTTGGTATTTTCTATTAGATAAGTTGTGTGCTACCATCAAGTCAAGTCAAGCCCAAAATCACACATTTCTTTACAATCTGTACAACATCCTCTATTCTTCGACCCTCAATTTGGATAAGCAAATAACCGTAAACTGCAAAACATCAGGAGCATTTCATGCATCAAATATTTAATCATGAAAGGACGAAGAGATTTAATGAGCAACATTAAATTGTGAAAAAATTGTGATACATAGACAAATCTATATCTCAGTTTCTTAGTTTGATCTCTCCTAACTCATGGAGAGGGAAGCACAGGTGTTGGAAATAAGACAAATACTTTTCTCATCTAAAAGCTGTTTTCCGACTGGGCAACATTTACTCAGCAAGATGAATGTCCCATGTCCTTGGTCTCCTCTCTCATACTCAAGGGAAATATGAACTTAAATACAACCTCACCACCTTAATTTACCCTTTCACCAAGCAAAGGACAAGCTCTCTTGAAAGAGCCCAAGGGAAATAGCCTGACTCCTTGTTCCCACACATCCTCACATCCTGAGGGGGCTAACCGAGGTTGGGATGGCACACTAGTTGGGTGAGCCGTAAGTGAGCGTGGCCCTGAGGTTCATGGCACCATGGATACACACAAACACACACACACACACATATATGCTGCTGCCTCCAAGAGGTAGGTCTTGTGTGGATCAATTCCTCCTTTATGAGGGCTCTTGTCTGTTGAGGATAGGACCAGAAGGTCATCAGATGGGAAGTCAAACAGAGGTCCACGTCATCTCATTGGGGCAAGGGTTACCACATGAACAAGGGGGCTTGTGCACACAGCATGTGTGTGGGTGGGTGGGTGGGGGGGACTTATGGGAGGTCAGCGACATCACATGCATACAGGAATGCACATGATGGCAAAGACAGAGTGTAAGGTTTGTGATGAGGGAAGGTTTTGAGCTAGAATTGTCTGATTTAGGTGCACAGATATTGTATGTCTAAAGGCTGAAAAGAGGGAAGAGAAGCGGTAATCAATGGTTTCTCTGTCCTGGGGTTTTGTAAGGCAGTCCAAGGTCTCACAGGATTCAGCATGAGGATGGCTCATGCTTGAGGTCAAGAGTGGCTGATAATTCTCCCACTGACTCCAGTGAGAGATATAATATCCTCCTCAGGGCATCGCTTGAATAGAAATATGTGCAAACAAGCTTTAAAAAGTCAGCAGTTGAACATGAATTTAGTGAGCAATTCTAAAGGTTTGCAATGGCCTATTTCAATTTCAAAAGGCACCCAGTATGATAACAGCTTATTATTATCTAATCTTCTTCAACAAGAAAACATTAGACACTCAGCAAATAGAGTCATCGTGCTACAAAGTGACTGTGTTCAAAGACTTAATGGAACTCTCACATGTTGGTGCCTGTCTCATTTCAATACAGGGGGAGTGATGTTCTACTAAATGCTGTGCAGGTTTGACATCCCAACTGGCATTTGTACAATCAATGTTCCTTTAAAGCTGGGGACTTGTGACTCTTTAGTATCTATTGTCATCTCCCGCAGTTCTCAGGTTCTTTCCTCCCTCAGCATCAAAGCTAGGCCACATTAATGCAGACAATATCCCCACTTACCTGAGGCGGCAGGCGGAGACTGTGCTTTCACAATTCTCCACGGAGTGTCATGTTGTGCCTCTCTTCCTTCCTCTGTCAGCATCGGCACACCGGGGCTTGTCATTTGGTTCTTGAATTTTTCATGCAGGTGCATTTGCATGATCGCAATTCTGTGTCACTTTTTCCCCTGGTAGATTAAATGCTGCCTAGCACTTGAACTTCCCCCGTGACTCCGCTGAGGCAGAACAGAGGTGAGACAAGCATGCTTATTGGGATTGTCAGTGCAAGAGCTGTCTTGTTTCAAGGGGTGGCTCTTCACATTTTAACAGTTGGGCAATTAGACATGAAAGGTGCTCAAAGACGACTTCAAACTACGGTCGGTTTACATTTACTACTGTATTGTTTACATACTACAGCTATACATCTGAGTCAGTCATATTCTGTGGCATCCAGTAAAGAAGTTAAACCATGCTGTGCAATTTTAGTGACGGCTTATATCATTTGGTTGGGTACGGCACATAATCTAAGCAAAACAACAAAAAACAAACAAACATTGGTTTAATCCAGCTGTGGACAATATTCCACATGTGAACCGATGTTATAAGTGATATTCATTATGACAAGAAAAGTAGTCTGTTTCAATCATACGAGCGAGTTTAATCACTTGACCATCTCTCTCCAAACACTCCAAACTCATAACGGAGGCTTACAATGAAAATATCCTTTGAGCTATGATTTATGTCAGCAGATATCAATTTCAGATATCTCATTTAAACTTGGAACAAACTTGGAGTATGCATCTTGCAAGGGTGAGTCTCTTTTCAGTCACAAACCTGAAGTGAAGTTAATGATCAAGTGGTGAATTAAAGATTCATTCTGCATTTCCTTTACAGAGACTGATTCTACGGTAGGTTAATTAAATGTGTTACCAAAATCGTGTTTATTAAAGGTAGCCTATGTTGGATATTCTCAATATGTAATATTCTTATTGTGACAGTGGCGCTCCCGTATACAGCAACTGTGGGCTACTTAATATCAGCAAATTAAGACATTAACACTCTTCATTTCTTTTAATATATCTCTGAACAGTGTGTTGTTTTAAGAAAGTAGAGCCAAATGTCAATACTGCTGAAACATGCTCGGCTCAATCCATTATAATAAATAAATGTTACAGAACAAAAGTCAGTTTCATTAACCCATCCCACATAAATTTAAAAACAGGAAACACATAAAAAGCTACAGAGGGATATGACATGCAACAAACGTAGGGGTGATGATTCAATGATTTGAACTGATTTGTAACCTGTTTCACGCATCCAGTAAAAGCTTTTAGATGAAAGAAGTAAAATCAAATAATGACAGAGGTTGAAGTGAGTGTGTGAAAATGTTTTCTTTTTTTGTTACTGTAAATGCAGGAAGCACATCATTGGTGATATGAAAGAGCGCTTGGCTGAGATCTGCCTTTTATGTGTCTAAAATGCTCTCAGATCTGGATTAATCTGCCATTAGTGGGACAGACAACAAACACTTAAAAGAGCGAGATACAGGCTGCTTCAGACATAGGAAAGAGCAGCAGCAGACACTGTCAAAACATGGTGGAACATGCCTGTGTAGAACATGCAAGCAGCTGGAAGTGTCTGGGGCCAAATTATACGCATTTGATGATGAAAGAGGGGATAGTTAGAAGATGATCCCTTTGAGTTACCAGCTTCCTCAGAGAGAAATGTGTTCATCTGACTTTCTATTGACCATATTTTGGCCATATGATCTGCCTCTTACTGTAATTGATCATTTTCAAGGTTTCTTATAAGAGAAACTGTACCTGATTTTTTTTGGCTCTGGCTGGTTTTGTCTTGTAACAAATATATTTTGAATCTGTGGATGATTTTTGATCTGAGGAAGAAGGTGCTACTGCAGGGACCAGACTCAAAACCCTGTTGCAGATGTATGATGGTCATTTTCCCTCATGACGAGAGAGAGAGTGATAGATAGAGAGAGAGAGAGAGAAGGAGGGAGGGAGGGAGGCTTATTCATAGATACCATGTGTCAGTTTGTGTGTCTGAACAAGAAACAGGGGGCAGGCAGATGTTGCGCATTATGCACCAGTCTACTGCCTCTAAAATTGTTCCGCAAATGAGGATCTTAATGAGAGGCAGTGTTCGTGGGTCAAGGAACAGCCTAATCATGCTAAGTCAATTGCATCTTTTCTCTTTATGTGTGTGTGTGTGTGTGTGTGTGTGTGTGTGTGTGTGTGTGTGTGTGTGTGTGTGAAGCACTGAGCAGATGAACCAACATTTGTCTGACTGAAGAGGAGTGCCAGTCCTCATATTTCTTCATTTTCCTCTCTCACCCTGCGCTCCAAATCTGGCTGGACAGTTAAGTACATTAGCCACACAATATGGAGTTGTCTCACCAGCAAAACAGATGTCAAACACGCGCCTTTGTTCATTTTCCCTTTGCTTGCATCCAGTTCTCAAAGCTTCCACTACAGGATTCAGGATTCAAAATGTATTGAGCATAATGTCTTTGACCTTACAACAGATCATTAAAAACATGTAAAACAAGGCAAATATCAACAGGGGTAAGATATAAGAGTGTCTATTAAAAGAAAAACAACATTTTAAACATAAACTGCCATATAAAGATCAATATCTATCTCAGTGTCATTTCTCTTTGCCATCATTTGTGTGGTTGTTGATGTTTCATATAACAACAGGGATTTATAGCCTTGTAAAACAGCACTCATTCTATGTAGTGCATGTGTGTGTGTTTGTAAGCTACACAACACCTCTCCTTACTATTGATATGTTGCCATTTTCTATTAATGTTACTGTCATTTTGATACATTGTGATATTTCTCTGATGATTTTTGTGACGTTTTATTATTCTACCTTTGATTTTCAATTACACTATTTATCAGACTGTATAAATAAAATATGGACATGAGATGCATAGTCTTCTTCTTCTTATTTTTCTTGAAAAGTACTGTGTGCTCTTCAAAGCCCATAAGACTGCTTTAATGTTTTATAGGCCTTGAATTTCATCTATTAAGTGATTTAAATGTTTTTATCAATTGTTTTGACATTGTTTTATTAGCCATAAAGATTTTATTAAAATCAGATTTTATGACAAACAATAAATCAAAACGCACAGTATTATTGTTAAACATGTGTACAGAATAATAAGAACTCAGATTATTAACAAATTGCATGGATTATTTTGTTACTTTGTCTTTTTTTATGTACGGTAAACCTTATCCAGTATTTTGAATTTGCCCTAGTAATTATATTTGGAGAGGACTTGATGTCCACTGGTCTTTTTTTAAAGCAAGCATTTTGACTTGTCATAGTAGGAAAAGCACGTGTTACTAATAACATTAATGATGGGTCTGTTCTATTCAAGTGTTCATTTTATTATTCAGACTTGTACTTTTCCTACTGTGACATGTCAACATGTCCTATGTGAAAACTACATTAAGTTACTGTAAAACGATCCAAATGAGTTTGATACTTCATTAATTTGATATTTTCCTCATACACTCCAAAACATTAGGTGGATTTAAGACCCTAAATAGCCTGTTAACATGGCCTGCCCTTCATTGGAAAGGTTGCCACACTGTTTATAGTTCTGTCCTGGATAGGCCTAAAGGTGATTAAGTGGGTAGAGAAAACAAATGTATCATTGCACATACTGTATCATCTCCATCCACAGTATTACACGATTAAGACTCCTTTCACATATAAGTTATTTATAATTTAGAGCCACTACATTTGATCCATGGTGGTTTGGACATGATGTTAATTGTTGCTCAGAGTTGGTCTTGGTCAGCTCAAATGTGCTTCTGATGAGAGCCCAGTGGGAGACATGGGCTGACTGAAGAAGTCACCACCAGGGCAATTCACCAGACTGCCTAACATTGTACAAGATTATAATTTTATGTCAAGTTCTCTGGATCCTATTAGCAAGGATGGATGCTGTTCTTGAAAATCAATCCCTTGAGTGGTGTTTAATAACATCAAACCATGCATGCACACAGTTGATATTATTTGTTTATGCTTCCTGTTGTGATAAACAAGTTCAACAAATATTTTTAGTAAATATTGTTATAGTAGGCTGCTAATTTGAGTCTTTCAACACACAGACTAGAGCCCAGTCATTTAGCCAACTGTAGGCCTAATCATAGAAAAATATTAGGTTTGAGGTCCATGAATTTATCAAACTGTATAATCCCAAGGGTCCAAATTTAATAGGCTTATCTTGTACATACAATTATATTGTAGGCTACATATTTTTAGTGTCCTTATTAGGCAGGAAGGTGAAATAACAACATAGGGGGTGTGAAAAGTGTGAAAGCTTGAACTAAAGTGTCACTCTTTTCCTTAATTAGCCTGTACTAAACCTAATTTTGTTGAGGGCCACTTGAAACAACCATAGGGACTCCTTATGGTACCCGGAGCCGCATTTGGAAACCACTGGATTTGGATTTGGATTATTCTGCCGTACGTTAACGGTAGCCGTCGTAAAATGACGTGATTACGATGACGCGGAGGGACATAACGGACAACAGCGGGCTTGTTTGAAAGGAGGAAAGCGTTTCGGTAGTTATTGACAACGGTGTGATTGAGTCAGAAAGTTTGTTTTGGTTTTGTAAAAAAAGCTACAAAGGGTACTTTTAGTACTTTCTAATTAAACGCTGCCGTTGAAGCATGCAGTGACTTTACGCGGAAGGCTGTCAACAGCAGACAAACGGAAAATATGAACGTTTGTTAAGTGGCTAACGCTAGCTAATATAGCTAACGTTACAGTAACGTTAGCACTATCTTGTATTAGCGCAGTGCTGTAAAGCTTCTGCTACAGTGTTGACATCTGCCTGGTTAGCAAGCTATCGAAACAGGTAAGAGACAAACTGTACACTTTTCCTAAAGAACGTGCAGTGAACTTGATTGTCTCATCCTGTGAGTGTGCCAAAGACATCTAACTAGCTAGCTAACCTCGGATGAGAAGAGATGAGAAATGTACAAATCCCCTGTCAGGTCCCCCCGTCCAAATTAACAGTGCCATCGCCGAAAACGAAGGGGGCTTACATGCTGATAACGTGCCATTTGTATAATCTATTTATCCACTGCTACAAGTGTTAATTCTTACATGCGAGGCTCCAAACTGATCGCAGCTGATACTTTGCTTCCTTTTCAGTCCCAAAATGTCCTCCAAAGACGACACTCGCGTTCTGGTTTTGGAGGAGCAGGTGAAGAGTTTATCAGATGAGTTAATGCAATGCCAGGTATGTATGAATGTGTATTGAAAGGGATGTGCACTGCACACATTGCTGGATTGTGGTATCTGCTATCTGAAGAATGTATTCTATTATATGAAACACAAATGGTTAAAGCTTGCTTCCTTATAACCTAATAACATGATAACAATGATAATGAACATTGCTCTAAAATAGTGAAATTTATGAGTGAACTGATGACAGCAAGTTCAACCAACAATTGTCCAGTCATGTTGACAATTGTTCAGTTAACTAGATAAAATTGAAGTATCTATTTGTGTACTAATGCAGTACTCAAGGTGAATAGTATTTGTCATTTGTCTCGAATTAGGACATGAACTGTTGTTTTTACATGTTTAAGCTTTTCAAGAGCCTGATGAAGCAAAGTGCGATATACATTGCTCTTATCAGTGAAAAAAAAAAGATTCTTGATCATATATTTTCAGTGTGCAGTGACTACTGACTACATGTAGATCTTACAGTTGCCAGCACCTCTTGCTTCGCAGTGCATGCTGTGAGCAAGGCTTTTATTTGCTTTTTTATTTCTATCAGACAATGACTACTCACTTTATTAAACTCTGAACCATTTCTTATCTTAACAACCATTTATATTTATTTTTGATCAGATAAAGACCCATTACTCAAGATACATACATAACGTGTCTTCATCGTCTAACATCATTCAAAATAACTCACTAACTTTAATTCAAAAGGCATGAAGTCATGATTATAGTTTTGAAGTTTATGACTAGCCGTTGTCAGTTGAAATTGAAAAGCATATCTATTTTCAGGGAGTTAGTTATTATTTAAAGATTAGTTCAGTTGACTAAATTGCATAAAGCATATTTTAATTGTTTGGTTGTCACTACTGTTTAGCTGCAAAAGTCTGTAAATGATCTGACCACACTTTATTGAATGTTCAGAAAAGACTGTAAATCCTATTCCTTTATTCAAATAAATACAAACACACAGTCCACAAAATTCCCATGAGCAGATTTGAGAACCTTTCATCTTCACTTTGAGAGTCAGTGATTGAGGGAGGTTGTCCTTGCATACTCGCCACCAGGTGGTGCCTAATAACATGAGTGAACTTAACCCAGCATTTCTCACTTTGCATATCCACAGTACTTTGCTATACAGGTAGGTAGACAGCTGGGTTCAGCAGATTCACATTACATACATTTAGTTTAGACTACAGACACCACCTAACACATGGGGCAGGAACATTTGTTGTGGTGCTGTTTGGCTATAACCACATGTGTGCCTGTTGCCTTATTTATCCTGTGTATAAACTTTAGTTTGACTTGACCTGTTACATTGTTGTTACATTTTTAGATTTACTCAGAAAAAGAAGTTTGATACCTTCATTCCATAAATTGTAGGTGACACAAGGCACCCTTACAAACTTGTATAGGGGTGCAAATGTATGCACCTATGTAATTCAAAAAACAAAAAAAAATAATTCATTTGCTTCCAATTTGCTATACTGAGTATGAATAATTGACAGTTAAAATGCTCTAGATCTAATTAAAATGAACACCTTTAAAAGTGTTTGAGCACTCAGTCCCTTTTTATGTACATTTATGAAACTATTTGTTGGAAACTATTTGTAAGATTATGATTTTTTTTTTGTCTTGTTAAATGTTTCCTAAGGTGTTTCCAGTGTTGGGCCAAGTAAATTCATTTGTATAATCAGGGGGTTTTGCTCACCTAACAACCCACATAAAAGCGCCACTGCTTTTCATCACTTTGTCACCTGAAAATGTTCATATTGCAAGTTGTATATGAAAGTATTTCCAGAGCCTAGAAAACTCCCCATAAAATTTTATTTTTACAACAGTGCTATTTCTTAATAGCACTGAGTAGGCATTTGTCCTACCAACATTCTGACAAGCAAATAAGAGCACATTTAGACTGTAACAATGTGTTAAAATGTTTCTTTCAGTTTTAATGTGCTACATTATAGTACTACTAGTTTACCAGTGATACTTTGTTCACTTCAGACTGACAGTCTCTGCTGCCCCACATTGAACTGACATGGAGGCCATCCTTGGTGGTCTTGTCTTGAGCAGAACATCAGTGATTCTGTCTATCTAATAGGGACCTTTAGTTGTGCAGTGTACCATTTAAATAGTGACATTTGAATACCATTGATGTCTTAAGTCTCTGGCAAGATGTACTTCAGGACAGCCATTAACTACAAAGAGTCTCATCTGTCGGTCAGCAAATGTTCCTACTAGACCATGCTAATTTTATTAATATCTGGCTGAATTCCACTGGCTTTCTTTGGTATGTTTAGCCAATGGTGTTTTAATGTCTAGATTCAAAATGAATAATTCAGCAATCATCAAACACACACTCAATGCATCTTTAAGTACACATACGGCAGAGGAGAGCCTCTTGATGAGGAACACTTGTCTGCGGAACGGCTAATGGAAGCCAAAGGCCAGGCAGAGGGAGACCACCTATTTCAAGTCAACCACGCTGCTTAATTTAATCGTTAGCTGCATTGCAGGGCTGATCTGGTGAGATCTCTATCCCCTTCACCCTGCTCCCACTCTGTATATATATACACACACACACACACACACACACACACACACACATGCATACAGAGACATACAGTCCTTCCACTTTATATGTTCAGCTCATGGTCGTCTTATCAAGGTCTGCTTCTGCCATTTTAGTAAATAATTGATTAGACACTTTTGAAAAGGGGGTTAAAATTCATGTACTAATTGGAGACCAGTAGATTCCAGTGGGAGGGATGACTTTTATCTTATGATGATGTGAACATAATTTATCAGATAATTTTATATTAAGTCGATTTGGTATAATTCTGTCTTTTAATGTCAGAAAATGTAGTTTTTAGATGTCCCTCATTAAATGTAATGTAGCTTAAAAATGTTTGAAAAATCAGCGAGACAATTTGAATTGGAAATGTGTCAGGGGCTGGCTGGTTTCTCTACTTCAAGATGACTCTCTCTGTCATCAGTTTTGAGTTTCTTTGGGGCTAGTTACTTTGGAGCTGTAGTGGAAAACATATCCAGAGTGCAATTGATTAATAAAGAAAATGCAAGCTTGACTGCTGTGTTTTGATTTGGATCGCAGCTCTCCCCAGTCATAAATAGTGCATAATGACAAGTGTCAATGCATGCTCCCCTTGAGTCGAAGGTCACATCTCTGCAATGAGGATTCCTGTTAAGAGAGGCTCATGATTAGAGAGGGCAGGCCAGATCAAAAACTATTTTGTACAAGATATTTAAATTATTGATTGACTACCCCTTCTGTCGTATGCAAATGTCATTGAGCCTCCTATTTAATTTTTTGTTTTTCAGTGAGAAAAGCGGAGATATGCTGTGGCTTTCCTTGTGCGCCTCACTGCATTTTGAGACACATTTATCAAAATCTATTTATTTCAATTAGGAATAACAGCTGTTGACTCGCTGAATCTTTTATTTTCCCAGGCAGACAAGGAGTTTGTGTGGTCCCTATGGAAACGCCTGCAAGTGGCAAATCCAGACTTGACCCAGGCTGTCAGTTTGGTGGTTGAGCGGTGAGTAGATTCATCTTTCAAATTGCTACCTGCGAGGCTCAATAGCTGAAAATTCCTTTATCTCACAAGTGAAGAGAAATATGTGTGAAAGTCGTTCAAGGGGTGTTTAAGGCACCTTGGCCATTCTACTGGGGTTACGACGGAATCTGGTGCAGATGCTGATTTAAGCCTTCTTATCCCCGGTCTAGCAGTTCAACCATGGAAACCCTTTTAATGAAAACACTCTTCCTCTGCCGCACCCATTCTGGACAGTTGAAACACTCCTGCCAAGTACTTGTCTTTATCGGATAAATTGTGAGATTGAATATGACCTCCTTTGCAGGGTGGCTAAGCCACACCAAACACAGTGGCATGGGAACTTTCAGAAAAGAACAGAGGTTCAGGTCTTTTCACAGTTGTATAAATTAAATATATTCCTTCTTATTAGGGAAAAAATGGCTTTAAATTATCTTTGATGCTGGTATCACTGCAGTTTGAACACTTCATGTTTTTTCCACATACTTATGTTCCAGCTGCCACTGAAATGAACGTAAAGCTGTATTCAAAGTTTTTACTGACTTTTGAGGATATCCTAGAATGATATTTTCTCTGTCATGGGTGCATATCACATACTTTTTGAGGTCTGTCAGTTGTTAGTAGACCCTTAATAGGGGTAAAATACAGTGCAGCAGTGTGCAGAGAGTTCCTCAGTACCTGTGCCTCTCATTCCTTCTCCACACCCTCTTCAGTTCCTTTATAGCCCCATAGGAAACCCATCAAAGTATGGTGGTCCGCTGAGACTGGTGGGGGAACATGCACCCAGAGAGTCTATGTGTATTATATCACCTGATGCGCAGGAGGATATTGACATGGTAATTGTGTCGACTCCAGTCAAGCGCTGGTGCCCGCTGGGAACTGCCATTCACCCTCCCCTTCCCTTCCTGTGTGGATCTTGTAGAGTGATTGGTTGGTTGCTCAGGACATGGTGAACACAGCCCAATATACAAGGAGATGTAGCTAGGCCAGCCTGCGTTCCAGCTCCTCCAGGGACACCAGATACTTATTTCAGTGTCTACCAGGGGAGGCGGCTGATCAGAAGAGGCAAAGAGACGAGAGAAAAGGCCTCAAAGATGGGAGGTGTAGAAGGAGCAAGTGATGAGTGGAGGGAATGGGTGGCCCCTGGTGGCCTAAAGCAGTTGAAACAAACAGGTCCCCAAGTGATGCCTTGTTTTTGTCTCCCTAAAAGTTCATTATGATAAAAGAGGTGCTAGTGAGCTAGAGAGAAAAGTTCAGAGTTTGGTGCAGCAGCAGGATAGTACAGTAGCTCTCCTTTTACAACTGATTGAGCTTTTTCCTTTATATCCACATTGATCATTCTTTCCTTAAAGTGTAGTTTTCATAAAACATCTAACTTTTTCTTCTTTATTGAAAATAAAAAAGAACATCAATTGCCTGTATATAAAGGGATCTTCTTTATTTGCCAAAACAGTAGGTGCACAAAGAATTTGAAATTGATAGTAGCAAATTGACATTTTACGTGACTGTCACAAAGTGCAGGATTTACACTGAAAGTGAGAAACTATTACGGAACCCATGTTATATAGTACTGTCAAGGCATACTGTATAGATTTCTGCAATTTCTGCTTGTCTCTGTCTCTCCACCTGCTGTACAACATTTTATGGGTCCTTTTTTATGGACATGGTATCTGTTGATCTTTGAAGATATACTTTGCATTGTTTAATTGTTCTAACCCTATAGTCTCAAGATACTCAATTGTAGATGACTATGGACATGCACCTATTTGTTTTCTTTTCTCTTTCTTCTAGTGAGAAGCACAAAGCTGAGATAAAGGACAGGAAGGTGTTGGAGATCCTCCAGTCCAAAGACTACAAGATACAGGAGCTGGAACAGGTACAGTACAGTTTGGTCTAACAGGCTGTAACTTTCTGTGTTTAGCGAATCTTTGTTCGATCTCAGACACATTAATGGAGGGGGGTAATTCACCCAGGTCTGAAATATTAACTTGACAAAGGCAAAGCAGAAATCTCTAATCAGATAATATTCATAAACTAAATCTGCTTTTTGAAAAAGGTCCCACTGCGTTTGACATTTCTTTATACACTGACCATATTTACAAATCTACAAATGTCCTGCTGTTAGCCAGTGATCAGCTCCAACTGATCATTGGCTAACTACAAGTGAAATGCCTTCCTCAACACCTTGGCCAAACAGGAGAGCATTACTCCCAGTTTCTCCCAACCACTCTCTATAAACTACACCTCCATCTCCATCTCTTCTTGTTTTATGTTTTTATGTCTTTCACTGAAACTATTTTATTTTGTTAGGATTTTCTTTATCTTTCTAGGTTGTCATTGCAAACAAGTGTTTATTCGTAGCTTGCTTAAATGTCAAGTGAAAAATAACATGTATTATAAAAAATTAATAACCATCAGAATTTAAATGTGTATTTTTAACTGAACACCTCCAGCTCTTTCTCGCTCTCTTACCTGCTTTTTTTGCACCACCCCTTGAATAATATTTCTTGATGGTATGATGGCCTACGATAATGACATCACTAATGTAATTTACTCCCAATCATCATCCCTTCACTGAAGCATCTGTCAGTCTCCTTCATTAGTGTCCCTCATCCAGTGTCATGTTCATTCCTAATGAGACCAGCTGTAATAATAGTCATCAGCTTGCCAGTGTTTTTTTGACATTACCCTCCTCAGCCATCTTAACTCTCAAACTTTATTTGTATAGCCTCTGGATAGGACGAAATTGACAATGCTACAACATAGGAGAATAGGCTGTTATATTATATGAGAGGCCAAACTCACTGTAGATCATAATTATTCATAAGATAAAGAAAAAATGTATTAAGTGTGAGACACTCTGTAATGATGTTAGAATATATTTTTCTACTTTAACTACTGTGTTGCAGTTGCATTTATGTCACTGTAAATTCATAATCCACCATGTTTTAAGCCACTATAGCAATAATATACAGGGCCTGAAAGCAGAAAGTAAGTATGGCCTATTTATTATTTATTTATTATTGTCTCTATAAGAAAGGCCTGCTGTAGCATGTCATGCACGAGAAAATTAAAGTTGTTTTACTGTAAATGCCACTTTAGAAAAGAAATACTTTCCTTTTATAGCTAAATGTCATTACATCTCAGTGAAGTCTGCTTGATTTCAACAAGGCTTGGGTGAACTGAAAATTGTATTGATCTGCAATGTAACTTTGATTAGTAGCTTATTAATGGCTGTCAGGCAGATAACTTACCACAGCTAATTATGTTAGTAACCACACATTCTTAATCTGTTTCTGCCAACTTTACCATTTCCTCCAGTGTGTCAAACTTGCGAACCAACCTTCTGTGCTACCGCTCTCCAGCTGAAGGCCATAGTGTACTAACAATGCAAATAGCTAATTCACAGGGTGACTAAATTAAAGCTGTCCATTGTATTGGATGCTTGAAGAGTTGTTACAACTGAGTCATTCATTCGTTCATTACTCATAATCCAAATTAGTTTCAAATTGTGTGAACAAGTGTAAACCTCTTCATGTCTACTCAGCTGATCTGATGAATTCCAAATTTTCTTTCACAGAAAAACCAATAAAATGTTGTTAATGAATTCTTCCATTTTCATAGTTGCATGCTTCTGTTTTCTATGTGTTCAGAAAGTGTCTTGTTCTCCTCTTTAAACTGTTGGTAATGAAACTTGCAGACTTTGAGAATCTCATTAAGAGCACTGAGCTCTGTGCTGTGTCATCATCTCGTCCACAGTCTTGAGCCATACATACCCAAGTAGTGATTCATTGGGTTTTCCTCCTTTTTTGGAGATGTGTTGGTCTGCTGAGTCCCAACAGGATCTTAATATCTCCACTCTCCAACTTTGATAATGTTTTTTTCCTTCCTATTCTTGTTTCTTTATTCCACCTCTTTCTCTATATACTTTCTCTCGCTACTCCTTTCCATTTTTGTAACATAATTAGCTTTCATTTTTGAACTGCACTGGGAATTTTCAGATGCTAATCTTTCTGTCCTAGACCTCTTAACTTGGCGGAACCCCCCTTTTTTTCTCTTCTATCAATTGAGCACTACTGGGGTTCAAATTGTTCTCGCCTACCTCATTATCAACGTTTGAATTTATTTTCTGCTCTCCAGTATAAATCTCTATTAAAGCCCCTCTGTTCTTAGCACGGCGAGCTAGGAGTAGCGAGGAACGCTAAATCCACTATCTGGATATATCTGAGCGATTTTCCCTCAACATGGCAATTAATTGCATCCCAGAGCAGAGTGTTATTTGAGAGGAGGGTGTACCCACAGAAGGCTGTGGATTACCAGCCAATGCCAAACCCCAGCTGATGCAGTGTTAAGAGGCCAGCCTCCTCCTACTAAGGCCACGAAGGCTGCCAAAAAACATGAAGTGAACATATACGAGCATCAAAAGTGGGTGGTCATTAAAATCATTGTGCCGTTGCTGCTGGCCTTTGGTGAATTTGGTGAATCATTAAATCGATCATCATGGAGCTTTGTGATATCTTGTGACTCACTATAGATTTACAATGAGTATCAGTTAGAGCTTAATAGTTGAGTGTGTGTGGTTGCTTTCTGTTTAGAGCTGCAACAATTAGTGGATTAAGCGATATGTCAATTGACAGAATATTAATCGGCAACTGTTTTGATAATCGATTAATGGTTTTAAGTAATTTTTAAAACAAGATGACAACATATTTGATCGTTCCTGGTTCTCATATGTCTTAACAGTATAGTGAACTGAATATGTTTGGGTTTAGATATTAATTATATTATTATTTATGCTATAAACCAGACATTTGCTGACATTACCTTGGGCTCTAGGAAATTGCAATGGCCATTTTTCTTTGTTTTTTGATGCCTTAAGATCTAACGATTAATCAAAAAAATAATCAATTGTGAAAATAATCAATAGTTGCAGCCCGACTTCTGTTGAAGCTCACTCAAGGAAAAAAAAAATCACTTTTTTAATCCAGATCCTATTTTTGATTTGAGTTTTCCAAGACTTAAATGCATAATGTAACCTGTGGCTCTCTTTCTCTCTATCTGTGTTGCTCTCTGCATTTTTTTTTCTGTCTTGCTGTCTGCCACAGAAAGTGACAGGGCAGCAGCAGGAGATGAACAACTTGGCACAGAGGAGGACGACAGTGGACGAGGAGAGTTCCTTAATGAAGAAGGAGCTGACAGCTCTGCGTGAACAACTTGTCAATAAGAGTCAGGAACTTAAGGTTGGTGGAACAAATTTTCTGTGGCAGTCTGGGTCTCAGAGTCGAAAAGTCTCTTTTCTGTGTGGCACTGAACACGACAAGTCCCCTGAGGCTATAGCCACAGGCGTTTGAATCATTTAGAAGAGAAAGGATTGCTCAGCCCTCTTGAACACAAGACACTCTTCGTCTTTGTGTCTTCTCCTCGCGCTATTCTCCCTCGCTCTTTCTCACCCTTTCTTGCTTTTAGCTTTCTTTCTTGCTACTGACAACAGAGAATACTTAACAGCTGGAATGTGTGTGTGTGTGTGTATGAGAGAGAGAGGAAGAGAGAAAAAGGGAGAGAAAGGAAAGCAGGTTGTTAACTTGCAGATAAATACTTAATGACTGCTTCAGTGGGGGAAAGTGAAAAGTGTGCATGTGATGGTGTGGCTTCTCCCTAATTATGCTTAGATGGGACCTGGCTATGATTAATTGATAAAGGAATGGTCCTTACACAGTCTTGGTGAGGTCTCATGGCGAGAAATTGTGGGGGACAGCATCAAAGGAGACCTAGGTTGAGTCTAATGGGTCTTGCAGCAAGCACCATTCTCATTAGGAGCCTGTCATTAAAGCAGACAGACTGGCCTCTATACCTGCATGAGCACAGCTCTTGCAGCACGGCTCGGCCCACACCAGCCAACATCTGGCCACGTGGGCCCAGTCATACAGCACAGGTGACCTTGGCCAATCAGTGGCCCATGCAGGGGGCTCCCGCAGCAAAGCCGCTCCACTGTTTACATATTCATTTCAGTCTCAACCCCATGGGTCGCTTCTCTTTTTGTATTTCTCCAGCTTTCTCTTTTCGTTTTCTCAGTTTGAATTGCTACTTTTTCTATTTCTCTCCTTCCGTCACCGTTGTTTATTTGGCCCTCATGACCCCCTACTCTCCTCCTTACACACACACCTCTCTTATCCAGGAAATGAAGACGGAGTGTAGGAGGAAAGAGGAGGAGGAGCGGCAGGTGGTGCGGGCTCTAGAGGAGGAGAAAGAGGGATTAACTTCCCGCTGCGCCGCCCTACGAGCTGACCTGGAGGAGAAAGAGAGGCAGGCCAACAGCCAACGAGACCAGAGGGATGCTGCCCAGGCCAGAGTCAAGGTATGAACATGGGGACAAGTCCATTCAGACACACACACACACACACACACACACCCTCACAAAGTCGTACAGGAAGGGCCCCGTCCTCTAGCTCTCCCTTTCTTCTGCACACCTTGAATTCTCTGATCCCTCATACCCTTTCCTCTTCAGCATGTGAATATAAAAGCACACAGTTTAAATATGCAGGGACTATATTCAAAGGAAGAAAAAAAATATGATTTAACATGGGGGAGACAGATCTTCCTTGGTTGGGGTAAAAAATGATTTGAGCTGACCACAACTGAAAGGAACTTTTGTGAAGTCATTTGCATGTGTGGGTACAAGAGTTTGTAGTTGTTGTGGGTTTTTTGTCATTCATTCTCCCCAAATACAAGCAGGTAATTTTCTAAATCTGTCCGTTGCTCCAGTCATCATTACGAATCAATACTTCCCATCTCTGTGGACATGAGAAATACAGTGATTAGACAGTGACAGCTGTGTTGCTGTTTAAACATTCAGCCAATCAAATCATAATCTAAGTCCTTGAGGAGCTTTCATTCACATTTCAACCTTGCCACCCCCTTACAGAAATCAGCAGCCTGCCAATACTAGAGTCTCAGGACATGGGAGCAGCAGAAGAACCTCACATTCTTCCCCTTCCTTATAGACTAATCGTTATGAAACATGGAGTCAGACAGAAAGTCTTGAATAAGTCAGGGCTGCAGAGTAATTACACTTGGACAGGATGAAGCCCAGCAACTAGTCTATGCACATCCATCACAGCCTAAGACACTCCACCTGTTCCTCATTTTTTGTATCATACATTGATTTGAAAGATGGAGATGGAGAATATGGGGTGTGTGCGGTGGATACATCATGCCAATTTGTTTGACATAGCAAAGATTTGTCCAGGAATTTATCATTTAATGCAGTGCGTGCATAGATGAGGTATGCCTACTGTATGGTTATTATATTTCTTTAAGTAAGCAGGGGGTGGACAAAATGAAAGGAACACCTGACAATGTGATAGCCCTGAAGCAGATTCAAATTTAGTGATCCTCCTTATTATGCTTACTTATTTAAACACTCAAGAAAGTACCTGCTTGACAGTACAGTCTCATCAAAAGTTGTTTTTGTTGTTTTGTCCTCCCTATGTATAGACACCAAACAAACTTGACTGCTGTTTTATGTACTCTACGTGTTATGGGATCTTTTCATGTCCTTTCTTGTAATTTGTAATTGTAGATGACTAATTAATTTAGCATATTGTTAATTCAGTGAAACGCTGTTTTTAATTAAACTGTCAAGGTTTGGAGACCTTTGTGTGTGTGATGCCATGCAATCTGCCTTTCTCTACTGTTTTTTTTCTTATTAAGGAAAAGCTCTCACTAACACCTTGTCTACACCTGCTGCACAGCGAAAGCAGCAGCTGCAGTCCTATGTCCGTGCCTCCACTCGATCTGTTCAGCCACAGTGCTGCTGTGCTCTCAGAAGTGTTTTGACAGTGCTTACAGCCCTATGCACAATCAATGTAGTTACATCTGCAAGTTTGAAGAAAACTAATTTGGAGCCTAAAAAGATGCTTTAGGGTGCTGTTACAAACATAAAGTTCGACAGAAGTGTGAGCTGTTACGCAGCCAGTGTAGATAGCTGTATGGATTAAAACTGAAGACTATATGTTCCATCAGATGAATGTGAGATAAACACTGGCCAGCCAGTAACAGCTACGGGTTGTCTGATGTCCAACGTTAACACTTTGTCACATTGTGAAATAAAACATTTCTGATTCCAGTGCAGAGTATGCAACCTTACTAGTCTGCAGCGGATTGAGGACTAGGCCATGTAAATGCAGCATAAACAAATAGTGGAGAAATTCCTCTACATAAAACAGAATAGGATTTTTAAAAAAAGCTGAGATAAAAATGCATACATGATACATTTTCTTTATTTTAAACTGAAGTGCAAAAGTGCACAAAAAGCAGTATTTTGACCCTCTTAGGTCATCGTCAGTGCCGTTAGTCATTATTAATATATTGCGAAAAGCCTCTCAAATTTCAGATTGCTCCTTTATTTTTCTGAAAGTGATTCAAATTGTTGTTACTCTTCTACACCAGGAGTTGGAGGCGGAGCTACAGAAGGCCTGGCAAGAGCTGTCCAACTTGCAGAGCCACAGTAGCAGTCTAGCAGCCCAGCTTTCTTCCAAAGAGAGGGAGGTGGCAGCAAAAGAGGGCCAACTCAGTCAACTTCGGTGAGCCCCACCAACTGAAGCATTGACCAGTACACCTCAGTGTCTGTTTTCTTCAACCACAACTTTCTAAGTGATATTTTTGGGTAATTTCATTGGAAGTATGCATCTGTCCTGTGCAGACGTGTGTGTATATATATCCCCTCACATGTGTAAAAGTGTGCAGCAGTTAGTATATTGCTCTCTATGCCGTGAGGCTTGTGGGTGACACAGATTTCTTCCACTCTGGCTCACCTAAAGCCACTTGATAAGCCCAGCATAGTGGATGTGCTTTAAAAGAGGGAGAAAAGGGAAACGGGGCAGGCTTTGGCTAAGCTTTAGTCGATATGATAAAAACTGTGAGAACCGTAGGAGTCTTAGTGGTAATCTCAACCTTTTTTAACTACTTTTCTGTTTTAATGCCAGAGGCACTCTGATGTGTCAGTCACACCAGGGCTGCAGACCATTCTTAAGGTTTTAGCTAGGTGATTAAAGATGTCCTCATAAGTTAGAGGAGCACTTTCTGGTAATTCCGTGGGACACAAAACAAATTTCAGAAATAAACTTTGATGTTAATATTGCTATGTTGAGGGAAATTTGGACTAAATTGTTGTTGACTAAAGAAAGATCTAATAAACAAATAATTGTCCCTTTTTTATTATATTTATTCATAATTTGTTTTTCAAGTGTTGTGATTATTTGTATAAGTCATTTACATCTATATTAAATTGTAGATTTTTTTAACACATTTTTACACATTTAATGATTAAATCTAGGAAAAGCAATAATTCAATATCCTTATTTAATTTAAGTTCTCTGACCTCCGCACACCCTTTTAAATAAATGTTCTCTATATTTATAGGCTTGAATTAAATCCAGAAATCTGGACATGTAATTTCTGTGTATTTATGGAAAAAAGAATGACAGTACTGCTCTATTGATGTACAATAGTTTTACTTTAACATTCACAGAATGTACAGTATGAATTTGTATAACATGTTGCGTGTGTCTGTGTGTGTGAGTGTAGTCGTGATTGTGCAGAAGTGCAGACCCTGTACAGACAGAGTACAGAACATGCAGCAGAGCAGAGCCATCTGATCAAGCAACTGGAAGGACTCAACCTAGACACACAGAAAGTCCTGAGGAACCAAGAAGAGGCACATACTGCTGACACCACCTCCTATCAGAGGGTACTCACACATACACATACATGCCAAACCTCAAACTCATCATTATTATTACCACTTTGTTGCACTCAACTCAGGCCTCACCCGCTGTGGTGATTTATTTCCAAGCTAGCTGTAACCTACAATTATTTGACTAGTGCCAGAAAAGAAGAACTTTTCTCACCATATCCTGTTACTGTGAATGGGTTCTCAACCTTCCATCCCTCTCTCTGATGACTGTACCACTGTGCCATACACAGCATTACACAGGAAGGGGTATAGGGGAATTATTAGTCATAAAACATGAACTTTAAGGAACATTTTTGGTCTCACTTCATATTATCTTGTTCTTTTTTGTGTCTTTTTATCCCTCCATTTTTCTTTTTCATCCTTACTTTAATGATCTTAGCATATGTCTTTCCTTTATTACTGTGGAAATAAGAAAACATCCCATATGAAAACATGTCAGTCTTCATGTCACCCAATCTCATGAGTGATTTTGTCTCATCCCGTCTCTGGTTGACTTGACTCATTCCCTTGCCTCCTCACCTGCCCTCCTGCCCTCCCTTTGCTTTCCCACCCTCTTTGTCCTATTTGTGTTTGTTGACAGCTGTACAAGGAGTTGAGTCAGTGCTACCAGGCCCTCGTGTCTAGTGAGGCCAACCTCCGTCAGAGTCACCAGGAGCTCAGCAGCCTGCTGGCTCAGAAAGACCAACACATCCTGCAACTCCAGGCCCAGCAGCAGCAGGAACAAACACAACTGCAGCAGCAACAGGCTCAGCACACGGCCCTTTACCCCTCACCAAACAGACAAACCAACTTTAAGGTAAGCTCCCTTCTCATTCTTTACCATCTCCCCCGCAGAGGCCCTCTCTTTCTGGAGTTTATCAACTCCAGGCTAAGAAGTGGTTTTCTATGATGCCTCCTCTGCTGCAGAAGTTGTTGAACATTGATATGCATTTGTGTGGGAATGGACAAAAAAATATGTATGCTTTTGATTCCCTGCATAATGCTTTTTCTTACATAATAAACACATTATATTATGATGCTTCTCTCAATCACCTGTCTATACGGCAATGTGTAGGTTGATTAGTAGGTACAGTAATAACTGAAAAGCCCCTGCATGGCCTGTGGTGGTGGTCTTTAACTAAGAATCACTCACTTAATATCGCTCTAGTTCACCCTTGATCTATCCATCTCTCACTGTCTTTCATGTCAGCTATCTGATCTTCTCTAGCTCTCTGTCCTGGGCACGCATGCACTGCACTCTCTGACTTACTTACTTTATCTATCTTTTTTCGATCCTCCCACCCAAGTACCTGGAAGTCCTTTTAACGCACTCCGGTCAGATAGCAAAAACAGATAAGAGGCAGAGAGAGGTGATTTAATTGGAGCCAAGTAATGTTTCTGAAGATGATGTTGGCGTTACAGTTCTACATCTGTCAGTCAGCAAGGGTTTGGCTTTAGCTCACTTTCTTTGAACTGTCACCCCAAGGCAATAGAGGCTCTAGTATAAAGTCAATGCTGCAGCCAAATTTAAATGGCCTTTAACAACTCCTAATGATATGGTGATAGCTGTTTCTTGGACCACACAGTGTCAAAGACTTGGAGAATAGTAACAGGTATTTATATCTTATATTCTTCAGCCACACAACCGCAGTCCATCAACATTGTAGGGTACTGCACTTGTTGTTATAATGAGTCTCTCAATCTGCTCCGCAGTGTGACTTTTGCTTCAGTTTAAACAACGTCCTGTTGCAGATAAAACTACTCTGTAGCTGAAGCCGCGGAAAATAATATTTTTGCAGCAGTTGAGTAATTTCTGTGCCTCGGCAGACTATAATTGTTTAATTTGATTGGTTGATATTTTCTGACAGTGCTGCCCCCAGACTGTGGAAGTTAAAAGATATCAGCTCAAATGTTAAGTGACTTACAATCGCCCTGTCTCACTTAACCCTGTTAATTTAACCAGCGGTGAAATATAAATGGATCATTTAGTCAGTAATTAAATACAGTACTGCAGTGTTCCCCCAGTAATTAATACTACATTTAGAGAAAATGCAGTTAGTGCTGTGTGTGTGTAGTCTGGGCATGCATGTGTGCATACATGCATGTATGAACGGAATGTATTTGAATGTATTTATACATATGTGTGTCTATTGTATCACACTGAACATGCTCGCCACCCTGTGTCTCTTCCTCACCCAGGTCAGAATGAAAAAACTGATCACACATTTCCAAGGCTGCGATGTAATTACAAAAGTGCCTTGTATAAAACCTATGCTAAGAATTGATATTAACTTTTGTTTACTGAACACATGTAGCTGCTGCCTGGCTGATTTGTTTCTTTAACTTTCTTACCCACTGACATCAAAGTGAACAGATCAGGTATCCCAAGGTATAGCACTCAGTCAGGAGGGCTTTCTGTTTCCCACTCTGTAATTTCACTGACAGGTTGTGCGTATGTGTGTACGTGTGTGTCTGCGTGGGTGCGTGTTTCACTAAAGGTGTGTGTATCCGAGCACATAATCGCAAATTCTGTAACAACTTCCTCCCGAACACCTGTTAAATTCTAATGCTCAGGTTGTTAAGGCAGATTTGATTTTAATTTTAAATGTTTTGGTGGAAGTTACCGTTGGAGGTGATCAAAGTGCTGATCGCAACGGGAGCACAGGGGGGAGGCGCAGTGCTCATTTGAATATGGACCGGAGCGACGGCTTTGAACACCCCTCCCGCAGTGGTTTTTTTTGGGGGGGAGCGGGGATAAAGGAGGAGGGTGGGTGAGAGGAATAACACCCATTGTGTGTTATACTTCCATGCTGTGCACCAAGATTGACTGTCTGTTCTCTCCTGGCTTATGTCAAGTTAACTCTTTACAGGAAGCTTAACAAGACTTTACAAAGGCTTAAAGATGAACTATGTCTAGAGTAACCAAACAGTTTTGCCTTGCTGTCAGTTAATGAGTCATGCTATGCTTTTCAGATACTGCTACCTCCTATATCAATTAACCTGCAGGGTCAGCAGTAGGTTGAAAAATTAATGTTGCTTTTCTTTTTTAAAAATGTATTGTTTCAGCTCCACATAGAAAAAAACAATATTCTTGCACCTAGGTCTAAACTAACAATCATTTTTATTATCGATTAATCTTTAGTGTAAAAAAAAAAAAGCCAGAAAAATATTGCAAAAAAATATTCAGTTTGAAGTAATTTAAAACAAAGAAAAGAGGCAAAACTTCATATTGGAGAAGATGGAAACCAGATAGTGTTTTTGCTTCACAAATAACATAACCAATTAATCAATCATCAAAATTGTTGTAGGTCAATCAACAAATCGACTAATTGTTTCAGCACTACTTGCAGGAGTGTTACGTGAGTGTGTGTGTTTGTGTACTGAAAACAGTGAGATATCTCCATAACATCAGACTGGAAATGGCCTGGTGCCCTGATCCTCTAGCTCTAGGGCCTGGCCGATCATCAGGCACCTGGGTGACCCCCACGCACAATGAGATGCAGTCTGAACAAACTGCCAGGTTGGGGAGGTTTGGGTTGCCAGGTTGGGTGGTCACCATCACAATCTAGAGGCAGGGAAGAGCCCTCATTAGTGGACAAAAAAACTAGCTAGAGTGAACATTTAATCATTTACAACTGTCTCCCTAACTGCATCATTGTATTTATACTGGTCTAGTGTTTGGCTATTGTTGTGCTGTGCGGTGATTAAAGACCAACATTAAAATCCATAGCAGACCTCAGGCTTTCTGGAAGCTTCACCACAGTAAATGAGTGGTAAGTTGTTAATTGTGTGGGCAGACATTCAAAGCACTGGTTATTTTCTCATCAGCATTGGAAAGGGAAAATTAGGCATGTTCATTCACTCCAGAAAAGTTTCATGTAAATATAAGAGAAAGAAGCCCCGGTGTCTTTTAAATGTGTACTGAAACTTTTTTAGTGTATAATAGACCTTTTTCACGGAGGACATTTTGACATAACACAGTTGGAAAAGCACAGGTGTAAATAATAAAATGAATGATGGCTGAAATCCATTTAGCTACTTCAGTTTTAGGGTCCTGGTATTGTGCATGCTGGCTCACTGTCACACTGGGACCCTTGAATAGAGCAGAGCCATCATTATGTTATTAGTAACACCTGTGCTTTTCCTACTATGACAAGTCAAAATCTCTTCTGTGAAAAAGGCTTGTTTTCACACTATTAAATACACCGATTCTCGTATAGATATTACCTCTTATCATGGCCAAGCCACCCCACGTACCAAGGCTTTCCTTAAAGAATGGAGGAATCGCGCCCCTGCATCATCATCTCACTTTCAAAATAGTCTTACACTCACATTTTTACACAGTTGTGGTATACGATACACAAAATGTTGTTAACAGGTTATAGTCTCTCATATGAGTTTTATAGACTGAACCTTAAGCACGGAAGCAACATTTCCCAATGTGACCAGGCTTTTTTTTCTTCCTAGAAATTGAAAGAAGCCCACATGGTGCATCTCCCTTAGCTTGTTGAGATGGTTTTTAACATCTGCTTCTGGCTTGTTATTTATGTTAGGCAATCTAAACGCTTTTAGATGTATAATTAAAGTGCTAGTTACACACACATATGCGCATAAATACACCCACTGCTTTGCCGGGTCACGTTTTGCTTAGGTGAGGCGTTTCTTTTGATCATCATCATCATTAATAGCAACCATCAAGTGAAACCGATGAAACCATAATGCTACACAGAAACACTGAAATACCTTTTTCAACCAGGAGCTCAGCAAACAGAATGGAGTCAGCCAGAGGGTTCACTTGTGTATTTTTATGTACTGTATTTAACTCACCATGTTAGTGTCTACGACCTTTCAGTGCACCTTAGAACAGTATAAGGATAGCGGGTGCTTTTAATCTTCTCTGCTGATGTTCAGGAGAATGTGATGGAAAGCTTGTATAAGTCAGATATTTTTGAATTGTCTTTCACATGGGTCTTGTTTTGACTCTTGGCAGCTCTTCAGTTTTTTTCCATCTGGAACGCCACTCCTTTAGCTTAACTGTCAGGACCTCCCTAAGAGTATGTTAAAAATGTAGTGCAACCTGCTGCTTGTATTTACATATGCCTCCTCTCTTCAGATATATATCAGCCATCCTTTCCATATAAAAACATTGTGTAAAGGTTATGCCTTCAAATAATGCTTAAGAATTATAGTCTGATAAATGCTTTATGGCTTATGTTATTTTTGTCAACAGCGTATCTTGTGTATGCTGAGTGTGTTATCAGTAAATAGTGTTGTCAACATGAGTTTGTGTATGAGCGTGTGTTTGGAGCTGGGCCATGTCCAGGGCCAGAGACATACTAATGACATGGACTCCAGTGGTGTGTTTTACCAGCTCAACTGCTCTCATTAGATGAGAACCTCTGTGTAGCACAGCTCGCCTCATTAATGAAGCACAGCCATGTGCTGCTGCAGATATATGCACTCACTCGTTGAAGCACATACACTCGGGTCAAACAGACTGTGTGGGAGGACTCAGGGCTGTGTACACACACACAAAAACATACACGCACCTTACATCCTACTTGCTGTGTGCTGTCCTTCTATAAAGTCCCTCTTCACTGCGCTACCAGTTAACCCACGTTCATACATATATGCACACACACATTCTTTGAAGAATCACCACCTTGAATACAAAGTGCACCTGGCCTGGCGGGGGGCATGCACCTTCTAGCCCTCACTTCTGAAGCCTATCCAATCACTTTCACAAATGCTGTCGCTCCACAGCAAATGCTATTGTGTGAGTATGTAGTCGTGTTTCTGTCTGTCTGTCTGTCTGTCTGTCTGTCTGTCTGTGTGTGTGTGTGTGTGTGTGTGTGTGTGTGTGTGTGTGTGGCGGGGGCCCCTCCTGATTATAGCTGCTCCATAATTAACAGTGATCAGATTTGTTTTGTGGCATAAATGGTGCATGTGTAGAACATTAGGCCTGGCAAGTCTCATTTCACATTCAGCTCAAGGGCTCGGCAGCAGACGGGTCATGAGCTTCAGGGAGCACAATCACAAGCCTCCCTCCATATGGTCCTGCCTGCCGCATCCTCACCAGCGAGGGCCGCGAGTGCCAGACAAGTTCCCCCAAGAACCTAATCGTGTTCAGTAATTACCAAGACCGGCTTTTCTCTTTTTTTTCCCCCCTCCCTCCCTCAGCCTCCCCCCAATCTCTTGCTCTTTTTTTCACTGCACCTGCATGCTCTCTTCTTTTCTTTCAATCTCATGCTTTCTCCCTGTCCATTGCTTTCACTAAGCTGCTTGTAATATGTTTATTTTTTCCCTTTTACATCTTTGCTCGTTTACTGTCTCATAGTTTCCCTGTTTTTTGCTGGATGAAAATCAGGTTGGGGATGAGAGAGATTGTGAGGGGAAAAAAACTCTTGACACTCCCACATCAGTTAATTTCTAAATTGCTTTATGTGGCTGATGCCGAAAAACCCAGTCCGTCCTCCTGACTGCCTAGAAATTATAAATAATTGTAACAGATGCGCCAATATGGCCGGCCTCCAATAAACGAGGCCCCAGATAATTTGACCAACCCCCTTTGACAGGCCAATTTAATAAAACATGAACAAAATCTTCCTCACTAATAATTTATCATCCCCTCTCCTCCCCTTTGGTTAAAGTTGATTACCCTGGCAGTTAACAAGGTCACGCCCAGATGCCAGGTTTCTGATAATGCAATCACGACTCGATGGAAAAAAGGTGATGACATCCTGTGCGGTTTTCTTCACTACCTGGCCTCCTAGCAAAACACAGTTGTGAAGGTCTTTGTTTGTCAAAAGACTTTGATTTGATGTGTTGAGTAGAAGTGTTGTTGATAGCAGCAGGTGATGCTGTTTTTTTTAGTGTTTCACACCTTTCTATGAAGGATGTAAGAAAAGTGAGAATATATGTAGTAAGGTGATGGAGTCAAGAGGTATGTGGGTGAGTGTTAACTCTGTGACCACATATCACCATATAGGCCTATATGAACTGTTCATAACAGCAGCAGCAAAAGTGTGAAGATAGAATGTCACATTTAAGTGACATGGACATTATAAAATCAATACTTGCACGGCTGCATTATAGAAATGTACATGTGTGAGTGAACACATTTGTGGGTGTGTGTGCATCACAACCTGCTCCTCTGTGGGTGGGCCCTCTGCTTTATCCTTGTCCCCTTCAGTTTGTTTTGGTAGTCCCTGCTGTGTGCTGAGGTGTGCAGATGCTGCTAGACACTGGCTAATAGACACTGATAAATAGATGGGCCATGATAGCACACACACCACAATCCTGGAGGTGGTAGATGGCTGTCCCACTGCCACATGACACATCTAGTTATTGACTTCAGCATATGAAAATGTCATGTGGACATCCAGGATGCATGGGTTAGTCTATTGAACTACTTGAAACACTGTCAGCTTGTGATTGTCTACATTTCTTTGAATTAATTTTGACAACTGCAGTTGGTTCAATCAAAGGTAGAAATATGGGCTGCTTGGTCGCCCACTAGTTTGTGAAGACTTGAAGTATGTTTGTGATTTGATTGTGGGATCGTCTCTTACTCAAAACACCACGTGCTTATGACAACATTGCATTATGGTCCATTGAGATGACTGTCACTGCGCAAACTGGTATTTCCGCCTCTCCTATAGGTTTCTCCCTGTTTACTGTAATTTGTAATCAAAAGAGTAAAGTAGATTTAGTAGTAGTAGTTTCTTTCTTTCAAGTTTTATCTTAGCTATCGATATTATTTTTACAGTTTGCTAATATTATACCGCTTAATTTACCATTATGAGATGTTCCACCCACTGATTTCAACACAGAAAGTGGCTGTTTGATGTAAAGGCTCATAAATGCTTGTTTGTTTCCCTTTTTTTTTTTTCTTTCATTTATTTATCTTTTTTTTTTACATTTTTTGAATTTCCAACAATGGCCAACAGCCAATAAAAACTGTTGCACAGTGAACAATGGCTAAGAACCTGTCAGAGCGATATTTATTCCTTTGATTATATACTGGTTTTGGTTAAACTGAGGCTAGTATGCAATTTTAAAATGAATTGAAAAACCAGATTATGGATCATTAATAACTTTTCCTTCTCTACATGAGAACATCGCCCTGTTGAGTCTGACACATGTTGAACATATTTGTACTAATCCGAGTGTCAAATTACTGTTAAGTCAGTTTGGAGCATATTGTAGGCAATGATACTAGTTTTTTTGTACGTGCTTTACACAATCACAGCTTCCCAGCAAGCCAAGTCCTCTTAGTTTTGGATTCACTATTTGTTTTTATCACTTTTCTCTTGTTCTCCGCACCTATAGGCTTGTCTTCATCTCTCTTTCTCGTTCCTCAAACACAAACACACATGCCCTGTCTCTCCTTTCTCACAGGCAGTGGTGTCAGAGCAGGTTGATGCTGCAGCTCAGAGGTCTAGTCGTGATTCTGACTGGGCCTCCACACGAGGCTCAGATCCTAGGCCAGAGGATAAGACACTTCAGCGCAGATCCACCAGTTCCGTCAGACAGCAGGTAGGTTACTGCGCTGTTGCCAATTATGTCCAAGACAGCACGTGGGTGAGCAGCTAACATGCCCACACTTATCCATTACCACTTCGCTCAGATTAGATCAAAGCCATAGAGGAGGGATATGAAGGAAATGGTCTGTTGAGAATCATGTGATTTATCAGACCCTGCCTCTGCCAACCTTTGTCCTAAACTCCCCAACACACACACACACACACACACACACACACACACACAGATGACCCTCCTACTGTGACCAGGCCGACGTGTGCTGCTGGTTTCACGCATGCCTTGGGCTCAGGCACTGGCTAATTTATACCTTCAGCAGTAGATTATGAACCAGAAAGAAGCTTTTGATCTTCTCAGTATTCCACTCATAATTTTGGCAGGACATGTTTCTAGATGGCCTCACTCACTCTAAAGCTGGCCTGAAGACACATTGTTTGATTTATAAAGCTGTCCTCATTATAGCTTCAGTGGAAGTGCTTCTATTCTGGCAGTTTCATACATGTAATTATTTTGTACAAAATAAGTAAACAGTATTGACATCATTTGATGTGCTTCCCTTTCCTGGAGGCTCTGCTATTTTTGCTCTAGGACGGACACACACACACACACACACACAGTCTGTCTGTTGTTATGCACCCACTATTAATTATTTAGAAATGTGCCAATTTTGATACTAGTGCCGATACTTTAAATTAGAGTGGGACTATAATGCATTTTTCACACAATACGCTTTTGATACCTTATTACGCTGAATAAAAACATGAATCATAATCGGATTTATAAAAGTTTAAGCCTGTGCGTTTTAACACAGTGTGCACATGCTGTCCTTTTCAATAGAAACCAAACTTGACTTAAATGAATCCATCAAAAATGTCTGTCAACTAAGATAACCTACACTAATGTCACTTTTTTAGAATTCAGCATTTTGAACCTTTTCAGCACTTTTTCATACCCTTCTATAAGCATAAAATGCATATAGATGGGGAAAAAAAGTGTATGTGTCTGAATTAGCCCTCCTGTAGTTATTTTTGCCCCTGACCACACACACATACACATCTATTGCATGCAGAGTCCACAGAGATTGAATCAAAATTTCTAATTTTACTATGTCCTGCTCACATTGAACCATTTAACTAAAACATGTATTTGTTGAATATTTGTTGAAATCAATATTATTTTATTTTATTCAGTAATAGAATTTGTACAACACAATCCACAAAATTGAATGAGGCCATAATTCAGTTGAATTAATATTTAAGATATGATTTTAGATTCAGTTTCAGTTTCATTTTGAACACTTTCTGCTTTTGTTCCCTGAGTGATGCTGATTACAAAGCAGGTGTGATCCTCTATAAGGCTGCTACAGTAAGAGAGGACTAGCATTCTTCACTCAACCAGCCACCAGCCATGGCCCATGTGGCACAGTGGCATGTTCATCTCTGCAGCCAATATTTGATTCTCCCTCTCCCCACTAAGTCAAAAGAGTTGTAAAACCTAAGGTCATTAGCTTTAGGTAAATAAACATCATGTCAACTTCATCAGTCATGTTAAACCTTACTGTTATTAAAAACATTTTGAGTAGTTGTGATGCTCCAAAGAAACCATAAACCTGTTTCATTACACTCCATTTAAAATGTAATACCAGTCCGCAAGGTCAAAAGCTGATGAAATGAGCCTTCTGTGCAGCCCACTGCTACCACCTAGGACACAATTTGCAGCTCTTTCAGTAAGTGCCTAAAGTGAAATGTGATTATTGGCTGAGGCGATGAGCAGTTCACAGTGGTACATGGCTAACAATTTGCTACATACACTAAGTGTTAAACAGATGTTTTCAGGATTTGAGAGAAGAAAATAATTACTTTGTATTAGGAAAACCTGATTTAAAAAAATGTATAAAAGGGAATTCACTTAATAATGATTAATTAAAGTTAAGTTTATTAATATTTATTAATATTTTTCCATAAACATTAAATTTGTGATTTATTTAACAAATCATTTTTGTTTACTTCAGTGGTCCACTATGAGCATGATGTAGTTCAACTTTGAATTAAACCTATACAGTTCTCTTTCGAACCTCGCTCTGTATCTCACTACAGGAAGCGCCTTGACCAATCACTGAAGCTCCACTACCACCACATCTGTCAGGGGACAGACCAGTCATCTGAATTGCACGGGCTGACCCATCCCTCTTTATTCTAGTATTCTTGCTTTCTTCCCTGTGAAGATCGCTTGAGCTCCTCAGCTGTCTTGACTTCTGGATTTATAATTTAACTGTTCACAGTTGCAGCTGTCAAGGTAGTCTCCCAAAGTGGATTATCTGGTGTTGTGATATACATTTATTTTCGCAGAGAAAAAAATCATTTTTTTTTTTCCAGATTGTGGTTGTTGCCTTGTGGCAGACTTACAGTATACCTGTGTCATACCTCTTTAACTTACAAGCTAACACTTCAAGGTGAGCTTGTGTGTTCATACCTACTGCTAGCCGTAAACGTTTTTCATTAGCTACTATGGCTACCATGGTATCCTCTCAGGAGAACGCTGGTGGCGACAAGGTTAAGGACATCGCATCCTGCCCTTGGCCAGCTGCTCGTTTTACCATCTCAGGGAAGGACCCCCATCCCCTCTGCACTGCAGCGCCATACCGGTTAGAATTCTGGAGTGTCGCTTGCGAGTGTCGGTGGCCTCAAAAGCCGATCCCTGATAGAGGAAAGCCTCTGACATTTATTCAGTTTTTCTGCATGACGTCGCCTTCATTGGTGCTCTCAGTCCTTGTTGTGGGTTCATCATAGTTGTGTATTAGCCTATGGGGAGAGTATGTGGTGTTGACCTTCTTGGGTCGAGGTGTTATGGGCTTCGGAGTATGCAATTCGGGAGTGGGACACATCTCTCATACTGAGATACCGAGCAAGGTTTGAAAGAGAACTGGGGTTACCCTGGTAGCCAAACGTTTTCAAAAAGTTTGCACAGTGTCACTTTTGCTGCACCACACCATGTTGTTTATCTGCAACTTTCAGTTCTCAGGTTACCTGCTCTTACATTAGTCAGTTGTTTGGCAGTGTATCTTGGTCTTTTGAATTTTTGTGCTCCTTTTTAGTAGATGTTTTTTGAGCAATGGTGTACATTAGCTTTGAATTTATGTGTGCACCCCTGTCTTTACATGTCGATGTATGTCTGTCTGTCTATGTATGTGTCTTGTCCTGTGCTTGTGTGCGTGTGTACAACATTCCTATTTGCCCGGGAACCTGAACAAGTTCAGCTTTGAGAGCTCCAGACGCACACATGACACGCTGCTGCAATCATAAAGAAGCCCATTGATGACAGTGACCCCTCTCCCTGGGAGATGGAGAGAGAGAGGGTGAAGGGAGGAGGGAGGCAGTCGATGAAGTGTTTCTTCTTTGCTCCACAGCCAGTGACACTGACCCCTCAGTAAATAGAAGTTTTGCTCTTGCTTGCATACAGACTCTGTTTAGATACAGGCCTCTCTCCCCATTTCCCTCCTACTGTATGCCCTCCTCCCCTCCATCTGCATTGCACTCTCATGTTTACAGAGCCATTACAGGGTGCGATGCACAGGTCAGGTCATGGCCGCCAACCAGCTGCCGAGCTGAGGTAGACAGCGGGCACATCTTTCTTTGCCTCGTGTTCTCTGCTTTTTATCTTTCAGGCCTGTCTTGTGGAACATTAACAACAATGTCACAACATAGAGCTTCCCACACAAACAGAAGGCATTCATGTGTCTTCTGAACCTGCAGCAGACAGGCGTCCAACTGGACCATAGAGAACATCTGCAGCAAATCTCAGTCATTTGTCAGTGTCATCATGTCATCTTCCTCTGTGCTCCTTCAGACAAAGCACATAGCAGTTTATCTCTTGTGGTTCTCACATACAGAGAAACACGAATGGTGGAATATTCACCGCGTAAATCCTTCCCAAAAAAACTATTTAGAATCCATCCTCAGTAAGTCATGCTTTATAGTTGGTCATCTTTACTTTTAAGTTTAGGGCTTTTAGTTGATTTGGATTCCCCTTTTGGCCTCTCTCTTTCCCTGGTGCACATACAGGCTAAGCCAGTTGGCCTGCCACTCATCAGGAATATGCAGATCAATCTGCTAATTAGTTGCGTAGAGTCATTAAGGCTGAGTTAGAACACATGGTTGGCACCCATGCAGGCATGATAGCAGAACCGGGCACACCAGGTCACTGGAGTCAACTGTAGCCCTAGGGCACATTCCCAAACACACTAGCATACTTAGAAATGTTTGTCACAGGCAAATGATTTTACAAACATGCACGCTGTAGTGATAAAATGAGAATAAACTTATGTGTACTTATTATTGTCATAATCCCTAGAATTTTCATAATATCAAATGCCATTTTTGGCAGGCATTTTTCATTGCCGATAAATACAGTATTTGCATTTGCCTTTGTAGTGTTCATTGTTACTGGCTGTTTTCGAGTTTTTAGTATTATTGTGTAGGACAACATTGTTGACTGTCTTCTTTAGTCTTAAACAACTTTACGCAATGAATCCTCACAGTCCACAGTTTGTTTGGCAGCACTGTAAACAAAGATATGAGATGCTCTTGCTCTGCTGAGTCAAACATGTCTTGCCCTCAAGACATGTTGCCCCCAGTGGTTGATACATGTATCATTCTGAATGGAACACCGGGACTTGTGTTATTAAAATCCACTTGCCGTTTCTGCCAGTAACTACAGGTGTCGCCAAATCAACCAGGGCTGAAGTCTTTAGTTTTATAAGTTTGATAGACAACAAAGCTTGCAACAGTCATCAGAACACATTTTTCAAGGGAGGGGGCTTATTGATCCACCATCCTATTATAAATCTCCTCACTCCACCACCACCTCTTCGTCCTCCTGTACTCTTCACCCACTCCAGCCCAAGGACTGTTGTACGTTTAGTCACATTGCATATTTTAGCCTGCCATCTGGTCAGCCCTGCCTGGCACCGCAGGGGGCCTCATATCCTCCCATATTCATATTCCACTAGCATATTGTTCCCACTGCTTTTCTACAGTGCGGCCCCAGCACTTCTCCACTTCTTTATTTATTTCTACAGAAGAGGCTGGCTAGCAACTGGCACCCCCCTCCTAATCGGCGGCTCTTCCAGTTGTCCTATCAAGTGTAACCTGGAGGCCCCTAGTAGAGCAATTAGAGCGGCCTCCCTGCCCACCTCTTGTAATGAAGCCCAGCACATTCTGGAATCTATAGCCCCTTTAGTCTCCCCTAATGGGACATCATTATTGTCAAAGAAACAATGTAAATGGAAATGAACATACTCATTAGCCAGTCGCAGGGAGAAACCTTTGCCGCTCTCAGCTTGCAACTCCTGCTTCCAAACACACACATACACACACACAAAACTGAACCTCCTCCCTTCAGCTTATGCGGACTGCTGCTCCAGCTTGCTTTATTCCTCTGGTAGGATGTTTGTTTGTGTGTGCATGTGTGTGTGTGTGCCGAAGAAGACAATGTGCATGTTTTACTCAAGGTGAGAAGGGAATGGAGTGAACATGGATAATTCCATTATTGGCATTCACTCAGTGTTTCTACAGATGTTAATTGTTGCATGAGTTTGTGCCTGTGTGTGTAAGTGAAGTGTGCTCAAGTTCTCACCCCAGTGCTTCTTTGCTTACCTGTCCCAGGGTGCACCTGTGCAGCGGTCCAGGTCTCTGTCCCCAGCCAGCAGTGTGGAGTTGGTTAGTGGGAGGAGGAGAGGAGCAGAACAGAGGATTCAAGACCTTGAGGAGCTGCTGCAATTGAAGGTAACTTGCTAACATAGATTGAATACACATAATATCCTCTCATTTTCTCTCGTCTGCATTAATCTATTTATCCCCAACTCTTCTTTATGGTTTATTCTAACTGTATGTCCTTTATTTCCTGCAGCCCACATCATCCTCTTTGCCTTTTCTGTCTTAATCTTCTGTCTTTTCTGTTTTCCTCACATGCCAGTGGCCACTGACTGCCAGTGACTTTGAACCACTTAAAGGTATTGTTTGCTGAATAGGGCACATTCAACGGCATAGCGGTATCCAGCTGATAGTGTGAAGCACTAGACAGACCTAATGGAGCTGCTTGTTGCTCTGGCCACTATCTTACATATGATTGCTGCTATCAGCTGCTGGGTTGTAGGAAGGTCTGCAGCACTGTAACAGTCACGGTCTCCAAAGGGTTCAATTGCACTAGTTCTGCCACTGCCTCCTCCATGACCTTCTCTTACAGTGTCTTTCACACACACATACATATACGTATGTGTGCGCACACAGAGTGTGCGTAGGCAGTGAAGCAGCAGGAGACGAGCTGCTCAGGTGAAAGTGGATGCAGCAGGGTTTTTTCCCTTAAACGAATCAGCTTTATTGGTCTTTTAACCTTCACATGCTCTATGACGTGTTTCTCCCACTATTCTTCGTTCCCAAGTCTCTTTTCTCTCTCTCAAATTCACTGCAAGCAAAATGCACCTAATTGTCACCTCTCCCCTATGTTTCTTTTAAGGTCTCTGACTTTCTCTCTTTTATTTTATGTCAGCAGAGTATATTTTTCACTGCCATCTATTTTTTTCATTTGAAATTTCCCCTAAAGCCGTCTTCCTCGTTGCCTTTCTTTATCCTTTTCATCGTTCAGGCTGACCAGTGAGTGAGTGATTATGCACAGGTCATCTCCCTTTGAACACAATCCCAGGAACACATTAGGCACCATTTTCTTGTCAGATCTGAAGTGTCTGAGTTACATCACTGGCAGACACCCAGTCAGACGGTAATGCTCAACATAGATTCAGACGACACGCATGACTGTCTTAGTTAATGGTGCCATTTACGTGTCTGCCAGTTGAGGAGCATTTAGCAAAGGTATGCACAGAAAAATTGTGATTGGCAACTTAAATCTGTGACCACATTAATGAGGGCATTAGTTCAGAGCATGATTTCGTGGTTATGTCCTTTGCTTGGATCTGGCATTGAGCAACGTGCCCTCCGTCAGCTACAGTTGAGACCTCACCTCAGTACAGTACTTCACTCTGTCCTGTCCGTTGTTCTCCAGTTGATCCTATCCAATTCTTTCCAACAGACTGCCTTTCAAATTGGGTACGCCCAGCCTGTACCATTGACATGTTGACCTTAGCAGCTAACAGCAGCAGACAAACAAACAATTCTCATAATAATGGCCTTTTTTTTTTCTTCCGCACACTTTCAAGTAAACAGTAGCTGTTGCTGTGTAATTATTTTTCAGCTTGAGAACGTCCACAGATGTGTATGCTGGCTGAGTAAGGGGGTGTATTGATCGGTGGGCAAGGGTCTGTGGCCTGATGACCAGAGCTGGGCTGCCCAGGGGAAGCTCTATAAGGAGCCTGGGAAGCCATGATGTGGCTAATGCCCTGCCACTTGCTCCGTCCTGCCCCCCCCCTCCATCAGTCAGCCTCAACTCTTCTGTGTCCTCCCCCAGCTCCTAGTTCCACCAGTTAACACTGCCCTGGTCTGGCCCCTTTCATTAGAGCCTTGTTGTTGAGAGGTTGGGGGCAGCTTGAAGGGGCCGAGGATGTCTTGCAGATGTCCTCTGTGAATAATCCGCACTAGGGAAAATCCATACTTGTCACATTGGCAGTGTGAATGTGCATCGTGTGTGTGTGCGCACACCCGTAGTGTGTCCGGTGCATGTTTGTGTGCTCTCTCTGTTCTCTTTGTCCTTGTTAATAATAACAGGGCTGAGGGCTCGCATTTCCCTCTCTGCAGGGCAGCCGTGTCATATCAGCAGTAAACAAGCTCCTTCCCTTCAGAAAGCGCTCGACAACTCTCCCTAGCCCTGGCCACTCAAGCAGAAACCTGTCCTGCACTCTTCCTTTCACTTTCCCTTTTGCTGTGCTCTCTCTCTTTCTTCTCTTTCTAATTTCTCTGTTCTCTCTCTTTCTCTTTCTTCTATTTTCATCAGCTGCTTTTCTCTCTTCCTTTGCTCTCTTTCCACCTCTGTTTGTCCTGCCTGTTGAAAGTGTTTTCTCCATCGCCCTCGCTGTTAAGGTCAGTGTGATGGGGAGGAGAGGTGCCCCTGACAAGAAAAATCTATACGTTGTCTTCTCTTACTCCTTCTTTAAAGCTGGAGCCCAATCTTGCTGTGTTTTAATAGCTGTCAACAACGGTGTCAGCAACAAACCCACCACTACAACCCCCACCAACACAACAACACGTGCTACTTGTCAGTTGGTAACTCCAGAGAGTGAGTTTCTTTGCTGGTTAAAGAGACTGTGTGTGTGTGTGTGTGTGTGTGTGTGTGTGTGTGTGTGTGTGTGTGTGTGTGTGTGTGTGTGTGTGTGTGTGTGTGTGTGTGTGTGTGTGTGTGTGTTCTGTGGCCCCATTGACTCGTCGTGTAAATGTCGTCCTTTAATGATGTCTCAGTTGCCCAGTGAGAGTGGAAGCACTTGTCAGGGAGGAAGGCGAAGAGAGAAAAGAATCTGAACCTGCTGGTTTCTGTCAGGCAAAGGTGTTTCAGCTGTAGACCAGTTTAAATATGTAGACGGTGAGGGGCTTTTCTCAGCTTCCCTGCCACACTGCTGTGCCAGTGTACATGAAGCTGACTCCTTTCTTCAATTAAGTTATGTTTCATTTGACATATACAACTTTTGGGGGGGGGGGGGGAAATCTTGTCACTGTGCCTTACAGATGGAGGAGAATGAAGAGCTGAGGAGAGCTCATGATAAACGCCGTGAACGCCTGTGCCTGATTCAGACCAACTACAAGACAGTCAGAGACCAGCTGAAAGAGATGGAGAAATCGAATGGCTTGTGAGTACACGGTTTAATGTTTAGTAACAAACTCTTGTCACACAAACAGTGGGAAAAATGTGACAAAATAAATATTGTACACTCACACAATGCACAGGACCTGTTGGTGTACACACAGTAGATTCATAAAACACAGAGGACCTGTTCATACACAAAGTAACTTGGGTAACTTCCAGTTCCACCCAGCAGCAGTCAGTAAGAGACGTTTCAAAGCACATAACTCGCCTTATGTTAAAAGCCCTTGTGAAATGCTACAACCCTCTGAAACCACTCACAAATAGTCTTAGGACCTCATTGCTCTCCACATGTTGTCTGACAAGACCTGAGTGCTGGATTTGGGGAAGTGGGAGAAATTCCTTCCTTTGCCTTTGAAAAGCTCAGAGGTTTTAAGCCCAGTCAATTTGGGCCGTTTTGTGCCAAGTGTGTGTGTGCGCTTCTCCCTCAGCGTTCATTAGGATGTGAGAGCCAGAGGCTGGAGGTGTCTGGTCCTGGGGGGTGCAAGGTGTTTGAGAAGGCCTGTGGAGGGAGGTGGAGGGGAGAGGGGCGTTTCCTGCTTAGACCTGTTATCTTCACCAGAAACCACAGGATTTTTTCATGAAGTGGAAAATGTGCTGGAAAATGTCATTAATATAAGGGTCTTGTTCTCTCCATTGTCTCCCCCAGTCTTTTCCCACTTTTTCTGTCTCTGTTTCTTCTCTCCAACAGCGTCATTGAGTCCATTTTAAAATGTAACTAAAGGTGCATATGTTTGGTGGCCGCACGGGAGCAAAGTGTTGACCCCGTCAGCTGTTTTCTCTCTGGGTTAATTAAAGAAAACAGCAGTGCAATGTGAGCCCGTGTGAAAGTGGAGCGAGTGAGGGAGCGTGTTTAGCGCTAGGCTCGACTCGGCTCATGTCAGCTCAGTGCGGCTCAACAGCATGTGTCTGAGACAGTGGGAACAAAGACAGAGATGTAGAGAGAGAAAACTCTCAGAGTCAACACCAGTTGTGCCACTGTTACATTACATACATTTTAGCAGGTTATCAAAGAAATGTTCTTTCTGGTGAAATAATATAATGACCTTGATTTTGTGAGAAGAAAACATGTATGTTTATATAATAAGACGAACGGGGCTGTGGTTAAGAGTAAAGAGCTAAGAAGACCTACAAATCCATAATAAGTTTGTAGTATCAATGTCAGTGTATCTGTATTTCATGACTGATTTGACATAAAATTGATGCAATAGGCAGCTTTGCCCTTTTCAGTCAGAGCCCACCATGGCACCAGCCAGTCACTCAATGTTATGATCCTGGCATTCATTTGGCATTAAGCCCCATCCTTAAATAGCTGTTAAACCCACTGGGGTAATGCCAGCCTGAATGAGAGACAATAGAAAATGACTTAAATACTCCCATTAGTGCTTGGAAATCAGGGCCCTAACAAGTCAGTGGGGATAGGCGTCGAGTCTCATTGCATTTCGAGCTTGTTAGGGATTTCCCTGTAGCTTCCATGCTGTGTTGTTGCCTTTTTGGAAAGATGCGGGGGGTCGTTTTCGTTCCCCTTTTGTGTGCAGGACCATAAGATAAGACAGCGACGTGCCTCCCTCCTTACCTGCCACACACATATGCCTGTACTTACAAATACTTCACTTTATATACAAAGTATACGCCAAATAAGATACATTAGTGTTAGACGCTAACATAATTTTTCTATACCTTCCAGATTTTAGTTTCCCTCATTTCAATCTTCACCTCTCATCAGCAGAATATGGTATTGAATCAGACAATTGGTTGCTGTACAGCAAGCTGCTGAGTGACGTCACCAGTGTGTTATAACCAGTCCCACCCAGGATAGAACTACCAGCCAATCACAAAGCAGACGAAGGGTCCATTGGCTCATCAGCATGCAGGCGGTGTGCAGTTGGCCAGTCCCAGTGAAACCACCCTGCCATTCACCATTACCACCATATTTTCCCAAAATGGCATGAAGGAGAGGAGGAAAAAAAGCCAACTTCATATTTATATTAGAGAAGGGAAAAAGTTTTTTAATCAGACTGGGGATGATGGGGGTGAGCAAATAAAATTAAAGGTTATTAAAGCATCCGTACTCTGATCAAAGTTGCGCCCATAAACAGATTCCCCCTGAATCAGAGCAATTAGCCGCAGCGGCGTGGAAAAGTTCTCTCTATTTCCTCCTGCTTAATAATGGAAACTGGGATACCATAGGGGAGGAAGCACTGAGGCCTGAAGAAGATAGCTCTCTCATGGCTCCATGTTCAACAGCTTTTAGGCCCACTGTAAACAAATTAAAATGTATAAAGCTTTATCATGACTTAATAAAGCTTCATACACCTTTCATAAGGAATGCAGTTGATACACTACATACCTAAAAATCACACAGAGAGAATTAAAACAGTGCTATGGGTAAAATATCATGTACTTTTACAGCTCCAGGCAGTGTTAAGATGGTTTAGGCTGAATTCACTGTGTGCTTGCAGTAGAATGTAGAAAGTAAAAGTGTATCAGTCTCTGTGACTATACAGTGAGATTATCCGTTAAGTAGCTTTGCACTCTGGGAAACTAACCCAAGCCCACAGATAGCACACATATACACTCAGACACACATACACTGCGAAGTTCAAGGCCTCCAAATTGCTCACAGGGGCATTAGCAGTATTAAATGAAAACATTTGCCGTTCCTCAGTAGCCTCCAACTCCCAGGCACCAGGGTTTAACTAGTATTAGCGTAGCGTGGCTGTGTCTACATAACCAATAATGACCACAGCAAAAGGAGCCCTCCGCAATAGCAGTGACCCTCACAATCCATTTCCACACCTCTACCTCATTGATTGAGTAAAAATGAGAAACTTTAGTGTGTGTGTGACAAAAAAATTGTATTCTCTTCTCATCTGCTACTTTTGCAATCTGTGGATTTCTCACTAAAAGCAGCTTTTGTTTGCAAATGAAAGGCTAATTGTAATTGAATGTGTTGGGCTAAGACTGATTGATGAGTTGGTAGTGTTCAGGGATGCAATTGGGGGCAGTGGGGACTGTGTGTTTGTGTGTGTGGGCGTGTGTGGGCGTGTGTGTGTGTGTATGTGTGTGTATGTGCGCGAGTTGAAGGGGAAGTTCAATGGAGGGGGCAGCTACTGAGCACAAAGTGTCATTAAGTATTCATAAGTGAGGTGTAGACATTTGAATGACCTCGTTTGCGAGTATGTTTTTGCCATTATTTACATTTGCATGGCACACAGGGAATGGTCCGCCGCCCTGCCACACAGGCAGTGCCCTGGGCTTTAACAAACATGCATACGTGTGTACATGATCTGCCACTGAAATGTCAAAGTCAAGGCTGCTCATTTGAATACTGCTAAAGATGGCTGAATAACAAAAACAGAGTGAGACTAAGGGGCCTTGTTACCCCATGTGAATTGGCCAGAGGCAGCAAGGTAATGTACAGTAGCAACCATTTTCCCTTGTTAGTAGTAGTTTGCTTTCCATGTGTGCATGTCTGTGTGTGCCTTAAGTGAGGCTATCTGTCCAATTTATATGTATGCCTTTGCTTGCATTTGTACCTTTTGTCTTCTTAAACATTGTGTATGTGTGTGTGTGTCCAGGCCAGGTGGAAGAATGCAGCGTGCAGAACCGTGGCAGCTAAGACAAGAGAACAGCGATGGAGTGTGGAATGAGCTGGCCTACTTGAAAAACCTCACCAGGAAACTATCCATTGAAAAGTAAGTCACCTGCTGTCAAAGTTGCCTGGCTGAAACATAGATAACACCAGCGCTGGACATGTGTGAGTGTGCATACACACATTCATTTAAAACTGTCTTTCTCGCTCTTACACATGTACACACATACCAACACGCTCTCCCACTGTCCCTTCTTGTTTGCGGGTGTTAAAATTTGAGTGTGCCCTTCCCAACTTCACAGCATCCACCTAGCCCTCCACATCATTATCAGCCAGCAGGGGCCAAAGCAAGATCATTAGACTCTGTACTCATTTGTAAAATTGGCTGCCCAAAAATTCACACATAAAAGTGGAAGTAAAATCACGTTATCAGAATCCCTGGCTGTGTCTTTGTGAAATAATTGCATTTTTAATGGAACATTTATGCCAACCTGTTGTCCTGTTGCTAGTGTTATTAAGTGAGTGCCATAAGATACTTTACATACTTATAGTCTGTAAACTGTGGAAGTGTTATTAGCTTAAATGCTGACTTAGAGTTTGGTGACTTTTTTAATCACAGTGTGATTTTTCTGCAGGAGGTGCTTTTCATTTAATTTCTGTCTTTGTTACTTTTTTTGTTTTTCCTTCTCTCTTTCTGTCTGTCTTTCTTTCCTCCTGTCTTTGTCTTGTAGCCTGTCTCTGGGTGTAGTATAGCCATTGTCTTGTTTGATCTAGAGAAGACCCAGTAACCGTACCACTAACACTGACCCTCTATGATGCTACACAAAGCTTGGCCTAAAGCCACAGTCTTTCTCTCCCCTAGCCTTCACCTCTCCTCACCTCTTCCCTCCTCTATCCTATCCCTCTGTATGTACCCTCCTCTTCCCCTCTTCCTACTTGTCTTCCCAGTTGCCTCCCTCCGGCCCTCTGTGATGCTGCAGTAGGCTGAGGCCAAAATTCTGGTACTTGCCCCCCACCCCCTCTACTTCTTTCCCCTCTGCTCACCCCCCTGCCCTGTCCTCCTAATCCCAGCTGAGCTCATTATGATATAGCCCGGCTGCCTCTCTCCAAGCCTGAGCTGTCCGAGCTAATTACAGGCTAGCAGCCCTAGTGCCGCCGATGCTGCCTGTTAAGGGATGTCCATCCGCCTGCCTGCCTGCCCGGCCACGACTAGAGCTGAGCAGAGCGGAGCACTGTTTGGTCTGGGGGTGGGGCATGGTGGTGGGGGGGGGGGCAGACTACAGTGAACACGCAGGGTCCTTGGAACTGACCTGAGGGAAACCACGAGGGATGGAGAGCGGCTGGCCTCTTTCCTAGCTGTGTAACTGGCCTGTCCTCCGGGGTTAGTGTTGATCCCCTTCATGTGCCCCTGAACAGCTCCACCTCATCTCCTCCACTCCTGCCCCCAGGGCCCCTCCTTACCCGGGTGGCTGGCACAAAGTAAACTTGGCTGGGGTCTTTAAACTTGTGCTTTAGAAAAACTCTGTGTTCCAGGGCACGCATCTGTACACACGCATAGCTCAGTGTGTTAAACTAAGCGAAAGCATGCTGCCCATCTCTATTCCACTCCTCGCTTTCTTCCATACCTGTTGTGAGAACGAGCTGGAGTGAACAGATAGGGTTGTTGGGACTATGGACGAAGCCAGCTTAACCAAACAGCTTTACTTCCCTGCAATGCAAATTTCTGTTGAGAGGCAACAGAGAAGGCAAAAGTGTGTCCATCATAGTGCAGCAACAACAAGAGTTTGTGGAAGCATAACTACCAGAAAACTCTTGGGGCAAGCAGTTGTAACTTGTTGTTCTGTTGACCGTATTATAATGATTGTGCTTGTGAAGGTTATGCTAGATAAGTGTTAGCAATGATCCACTAATGGCTAATTAACTCCTGGCAGCTGAAGAATTTAGGGCCAAATAAAGGCCCCTTATAAAGCTTTAAATGCCTAGTGGCGGGCTTTAGAGGAGAGTCTCTGTTTATACTCTCCATTTGTCTCTCATTCGCTCTTCCTCATTGTCATGATACTGTGCACAGATGCTCTCTATCACCTCCTCCAAAAACAGCACTTTTAAAACACTGTCTTGAGGCCCAAATGACCATTTCCCAGAATGAATATTGCTGGGATAACTCCTGCTCAGTGGGTCCCCACAGTGTTAAGAGAAGGTTATGAAGCCCCGGCCCCCCTCTAATCTCTGCACTTGAATTAGAGGTTGAGCAAGAAGGTGAAACAGGTCTGTATGTCTGCTCTTTTGGCTGATTTACTAAGGATTCAGTAAGCAACAAATTGCTTATCCTTTGACAACTTTTTACAAGATATTGTAGAACCTACAGCAGGAACTTAAAGCAGGATGGTTTCTCATGTCACATTATTAATGTGCTTGCTGGGCAACACACACTATTTCTTCTACCTCTGTTGAGTATTGGAGTGTTTTGTGGGCTGGCTTTTCTGTGAACATTGTTAAGCTTTGCATATTATTTGGTTATTACAAAAGACATGCACTTCATGGCCAAAGGTGTGTGGACACCAGAATGTTACACCCATTATAGTGATTGTTTTACATCTCATTTTAAAACCACAGGCATTAAAATGAAGTTTCTCCTTCTTTGTTGTTTCCAGCCTCCACTCTACTTGGAAGGCTTTCAACCAGATTTTGGAACCTGGCTGCAGGGATTTGCTCCTGCTCAGCCACAAGAGCACTAGTGAGGTCGGTCACTGATGTTGGGCGATAATGCCTGTGTGCAGGCCAGTCAGTGAATTCCACACCAAAACAAAATGTCTTTATGGACCTTGCTTTCCTGTACATCGGCATTGTCATGTTGAAACAGGAAAGGTCCTGGGGCACTAAGATTTTCCTTAATTGGAACTAAGGGGCCTAAACAATGAAAAACAACCCCAGACAATCACTCCTCCTCCACCAAACTTTACAGTTGGCAATATGCATTCAAGCAGGTAGCGTTGCCCTGGCATCTGCCAAACCTAGATATGTCCATCATAGGGCTAGATAGTGCAGCAAGATTCATCACTCAACACATATACATTGCACATGGTGATGCAAGGCTTTTGTACCACTGCTTGGCTATGGAAACCCATGTCATGAAGGTTCCAACTGCCGACGTTGTGTCTCAAGGCAGTTTGGAACTAGTAAGCATTTTAAACGGGGTCAATCAATTTTTACATTCAACGTGCTTAAGCACTAATGGTTCCATTCTGAGTTTCTCTGTTGAGCTGTTGTTGTATTTCTTCACAATGACAGCACTTGAAGTTGACGGGGGCAAATTTCAGAAACCGACTTAATGGGAAGATCCTATGGTAGTGTCACGTACCTTTGTGCAGATACAGTAAAGTGCAGTGGTCAGTTCTGATCAGGTTCATCACTTGCCAGATTGACTTATTAGTAAAACCAAAACTTATTAAGAAATTGACATGTGTTAGTGTTTGACACTATTAGGTGTGAAAAGAAAAAAAAATCTGATTACTGGAGAAGTTTAACTTGCACATGCTTTTCTGTCTCTTTTCTGTCACTTAAAAAGCTGTTGATAGGAATTCAATTTATCAATGGCAAACTCAGAAATTCAAATGAATTAGAAATGGAGTAACCAAGTTGAATTTGTCATCATGTATGATCTCATGATTTCCACTTTTCTTGATAGTGTCAAGTGGGACTGCCCTCTTGCTTTCATTATTTAGTCAGCAAGCAATCCTACAACAAAAACAACCTCTCCTTTCTGTAATCATGTGATTATGCACTGACAGAATCTGACATGAAGACCCATCTCTCAACATTTAACCAGTTGCATGCTGTGGTGCTTTTAAGGCAAAAGGCACAGACAAATAAACTAGTTGACACCAAGGATGAGTTTGTGATAGAGATTTCTTTCTGGTTGTAGTACATGGCTGGCAAGCAACTACGGGCAGGGTGGGCTAGAAAATTCGCAGTGGGATCATTTTATCTGCCTCATTATGCATCTGTCTTCGGCACTCCATGTCCATGGCTTGTTAATTGTTGTTAAAGGTCTGTTGGTAAAAAGAGGCAGGGATTATTTAGGCCCCATAAACAGAATAAACACATGCAGTGCACCCTCAGACTTAAGATGCTATACTCACACGACATCAAAGCATAAATTAGCTAGCGATTACTGGGGAAAAAGCCTTTGAGATCATTTGCACTGCAGCAGCAGTGGAAGCTCCTCTGTAGAGAGTGACCATTATGGACATGAAACTCCCCAGTAAGCGACGTTGACTCTAATTAAGTGTAATAAAGTTTACCCTGATGTTCCTCATATTCCTCTATTTCTTTTCGTTTCATCTTGATTTGCTAAAAGGTATTAGAAGTAATGAGAGTCTTTTGCCCCCCGGACCAGGGCTTAGTTGGAGGAGGGACACATTTGCTCACACAAACACACACACACAGAAACGGAATGTTTTATGCATGTTTTTAAATCAAACAACTAAGGTTTTTCCTTCATTAATTATTTGGTAAATTAATTATTGTGTAAAAAAAAAAAAAACTTGCTTTATACTTAGTTATTAATTATGATGCAAGCTTCAGTGCGCCATCAAGTCTTAGCTACAGTAGTCTCATAACAAGATAAAATTGGAGCATAAAGAACGCACTTATTTCAAAGAGCTAAACCTCAGAAATACAATTCACACACACACACACAGTAGAGAATGTAGTGTGCCTATTCCCCTCATTCAAATTGTCATTGACTGCGAAAGTGATATTTACTTATACAAATGACTTTCTCTTCCTCATGTTTAATAAATGCAACATTATGATATTGTTTTATTTCATATTAGGATACCTAGCAGCATCAACAAGCCTCTTACACAGGGAATATTGTGGACATCCTAGGTTGTTTCCACCAGTGGTTATTACATGAATACCCATTTACCTCTCGTATCAGTGGCCTGTGGCTGGAGGACCTAACTCTTAAAGACTCACTGTTGCTGCTGCCACTGCGTCGCCCGCAGCTAAAATACAGCACTGAGCCATGTAAACTCCACCAGTCACCATTTCTGCTGACAGCAGTGGCTTATCCACCCAAACTCCCTCCACCAATGAACAGCCCTCTAGCCTGAGTTTAACCATAGGGGAACCCCCCCCACACACACTCACACCCCCAAAAACAAGATTCTTTCCCCAGCGATAAAAACGCCAGAGGTGTGCTTTCTCACCCTATTCCCATCTCTTCCTGTGTATTTTTATGTGCCGAGCAAGAAACCAAGAGGAGGCTGGCATGTGAAAGCACAATGGCTGCAGATGATGTTGTGTTGTACACCCTTGTGGATGGAGGCTGGCAGTTTGTGCTCTAAGCTGTGTTAGGTGCAACACAGGTATAGACAAGATCAAATGACATGGAGTGGATAGCTCAGGGCTGAAGTTCTAGCGCTGCACGAGAGAGAAAATGTTTTCAAAAACGGGGCCAAAAGACCGGCGTGAGACACAGACTTACATTGCAGACCACATCATTACCAAACATAACACCTTTCTGTTGCCTTTAGTTTGGTTTCTGCCAAGAAACTTCTTTTGCTTTTATGCTTGCTGAGTGTTATTCTACCTTAGGTGAAGCGGCAAGTTGAGAGGGAATTGAAAATTGTCCGGCTAGCTTCATTTGATTTATCATCCAGACTTGAAATACTCTATAGGAGGTACGGCTGTAGAGAACCTTTTCTCCGCTGTGATAGCTTGGATATGACTGGAAAACATGGTTTCATTTTAGATAAATTGCAGGTTACTGGAGGTAATCTAATGTAGGGAAAAAGTCTGGAATTTGTTTCAGGTGGAGGCGGCTATAATGTGATCAGATCTAAAACATAGCTCCTTGAGGTTGGGATTTAGCTCACTGCTACCGCAGCCTTACAGTGTTGCCTAAACATCCTTTCGAATTCTCAGAGATACTCTTTTCCCATCACCAGGACCCCAATAGGCTAAAAATAGTAAGCATCTGTTTATCAAATGATGCACTCACACAAGGAAGCAAAGTGTGAGGAAGGGAAGAAATTGGAGAAAATACCATTCAAGGAAACCATATTTTTGAAATTTGTTTTAACGTGTCGCCTAAAGAAAAAATAAAGGCTGTACAGACTGTAGAAAGATGTGGTTGTATTCAACGGTGTTATTAAATGAGAATTTTCCATCATTGACCAAATTAACCAAAAGCGTTGAAAGATACTGAAATTCCAAATATGGTGTTTTGACACAAAACAAAAGTCTTGGGGCTGTAACTTTGCAAAACTAAAGAAAATGTAACAACATTGTATAACAGTAGGGCTGCAGCTATCGATTATTTTAGTAATCGATTAATCGAGTAATCGGATAAGAGATACTTTTGCCTTATTAAAGAGCAATAGTAAATTCACAAAAGAGAAAAGAAGACAGGTCTCTTAAAATTAACAACTAATTGGTTTCCTTTTTAGAGAAATTATTTTTAATCTTTAAATTGCATATAATATTTGTCAAAACCAAACCCATTTAGTGCTTTAAAGTGCGAAACATTTTGCGAAATTCAAAAACAAATAAAAAAATTAAGTAATTTCAAATTACTTTAAAAAGGTAAACATATACATAAACATTGCTTTTAAGTTGGTGCAACTTAACTTTCAGAACTGCAATTTTAAACTTAACTACAGTTAAGAACGTACATTAGCCAGTCTTATGAACATGACATGAATAAAGCTCAGGCTTTCACAAACTGACTGCAGCAGTTTATTTGCTGTGGTAATTTTCTTTAGCAAAACATAGCTAACTTAGGAACATAATAACTAGCCACCATGTTTACGTTCTTAACTAGCCATTACATATAGCCATAATTAACTTACATTCTTCACTAGCCTTCATCTCAATTAGCAATCATATTGCTAAGTTAAATGCTAACGTTAACGTTACCTTGTGTCGGGTCCGTTCTGTGGACTGGATGCGTATACAAACTTTTGACACTTTCTGTCGTTTTCTCTGGCCTGTCCCTTCGCCTCGCTCGTCACTATTATCTCTACCTTTCTCCATTTTCCAGTCCGCGCCATCAAATCACGTCTACTTTACGTATCCACAACGTAAGCGCTCTGTGTGGCAGTAATAATTATCTGTGGAAACACAGTGACCACTGAGCAGTATGGATTAAATGAAGCTTCGATGCAAAGAATTAGCATAGATGATTTTTAGTAATCGAGTTACTCGCGTTTCTCGAGGAATCGTTTCAGCCCTATATAACAGTCCGTTCTAAAATACAAATGGGCCCACAGACCAAAGTTTAAATGTATTAATTTATTTTTACTTTCACCAAATTACCATGGCGAATATTGAAGATAAGTCACCAAATTAGTATTATTGCTCCTGTAACAACCCTACCTCTGCTAATTCCCTATCTATGGCAGACTGGTGCACACACTGCAATAACTAAGTGTTACTGAATAAGGATGCAATGCTTCCATCTACAGAATGTTATGATGTGAAACTGGAGGCCCCTGGCCAATGAACTCCATCTGCAATCCAATCCTTTCTCCATCCAAGAAAGTATGCTTATCCTTCAACAAAATTGAATGTTTTGCATATGAACTTTGGTTTAGCGTCAATACCATCAGCATCCGAAAAGGCATAAAAGAGAAACATGAGATGGAACAGGCTCCTTCCACATGCTGCATATTTCAGCTCATTTGTCCCATTAACAGCCTGGACACATAAGGCAGTGCCGGTGCCTCATCGACTTGAGTTCATTTATGGAGGAAAATCTATAGAGGAGCGACACATATCCATCTGCTTCCTCACCCCCCCTCAGGGAGAGTCATTTGTGTACTTATTTAAGCTGCGGTCAGCCATTAGACCAGGCCTCTACTGGACTGTGTGGGCTAAAAAGCTTATTACTTTCCTTCCCTGTGCTTTGGCGATAATTTTTACCAAGTCATTTTCTTGGCATATGTATGGAAAAATCTCTTGGTTGATCTAGCAAAATTAGATTGGTTGAAACGGGTGTCTAGTTTGAGTTAATTGCTATTATGCTCATCATAGTTCACCATAGCCACAGATGCCCTGTTACTTCTCAAACACTTCAGAGTGTATCACGCATACTGCACTCGCTGCATGCCTTAAGAAGTCAGTCAGAAGGAAGACCTGCTGTTGTAATGAGGTTAACTGAGGGAAGAATGCCACTACAGTAGCAGGAGCTTGTTTCTAGTGTTTCTCTCTGACTCTGTGGAGCAGAGGGGAGGGAAATTAGGTGTGTGTTTCAGGTGTGGTTGTCTCAGTGGGCTTGTGTGTATCCTCAGTAGACTTCAGTTGGGGTCCTAATAATAACTTGAAAGTGCAAAGTCTCGAGCATGGCTCCACATAATTAGCCTTTAGCAGGAATCAAGCTAATTGCAGAGAGGTAATTGTGCACACTTTCCAGTCTGTTATGATACACACACAGACGCACACTGTACTTTCCTACCTTGGCGTTTCATGTTGCTTGTCACTTTGATTTCCAGATGAATTAAAAAGCATTTTAATTAGTTGATTTCTTCACCATGTCGTCTTTTCTGTTGGGAAGAGAAAAGCCAGTGCATGCAAGATTCAAGTTAAAATGTGTAATAGAAGTTTCCACAATAATTGAGTCCACAGTGGAATCCAGAGAGATATTTGTGGAGACTTACAAAGATACTCATTATACTGTTCAGTACTTGTGTTGCTAGTGGTTACATATTTCTTTTTTATTCCATTCATATTTGAAGATGAATTGATTTGACGTAAGAGCTGTGTGAAGAAGAGTTTATAATGTGTATGACTGCAGGGCTGGCCTGGAAGAAGAGCTGGACATGCTGCGAGTCCAGGCTGCTATGGACCGGGCCACAGTGAAGGAGCTCCACCTGTGTCTTGCTAATGAACACCAAGGTGACCCCTTTTTTTCTATATATTGGGGAAGTTTTTGTCATGTTTTGTCTTCTGTCTTTTTTCCTTTTCTTTTTCCTTTTTTCCTTTCTTTTGGCCTGGAAATATGTTGCCTAAATTTAATTTTGCACAATTATTCTTGCATTAATTTTACTGTATTGCTCGCTGCAATGTTACCCAAGAATGTTGCCACAGCACTGGAAGTATCACCTGTAATGGTGGAAAAGTATGCATGTTTAACATGACAGCACCTTTAAGCTATTCTTCTACCCCTTGGCCAAGTGCATTAGTGAGCAGGATTAATAAGACAACTCCCAGTGGAATTAATAAGACAACTCAATTAAGACTTGATCAACTCCTTGCAAATTGATTGGGAAATCAAGTAGTGTTCATCTTGTCTACATATATCATTCCCAATGTTAAAATGCACATTGCTTTTAATCCAATCTGCAACCTTTTGTCAGATGCTGACCACCGCAACTGCTGGCCTTAATTAACTAGTTCAATAACAAATCTGTCCTAGATCACTTTAATTTTCTTCACAACCAATGATGGTGTCTGTGGAAGATTCAAGTATGTGATTTAAAGGATGGCACTAATTAAAATAGTGGATCCTCTCCCATTGACAGTCTAGTCAGGAATACTAGGAAATAATCTCCTTCGAAAGGACATACTTAGTTTTACGTCATGTCAGACAAATAATCACTAATATAAGTGTTACGCAAGAGCCTGAGTATCTGCGTTCTTGTCTTTTGTGTTGTCATGTACAAATCATTTTCCGGTTTCTATAAGGTAAGAATTCATTCTAATTTGATGGGTAGGGCAGTACTGTATATATCTAGTCTCACAAAACTGTTGTATGCCTGATTTTAATACTCCTAACTGAAACAGAAGCTTTGCCAAGTGCAGAGAGTGACTTTACACAATGTGTTCGCCAGTACTGCTGTTTTTGTTGTATTAACATTCATGTTAAAGTTGTATGCAGTCTTGGTACCATACCAAGCTTAAAAAATCAGCCATTAAATGATGTGAAGCTACTGTGTGGGTGCAGGATGATAGTTGATATAGCTATATCTAGATGAATGACATTAATGGTTATTATATCACCACAGATTTATATTATCATAATAGCCAACTTTATCACAATAATCGGTGTCACACTGAATATGAACACACCTGCTACATGGGGAAAAACACTGATGCGTAAACGTTAGAATGCCTAATATATTTTATTTCAAAATATATAAAGCACTTTCTGTTCTGATGAAAAAAACTGCATTATTTTAATGAAATCACTGTTTTTAAAATACAAAACTCATTTAAAAATTGTTTCACAATAAGTTTTTTAAGATTGTGACAAAAAATGTTTTACTTTACTAGTCATGGAGGCACTGCCTATTTTAATTATATTTTAGGTTTATATTGTCTAAATAAATAAATAAATAAATTGTATATTGTGATGATTTTGGCAAAGATAATCTCACCATAGACTGTGTAAGTCAACAAATGCCAGTTGTGTTATGTTATTTTGTATTTCAAATAATGTGTCATTTTGGCACTAAAACCAATATGTTTAGAGTCAATAGGAAGTAAACTCAACATTATTAAGAAAAAAATGGTGAGTGGCCACAACATTTGCTCCCGAAGAACCTCTGTGACCCGATCAAAGGGATGGAGGGTTGAAGCGCTCACGCCAGGATCACACTAACGAAAGGCAGCAGATGAAAGGAACAGGGCCTTTGTGCTACAGCCCATGAGGAGACGTGGGAGGGACGTTAATGTATGCCGCAGTGCCAGGACCTCCTCCAACTGTGGGTGACTAGGGAGCCACCACGTCTTCTTATCAAGGTAGTGCTGAGGTGCCAACTCCCAAGCCACCAGCACTGGAGCTGGATAATTGTCTCCCAACCTGGTTATGTATCCAGCGAACCCAGCAGCCCTCCTGTCCTATTTGGTGCTCTATCTGATTGAATGTGACATGCTGGGAAGACAAAAGAGCAGGCTAATTCAAAGTAACAAACTTCCCTGGGCAAAGCGTCAAATGCAAAGCAAGGGAGCAGCAGCTCCTCACAACATAACCCTCTGTCTTTTTGCTCTCTCCTTCTATGGCCTCTTTTTCCAACTCACTCTCCAAATGATCAACTGACCTGAAAAGTCAAGGTCCTGAATATTTAATGTTTCCAGCCTCATTGTACAAATGATTTTGGTCGTCCTGTCATGAATGTTTAACAGGAGAGAATGAAAGGCAGAAAGTTTTATATTGTTTCGTGTTGCCCTTTGCAGGTATATACTGTATGTCAGACAGTGACACTGAGGCTTGTTGGATTGTGTATGTGCACATGAATATGTGTGCATCAAATCCCCAAGTGCTTTGACTCCTGCATGCATTCTGTTGTTATCATAAAGCCTAAATCATATGTTTGCCAAGGCCACTATTGAAGTTCTCAGAATAAAGCAGCATGTTAGTCTGCGGAGATTAGTTGTCCATTGGGGAAACATAGTGGACTACAAAGCAGTGCAGCCTGGGGCTGTGTGTTCACAAGGGATTCAAGCACTTCTCTTCGTTTGCTTAAGATCCCTAGAGAGAGGTTGCACATAGCATGTACCAGTGTGTGCTTTTGAACACTGTTTTCCTATTTCCGTGTGGACTACTAAATAAAACACCTTTCTGTTAATCAGGAGGAAAAAAGGCTATTGGATAAGATTTTAGAAACAGGAGGTGGGTTTAAGCTGTGAAAATTCCCTATGAAAACAGCATTAGTGATTCTGTGTTCCTTCTGATTTGATTGACAAAAGAAAAAAAAAAGAAACTGGACCTTAGGAAGGAAATTAGACCTTAGTGATGCTAATTGATTTAATGTACCCTCTTTATTGTCATTCTATTGATTGAGCAGCCTGAGTTTGACACGTCATGTCACAATAACGAGCTTTGTTCCCTTTTGCAGAATTGCTTCACAAAGTGGTAGAGGAGCGCCAGGTCAAAAGCAGCACTCCGAAAAAGCTTTCTGTTTCTTCAGAGCGAATGGAACAGTCATTTAAAAAGGTACAACGCTATGCCATCACTAAGTGTTCTTTTTCATTGTCAATAAAAGAAACCCGACAGAGCCATAACTACGCACAATGCCTCTCAGAAAATGTGGTTTTGCTCTATCAAGAATAGCTCGAAAGTGTTCTCACTTTTCGGAGAATTGGTCATGTAGTCATTTCCATGTCAAGTGTCAGCTAGGAAGTACCAGTAGTTTGTTTTTATCACAGTTTAAAAATAATCTGCAAATAACCACAAATAATAACTGTAGAGGTGGAGTAAAGAAAACTATACTTTAAAAATAAATAAAAAAGTAGATAATTTAACATACATTTTGTATTGGAGCTGTTAGTAGGTTGCACATATTCGTGCACACATGCTTTTTAAAACCCTTGCTTGCATGAGTTCATATGTTGCCCCCCTTCTGCCTTCATGGCAGTGAATCATCAAGATGGGGATAGGCATGTAATTTTGTTTGAAAGGTACCAGGCTTCACCAGCAGGCAGAGTGAGAACCAAATAAAAGGGGAAAATTGCCTGGAGGCACAAACCCAGCAGGCATTCACTGTTCACTTAAACAGTCTCCACCAAAGATCTAACAAAAAGACTAAGTGCTCCTGGTTGCTGCCTAGTTAGGGGTGATCAGGGTAAGGGGGTGCCAGTGAGATGTCCATTGCCTTGCCAGGCTGGGGAAGGGGGGGGTGTTGCTCCCCTCATTGATTCAACCATACACACAGCATATATGCATTGGCACATACACCCTTGAGAAAATGTCTGGAGAGGGAAACCACTGTGTGCATGCTACCACACACAGGTCAAATCAGGAACTGGCCTTTCTGATAGAAAGTTTCACTGATATATATATACTGTAGAACAACAACAGGTTTGGCATGTTGTTGTTTTCACTAGCTTTGCAAGAGCAGTGTGTTCAGAAGTTTCAGTATTTATGGTAAAAACAACAGATATGCGAGGGAATAAACTGACCATGTTGTACCACTGAGGCCCCATATCTCTGATTCCTTCAGATTGAACAGCTGGAGCGGAGGATGATGACCCTGGAGGAGGAGACAGAGAGGCTGAGGGAAGAGAAAGAGCAGCTACTTGAGGCCAAAGAAGACTTGGCCCACAACTGCCGCAGACTCAAAGCCTCTCTGGATCATCTGCAAACCCAGGAAGCTGTCCGTGAAGAGGCAGCCCAGGCCCAGGCCCTGGCCCAGGGGGAGCAGCATCGCAGTGAGATCATGGCTCTAGAAAGCCGGCTGGCAGCTTCTCAAAAAGAGGCTACCAGGCTTCATCATCAGTTGCTGAAGCTGAGACAGGAGCTAGGGATCCTGAGAGCAGCCAGGGACTTCTATAGGAACCGTGCAGCAGGACCAGCGCGGTCAGGTGGGATCGCTAGCAACATTAACAGCAAGGTCAAATTCAAAACAACTAGACTCAGAGGTCCGCTACGCCAGCGCAGCCACCGAACAGTCAGCCCCAATCAAGCCATCAGCTGGCAAGGCCGCAGCCCCAGTCCCACTAAGGACGAGTGGGAGGACATGAGCATAGATAGGTAATGATACACACGCACACACAGATGCACTTAGTCTCACTGCCTCCCTCCTCATTATTTTTAGGTGGTTGGAGTGGAGAGGGGTGGGCTGGCTGGATTGTGGGGGGCCACGCAGCATCGAGGGGACAACGTGCATATGCAAAGCGTAAGCAAATGGGTGATTGAATTTCATCGTCTGTCTAGTTTGTATTCAGGAGCCAAAAGAAGAATGCGAGCAAGAATGATAGAGAGAAGGAGAGAGGAGGGGGGAACTACTGTCAGATCCTTTGAAATATCCTGGGACGCCTTGCTTGGAGCTTATTGACTGAAATTTGCATGCAAAATTAGCCACCTCTCCACACAAAGTTGAACCGTTGCCAGAGAAGCCCAGGGATAAGAGGGCTGCCAAAGCCTCGATACCTTCCAGTGATGCCATTTTCATGCACTAGTCACGCTACCCTGAAATTGACAGTTTGGCAGTTTGATTTAATTTACTGGTCCTTTGCATATTCACTAACCCCCCCCTGACAGCGCTAAGGATCCCCCTGCAAGTACCAAGCCCCACCCGCCCACCCACCCACCTCCTCCGCCCGTACACACACAACCATACATGCACGGAAGCTAACCCCACCCTGTGTCTAGTCATGTTGGTTATCTCGTGGCATGTCAATTCACAAATGTGTGTGTGTGCTACTCTTATTTCCTCCAGCCACCCCCGTAAGCCCCTCCCAACTCACACATACATACACACACACACTTCCTTTCCATCTTACCCACCCTCCTCTTTCCTCTCCTCGCCTTAATTTAGTTAGATACATTTTGAATGACCCTACTCGGCTCAGTACCAGATGTCTACAAGCTGTTTAACACCCTCTAAATTAAGAACCATCGACAGTAATTATTTCATGTATGTTTTATGCAAAAAAGCCACTGAGCCAACATTTATTGAGTGATGGTCGGAATGATTTGATTTCAAACACTCCAAGCTATCGCTGATATTTATTTCCCTTCACTTTCTCTCCCTGTATGCCTCTCTCTATCCGCTCTCTTTTTTACTCGGTCCTACTAACTCGCCATCTCTTCACCAACTAATTCATCAGGCTGTAATCCACCCCATCTCTATCCACATGAGGCCGTTTAACAGGGTCTGGGTGCAGCTATGCCCTGCTTTCCTAATGCCTCTCCATGTGGCTAATAAGCAGCAGTCTAATATACGCTTCACCTGAGAGGAGGATCTAAGTGGATTTGTGAAGAAGGGGTCTAAACTGAGATGTTGTCTTATTTAAAGCACCTGTCAACTGATTTGTTACTGTAAAGCCTTCTGCATCTCTTATCTCGCAGCGGTCTTCTTCAGCAATATATCTGGTAGGTGCTCCTGGAAATACAGTACTTCTGCCTAAGGAGGTTTGGCCTAAATAGTGCCAAATAAAGATGTCAGATTCGTTAAGGCTACTGACAAGTCTTTGTTTTTTCCCCTCCTTTTTATCGCTGCCTCTGGCTCTCTCTCTCAAGTTTTGAGCTGCTGAAGGCAGCTGACCCTTTTGAGCAGATCAGCAGTTTTCTTAGAGAGCAGGACAGAATGAGAGCAGGGGGTCATGGAGAATATCGTTCTGAATCATATTGAATTCTTCTGTTAGTCGGACTATGTAGTGTGTGTTTATGATTGTGTTTACATATTTTATATGCTCTTAATTACTGCTAGAAAACACTACATTATATAAGGGTGACAAGGAAAGGATTCACAAGAAAATACCAACATAAAAGTGTCTTGGTCAGGTGTTGCGCCACCAATAGCCACCAGAACAGGTTCAGTGTGCCTTCTCATAGATTCTCCAAGTCTCTGGACCTCAATTGAAATATGCATATGCCATTCTTTCAAAAGATATTTCCTCATTTGGTGTTTTGATGATGATGGTGGTATTGTAACACATCTCTCCAAAATTTACCATTGGTGTTCAACTGGGTAAAGATCTGGTGACTGTGAAGGCAACAGCATATGAGTCACTTCATTTTCATACTCATCACACCATTCAGTGACCCCTACATGGAAGTGTCTTTCATAATTTCTCCATTCATTTATTCAGGTTTTTCTTTCCACTGTTTTTAACCATTTGTATTTGACCCGCACAGTTTTGCATCCAGCCTGTCAGTGCACAGACATGTGTTTATGTACAGTATGGGAACACTACACACAAACACACATCCCCCCTGAAGTATCACCATAATGTGCCAGCACAGCATCCTTAACTGTATTGTTCTTAGAACACATCCAGGAGACGGCTTTGATAGCCTGTGGATACAGTTACAGTGACTCTTGTTGTCTGATTGGCCTCATGTTCACTGTAGACTGGTTGAGACAGAGTATCATGCTGACTATCTTTAAATTAATAGAGAGATGACTTCAGAATTGTATTCACAAGGCAAAATTTCAAAAAATTTCAAAATTTGTCAGACCTGTTTAACTCTCTCACCAGCATGAAGCGGGTAGCATTTTTCATCAAATACATGTAACCCTGGTCTTAGTGGTGGTGATTAGTGATCCTCAGCAAGTCCCTGTGCCCCTTCCAGACCGGGTTTAACCCTAACTAGCCCCAAGCCCTGTCATGTTCCAGTTAGATCCTCTCTCTGTGGTCTTTACCTCTGCTGCTTCTCCCAGGCCCCACCTTAATAAACCCGCCAGCGTAAATGTCACTGGCTTCCACCTTCACGTCAAAGGTCACTGTCAATAAACCTGTGTGTGTTTGAGCGTGTGTGTGTATATGTGTGTCTCAGGAAGCCCTTACCGTGTGTCCATCAGATGCAACTTTGCTTGGCTCCGCTCAGCCGTGCCTCTCACACACGTCTGTCACACACAGAGGGCTAATGAAGGCCACAGCCGCTCTCATACATGTTGATGCATTCACCATCAGCACCAGACACTGCAGCTTTTCACTTAATTTACACCCACATTTACACTTCCAGCTCAGAAATTGGATGGGACATTGATTTTCTGTTGGAAGGAGGAGGGGGCAAATGCACATATTTTTGCTTGATGTCAACTAAATCAACCATAAAAGGTAAATTGGATTTGTGTCCAATGGTGGTACTTTCAGAACCAGGGTTGTGGGTTCAACTTCTGGCCTGTAAAAACCCTTCTCACTTTTCTCTACAGTGACAGTGGTGAAGAGTACTTGGACAGTCTCAACAGTGTGCCCTCTGTGACAATGCCTTACAGACAACACACTAACAAAAAGGTTGGTCTGCCCTCTTCTGTTAATTATTTTTGGATTAAAAAAAGATATAAACATTTTACAGTGAGATGTTAACGTCGGGGTAGTGTGTATGCTCTGTGTAACATTTTAGTTAGTTTATGGAAATATCCAGCCTTTGAATAGTTTTAGAGTGCATATAGGTTCTTTCTGGTTTGTTTTAATTGTGCCATTATTCTAGTGGTATAAGACCATCATAAAACAATTTCTGAATCCTTAGAAAACTGATTCCCAACTATCACTCAGTTATCAAAGCATAAGCTTTCAGTACAGTATAAAAATTGATCCTAAATTTACAATTACATTTTTTAAATGGTTACAATGTGATATTCAGCATATTCAGAGGAAATTGTTCCTTATGTATTAAGGAAGACTCTTTCTAGGTACGTTACAAAACAAAATTGCAATTTAATTTAAGGCAGAAAATTCCTATGTGCACAGTTATTTAGAGCTACATTACCGTAACCATAGAACCAGGCAGGATTAATTGTCACCCCAGTAACATTGAAAACAAAGTCCATGTTTTGTTCTGCCCATTCCTTACCATAAAGGCAAAAAAATAAACAATCAAACCTCTGCATAGGTAGTATTTTATTGAGGTTTATGTGATTGTTTCTGTAACTATTTGTTGCACAATTTGGTCTATGCCACAGCAGACATCTTTTAACTGGCCACTTCCTTTGCTCTTGCATTCACAAAGGCTTCCCTATGTGTGGTTGTCAGTGCTCCTTCTTTTCCCTCTCCTCTCCACGCCATGAAATCAATAGGCCTGGACCCTTGCTCTTGTCCGCATCAAACCACTTCACAGCAGGACATGGCAGCTCCAAACCCCAGAGAGATATGTCCGTCAAGAAGAGAGGAAAGAGGGGGACCTTTTTAAAGATATTCTGTCTTACTCTCTTCTCGAAAAGAGAAAGAGAGGAGAAGGTAGAGAGGAAGAGAGGGTTGTTGTTGTACATGTAGCCAGGGAGCTGTCAGGACCCTTACTTTCAGATCCCCTTTAGTTTCCCCGCTCCAGATCTGCTAAATGTGCCCATCAGCTCCTCCCAGGCTCATCGCTATGACAGCCTTGGCCCCTCACGACGTGCTATGTCACAAACCAAAGGGTTCATCTCCCCTCTCCTCTCTGCAAGGCACCGTGTGATCAAACCTGGCACTGATCAAATCCTACCTTACTCCATATACAAAGGAAACAGGCAGAGAAGAAGGAGCAGTGGGGGCGGGTGGGGGGGTTCTTTGATGTCGCTACAAACGATGGTGCAGTTGGGAGGTGTCACACATACACACACGCATACACACTTATGAGTGCAAATGACTATATACACTCACACACACACACACATCATACTGTAGGAGTGAATCAGGGCTTTCAGACAGTGATTGAACAAAGGCGGCATTTGCAAGCATCTGTCAGAAGTAATATCCGTGCTGAGAAGCGTTCAAGTTGAAGTCGGTTGAACACGCTCAGGTGAATTATTAAAGCACAGGGTGATTTGTCTTGTCGCGTTAAACTGAGAACACCCTGTGATCATAGTGTCATTATGAGCTGCATTTCAGGAAGCACAACATGTCAACCGGTTGTGTTACATTTAACAGCTGCGTTTCATCTCTGTCTCTGACTTTTCTGTTCTTTCAGTCCTACAGGTGTTCACTGATCTCAAACACAGAGGCACCAGCAGCAGAATCTAACAGAAAACAAACCGATGTTCTGGCCCAAGGTAGTATACGTTTTCCTTTCTCACACCCATTCAAAACTACAAAAATCTAAGCGACTATTAATTGAAGCAAGAACACTCAATGTATGTACATGCTGTCGATCGGAAACAAGTATTGAAGAAGTTAACAAGATTTGTTTTTTTTATTTATTTATTTTTTTGTGTGTGTGTTTTCATAACTTGACGCTCCTGAATTGGTTATAAATGGAAAATGTTAATCATTGAAGTTGTTAAATATATCACAGTTTTCACTTGTGCATACACAAAGACACTTTTACATACACCTGTTAACTCCCAGCAGTAGCTTCTAAATAGGGATTTGTTCTGTGCACTTGTCAACTCTGAGGTGCCTGTGTGTACTTCTCCTGTTAGACGATGAACAGCATGAGCCCTGGGAACGAGGGACTAGAGGAGAGAAAAGGAGGTGGAGGAGGAAGAGGATGCTAATGAAGACCCAGCACTGCTCCTCCTCTTCTCTGCAGCAGCGCATAGAGTCCCTACAGCGTCACATTGACATACTGCGAGGTGCCAGGAAAGATGCTGTGTTTTCAGCCAGAGAGCTGCGGAGGGCCAACGAGAAGATCACGGCACAGCTCAACTCCCTCACTGAGAAACTCTGCAGCAGCAAGCAGCTCACACAGGTAACTTGGGGGAAAAAACAGGGAGACGAGTAAAAGGGAGAACCAGTTGTAAGTGTTGGGAAGTTTCTTATTTTTCTGTCTTTGTCTTTCTTTTTGTGGTTCTTTTGTATTTGCTCAGGGCTGAGAGTGCAGCAGAAGCAGGTCCTTTGCCCTTATCATGCTTAATAAGTGTGGCTGACAGGCCTACCCTCGCCTGTGGAGGTCAGCACCCCGGAGCAGAAGAGAGGAAGAGAATCTCTCTCTCTCTCTCTCTCTCTCTCTCTTTTTCTCCCTCTGTCTCTGCTGTTGTCTCATCCCACTGAATGTTTCAAGAAGCCAGTTCTCCGCAACAATCTGTGTCACTAGCAGTTACATTTCTCCAAATACGTGTACCCGTGTGCACAGATACACACAAGGTGACTGTTTGGAGTCCACTGCCACACACCCATTTAGTTATTTAGTACCTGCCTCCAGGTAGGAAACTCTTAGACTTGGTATAGACTATAAATAAAACACCAAGTACTTTTGCCCTAAACAGTATCTTTCCTGTCAGGGCCTCCTTGTGCACACCAACATATGAACACACAAATACACACACACCAACTCCTAGACAGACACAATCGTTAATCTGACAGGCAGGAGACTTTCCTTGGTGAATTTAGACATAGCAGCAGCCAGCAAGGGCCCACTGGACGCCTGATTAGGCGCATGTGTCTGTATATTTACTGTGTAGAATGGTACAGATACAGTATATTGGACTTGCGCATACAGGTCAGAGTGCAGCCTCATAGTGTTGCTACCTAGGAAGTGGCCCTTGTGCTCCCACCCAGGCATCTGATTGCTGAGGCCCAACGAGACCTTAGACTCAGACACAGCAGTAAAGGCACACGAGTACGCACACACATACACAAACACACACTGCTGCGTGAATGAGTGGACAGAGAGGGAATTGTTGTCTTCCTGTTTGTTTCCTCCTTCCTCCTGCAGTATTAATGCCACTCCACCAGAGAAAGTTGGATCCGACTGACTGGCCAAAGCCAGGTCTTGTTGCCCTCTCTGGAAAGGGCAAGAGGTGATGGACTTTGGGCTTGTTCCAGCCAGTCCTGGCCAACTCTCCAACTAAAACTCTCTGCTTGTAATTGGTTTAGGACAGCCTCCACAGGGGCCATCATGTGAGAAGTAGCATGGCAGTTTCATAGAAACTTGTTTGTGTTGCTGTGTCTCCTGATCCATTGGCCATTCTGTCCTTCCCTTGTTGCTTCCTTCCTTACCTCCTTCCATCATTAGGTCTCATTTCCTTATTCCTTCCTTTCTTACTTGCTTTCCCATATGTTCTTTTTTTTATTCCCATTTCCTCTGTGTTCTTTGTATGAGTTTGAATTTTGAGTTTCTAAATGTCTTAATAACTCCATTTAATAGCTGATATTTAAACGATATTTTGCTGCTCTCAAATCTATAACATGAGAGAGGAATAGACCTGCAGCGGAGAGGTGTGATGTGCTTTGTCATGCTGCACTCAGCTCTCCATGTCCCAGCCTAAAGGGAACATGTGTTCAACAGCATAGTGATACTTGCATCACTTAGTCACTAGCAGCATGGTATCCCCACATGTAACACTAAATCTCAGACCTGCAGTCTTCCCTGTCTTCATATTAATCTTAAAGGATGATTCCTATTTATTACAACTTGGGTCGGTTATGATGACATTGCACTCATCGAAGTAATTGCTGAGATCTGGAATCATGGCAATATCACTGCAACAAAGTCTGGCATGGCAAATAATACAAGCAGTCAGACGATCATACAGGTTGCAAACAGTGAACTATCTAAACTACTTTATTTGGAGGTGAAGTGTCTCTGTGATGTCAGTAATGATCCCTCATTGCACAAGAAAAATGTGTGCACTCCAAACTACGACAAGTGCTGTAGGTCAAAGTTGAAAGAGAAAGTCAGTCTGTGAACTGTGATGGATGTTTACAACATTCACCTTCGTTTTCTCTTTCAAATAACTTTGTCTAACTTGAACCTGTCTGATCGTCTGACCTGATCTCCGTGTTTTTTGCCCCAATTATTACCTTTGAGATCTAGGAATATGGAAACTTTTCCTAGAACTAAATGTTATTATTACTGATAGAAATAATGGCCGAAAACTACAAAAATAAGTCTTGAGTTGTAATAAACCGGAATTATCCCTTAAAGTGGTATAAGAAGCTTAAAAAAACCCAGGTGACAGGTGAAGCATACCCTCCTAATTCTACCAAGACGAAATGTGCTAGTTACGCGTATCATCCAAATACAGGATCATTTGGTTGCTTGGATTATCTACCTCACTCAGTCATTACTTCCCCATTTACTTCACTTGGCAATGTACTATGACATCGCCTCATGAATTTACCAGCCTTATCTCTTTACATGTGGAGTGTCCTACCCTCCTCTAACATGTAAGGGGCTGGGATTATCGCAGGATTAGGGGGTGCAAGAGACAAACTGACTAAACTTAAAAAGCTCCAGACATTATATGAATTTTAATGATAGTTGCACTACAATTCACATAAAAAGTCTTCAAAGTGATTGTACAGTAAGTCATTACGCTAGTGTTTTGATTTATGTTGACAAATTAGCTTTGATTTTTGCATGTGTTCTTTTGTGCTCTTTGGCGTGTGGCTATTTCAGCAGCCTCCGTTTCCTTATTTATCCTGCTAATGATTGGGTATCACTCGGAACAGCATCAGCGAGACCACTACTCAGATGGGAGAGAGAGAAAGGTGTCCTCTCTTCCAGCCTAATGGACCACCAGTGTATCTGTCCATGTCAGTGTCATCTCTCACCAGGGCTGAAAATGGCCTGTGAAATCAAAGTCTGTCTTACAGGAAGTGTCATCAATGCCACTCTTAATTCGTACACCGCTGCCACTGCAGCCATAGCCTCACTTTTCATTCTCTACTCTCTCTCTCTCTCTGTCTCTCCCCCACCCTCCCTGGGGATATGGCATGTGCGTCCTCAACAGAGCAGAGGAAACCTAAAACAAGAGGGATTCTATTAAAAGGTGTCAGCCAGCAACCAGATATCAATAACCTCCATGTATGCAGAGCAGAGAGCAAACCCTTGGGAATCTGCGGTTTCACTCGGGTGTGTGTTTGTGTGTGTGTGTCTGTGTGTGTTCCAGCATTTACCCCATGTGTGCAGCATAAATCTTCATGTATCATGTCTCCTATTTGTGCCATTAAGCATTCTTGATGTTTGAAATGATACCACATCAGCTAATTGTGGCAGTATTGAACCAAACATACAGAGACGTGTTTCTGCCTCCATATTTTTTTTAATAATCAGCTGTCTTGAGCTCCACCGCACACATGTGGTTAAAAGTGTTCACCTCAGATGCTTATGTTTAGAATCATTGATACACTGTACATTGTACATGTTCAGCTAGTGCCATTATCGTTCATCACTCTAAACCCAACCACTCACCAAAATGCTGAACTCCCTCTGTCCCAAAGTGCTCTCTGATTCTGCAGGATGGCTTTATTATGCATGCCAATCACAGTGAGAATTAGGCCCTATTGACCGGGCAACTGCATAATCTGTCTCCTAATTAGCATAAAAAAGGAGCTTTATCACAGCTGAGATATTAAAGCAGAGCCCACAGCGCTCCCGTGGCTAACGCATAGAATATTTCTAACATATTGTGTTTACTTTGTCTCTGCGTTTATCTTATTCATAGTAATGTGTATTTAAAATGAAGACTTGTTTAAGTCAGATGATTTTCTTACAACAGTAATACATTTTTGCATCATAAAGCAGAGAAAGCTGGGTTTTGGTTTGACTCAAACTTCTTCAAGGTAACGTTAATTTATGTAGCAGTATATCATGCCTCCCATTACTTTTTAACTCTCACCCTCCTCTTACAAAAATATAGGTTGCCTTGGTTCAATAACAGTAGGCAAAACTTTTGTTTTTAGTTGTAGTATCATCAGCAGTAGCCTAGCCCACCAATTCTGTCTGTCGGTCAATCTGCAGAAGCTGACCTCTGACTTAGCTGGCACGGAGCAGCAGAAAAAGGTTCTGGAGATGGAGCTGGAGCAGTGGAGGCAGATTACGTTCCCCCAGCAAACTGCACCACCACCAACAGCACCAGTAAACGCAGAGTGCTCCTGCCAGGGCAGGACCATGCCCGCCCCAGCTAATACTGCCCCCCAGACCCTGGGCGCTGAGGTCAAACAACTTCAAGCCAAACTTAAGGTTAGTGATTCTAAGTTACAAGTAGAACTCTGGGGTTAATGATTTGCCCTCATGCTTTGTCTTATTGTGCACGCCTTATTAGATAAATCTCTTAATAGGATGATGGTGTTAAGGATCATGTTCATTTCCAATTTTGTGCACTATGAAGCTTGAGTGAATAATACCATCAATGACGAGGAAAGTTTTGAGAGTATTAATGCTGTTTGGCTTAAAAAATATTTTTCCTTCATTCATTTTTGTATGTACATTCAAGGTTACAGACAAAAGTAAGCAAACATAGTTTATGAATTTTGCACATTTCCATTTGAATTTCCTTTTGGTTGCCTTTTTGCTACTTATTATGCAGTATCAAACAGTCTACGAGTGTTGGAATACACATGCATTTATGTTTTGTAGTTAGAAATTTTTTTATCAAACATCGTTATTTCTGAGTCACTTTAACATCTCACTGGTTCGAACTGCCCGCTGTCCTTGAGGACTTCAGAAACTGAAAAAAACTCTGTCAAGGTTTTACTTTCAAATCATGTAGCGTAAAAAAAAAAAACCAAATTCTTGAGCCTTTCAATTTACACTCAACATCACCTGAAATTGCATGTGATTTCGACATGAATTAGCATTTCTTATCATTTGATCTTATTACGGGGTACCTGTCAGAAAGATGAGAAATGGGGAATAGCAGTAGAGACGTGCCCTACATCATAGGGAATAAGGTGCGAGTGGTACCACAGTATTATCACCCTCTCCGCAGCCAGCTCATCAGTGTCACCGAGCAGATTGCTGCTGTCGTTACACACAGCAGAGGAAGTCATGTCAGGTGACAGCAAAAGGGAGAGGCGAGGGATGCACTGAGTTAGCGCATTGTCAAAAGCTTGTACTGGTACAGTTCCCACAAGAGACTTGGGGCCCTTTAAACCAAAGTGAACATGCACGTTCAAATATCCATCAGTCTTATGATCGGAAGCCAACCTGTCGTCATGAGCCATATCTCTTAGTATGTCATAATGCAGAGATATGAGATAAAAACAACAAGATATAAAAGACAGTCATTTTAATAATATTGGATTTTTTTAATCTGTTGGTAAACATATTAGTTTTTTTAATACACAATCCCAATTAAAATATATTCCATTGTATAGGTCTATAAATTGTTATTTCTCCTAATTACTCCCCTTATCTCATCCACTTTGAAAAATACCGCTTTCCTCTTAACCTCTTTTAGCACCTTCCACCCTCCCGCTGTAACTATAATGAGGAGGCATGATGTGCCTGACCTGTCATCAGCCGTGTCGTGAAAACCTCCCCCACCCCCTATCACACACACTCAAACACATTAACAAACACACACACCATGTGCCCTCCCCCCAGAGTGCAAGTGCGGAGGTCACAAGGCAGGTGGCAGCTAACAAAGCCCTGCGAGGCCAACTACAGGAGAAGGAGGACAAGCTCCGTCAGCTGCAGGACAAGTTAGTTTCACACCTTTTTCTTCATTAGTATTAGTTCTTTCTATTTGTGCTTCTTTCTTACAGTTGCTGGGCAGTACAGCTCTTACTTTTCTTTTTTTTTTCTCTTTCTGCATCCCTCTCTCTGTCTTTGTCTCTCCGTCTCCCTGTGTCTCTGTCTGCATGTTTGCACATTCTCTGCAGCTCTCATCTGTAGTGTTTGATTCCACCATGTGGCAGCACTCTGTCTGCTGCACTCCACTTAGGCATGCTTCTCCTCTGCGTGAATCATTTGTGAAATTATGCATGTTCTCATGAGCGAGTGAATAAAAACGACTGAAGGAATTAGTGTGTATGCACGTGCGCGCATGTGGGTGTCTTGTGTGTCATGTAGTGTGGTGTTGCTTATGTGGGTAGCTGATGTGGAGTGCTGATCAAAGCACTGTATTGATTGTTTGTGTGCCGCAGGAGGGACCATTTTGGCCCATGACACTAAAACCCACACAGCATCACTCTGGCCTGTGGGCCACAAGCCCTAATGAGTTACATGGTCCACCTACTGTAGCACTCGCTACATTACATAGTCAGAATGTATAGCTATAAACAATTCACTCAGGGAAACTGTCGAGAATTGAACAGTGTTGTGAAAGGCGAATATCATCATTCTCATCTTTGAATTGAGAGAAAGGTACAAAGAACAACTTGGCTTTCCTCCCTCTCATTCTCTTTGTGTAGTATGCTGTGTCCTCTGCCTGCCATTCTCAATAATGCATCCAGGGCATGTGTACAATCACAGTGGGTATGTGTTTGTGTGTGACCAAAGCACAGTGGATCACAGCCAGACAGAGTGAACATCCCTCAGCTGAGTTTCCACGACAGCCTCAGCCTCTCCTCAGGCTCTTGTCACACACTCACTCGCTCACGCACACACACACACGTAACTAGCCATCTCTTCTAGCCTACCTCTCGATTTGCCTCCATGGAGGGACCCCTTCTCAGAATGAAAGACATGTCTAGACGTCTCTGAAATATACATCTCAGCACACACACAGGGAGCAAGGCTGCTTCGCCTTAAAGAAGAGAAAGGGGGGGGGGAATGAATTTCAAAGTATACCGGCATGTCCTCAGTCAATATCCGGCACTATGGCCCTGCCTTATTTATGAAGCTGCTTCTTTCATCTTTAGCCCTGTTGTCTATCAGCCACATGAAACGTCCACCCGCACTTCATTCTTAACAACATACACAGAAATGTGCGCTCTCGCTCTCTCTTACGCATACACACTTCAGACCACTGACTGTTATCATTACAATACACGCATGTTTGATGAACAATATTGCCAACAAGCACAGAACAAAGGGAACAAACTTGTGAGTGATTGGGATATACTTTGAGGCTCTCCTCTCTTTCCACTAACACTCATAAATAGAGATCACACGCTTCAGCAGAAGCACCATATATCCTTCATTCTTTTTTATCCACTATTCTTTTTGGGTTGCAGAAGAAGAGAACATCTAAAATAAATGTTGTCGATCTAATTGCCATTAGCATTGGGGCAGAGGGAGCTGCTGGGGCTCTTATTGCTGTTCTCCGTCTTTAAGTCAACACCAGACAGTCATCTGAAAGGTTCAATATGGGTTTTCTCATTAATGGCCAAATCCATGGGGTAACCAGCCAGCGCGACTTCCCCCCAAAGACCCCAGGCTAGACTCCTCTCTCATTTAATTTAATGTCACTCCAATAGGACAAGCTCACATTTATTTAGCCAGTCTGCCCTCAGGCATTCATCCACCTAGGGAGACAGGGACATTTACTTACACGAAAGCATTTGCTTTAGCGTTGCGTCATCTGTTTATTTAAAACACACAAGCCATGATGCGTGTGGGAGCTAAGAGATCCACTACATCTTTGAAATAAAAAAACGGCAAAAATCATTTTAATTAACTGCATCCTTATGATCTTTATTCTATTTGTTCTAATTCCCCAAGGTATAGACAACCATGAAAAATGCCTCATATTTGCCTTTTACGAAAACAGAATAAAACATACTAACATATTGAGCCGATTTAAAACAAGGCCTCACTACATTATGGCTGTGCAGAATGCTGGAATATTAAACATGTCAATACAGCAGGTTATCGAAATAGGAAGTGACATGTGGTGCATGTTTGCACTAGTTAAGACATGAATAGCTTACAATACAGTCACCTTGCCTCTCTTTAGGGAAGTATTATCAGCACAGTACAGCACGCAAACAAACATTTTTTTAGAGCATATTCCCTTCATAATCAGTCTTTCCCAAGCCAAGTTCCCCTGCTGATGTGTTTTTATATGTGTCTAGTATAATGCTGAGCTGCAAATGATAAACATTTAAATAGTGATTACAGTGTTTCAAGTAGTGTCACTGCTGATTCAAAATGCCATTTGTCATTGGACTCCCCAGTCACTCTTAGTGTGGCATTCCCCGCCAGAGCACTTGTTCTAATATATGCCAGTTAGAATTATATATGCATCCTTATTTCACCCCCCTCCACTTACCCAAACAGCATGCCAGTGTATTTAGTTGTCATAATGAGCTGTCATGCCTGATGCACTGCATGGGGACACTGTGCCTGCCAGCTTTGTGTGTGTGTGTGTGTGTGTGTATATGTGTCTGTCTCTGTGTGTGTGTGTGTCTGTGTTTGTTCTGCTATATAGATGCTCTATGTGAGTGTTTGCCTGTGCATGAATGGGAATATCTGTGTAGAATGCATACCAGTTTATGCTTTATACCATATTTGTGTGTTTTTGCATGTGCGCCTTTATGTATGTTTCCAGAACGAGCCACACAGAGCGAGATGTGAACATGAAAAGGCAGCTGGTAGAGGACTTGAAAACGAGAATGAAGTTCCTGCAGGAGATGGAGAAAAGTTACCGTGGACAGGTGGAGGAGCTAGAGAAGAAGGTACACACAACAGATGACAGCTGACGCCATCATCATGTCATCTAATTAGTTTGATGCTCCTTGGAAAAATGAGAAAATTAGGTATTTGTGGTGCTCAGCATTTCTCATATCTGGGATATTATGTGTCCTGGGTGACCAAAAAGGAAAGGAATTCATTTTAGTTACTGTTACATTAACTTATAGAATAGATCTTTACTTCATTGATTTGAAGGAAACTTCAGATGAATATATGACTTGAGTACCTCCATCACAACACGACTGCAGTGCCCCCACCCCATTGTTCAGCTTAATTTTTTATCTTCCTGTTTCCCCTTTGCTCTACTTCTCTACAGGTGAAGACTTTATCAGAGGAGGCCACCAACAGGAAGGCCCTCATTGAATCTCTAAAGAGGAGACTGAATGTTGCATCAACAGAGAAAAGCCAGTACGAGGCCTCCTGCACAAAGCTAAAGGAGGACCTGGAAAAAAAGGTAGGAAACAGCCACGCTGCCAGTTGTCACTCGAATTATAACATTTGAAATGTTTTAGAATTTTTTATTTTTGTTTATAATAATTTGTTTTGTGCCTCAGCACTTTGAACTGTGAGAGGCAAGTTCAGTTCAGTAACTGACATGTATAATTAACTCCTCTGTCCCTGTGCACTGCCATGGTACAGTGCTTTAAAGGAAAAAAATTGTCATCACATCATGATGATCATGATCATGATCACAGTTTAGCAGTATGTAAAGGTTTCAGGATTGGAGAAAAGTAACTTTCATTCATAAATCTTTACACCTCAACTGTAAATTTCCATCCATCTTTTTACGTACAGTGAATATAGAACGTTTTACCCCCTTGTACTTTTTAATTTTTATTGTTGTACAACTTTTAATCACAGAGGATTAAATAAGCATTTTTGATATTGATCAACAGAAAAACACTCAAATGTCAAAGTAAATAAATCCACAAACCTGATTCCAAGTTGTAAAACAATTCAATTAGATAAAAGCATTTTAAAGTTCAAGGGTGGGGTAAATACTTTTTATAGGCACCTGTATGTTAAGGATACATTTGCATCTTTAAAAGTATTCTGATGGCATTTGAAAATAAACAACCCTGCTGAAAATTGGTGCGGCCTATGTGTTACTTTCAGCCCACTTATTCTCAATGTCCCCAGATTAGACATTACCACTAGGAGTCGGCAAAGTCAGAAAAAACTTCTAATTCAACAGTTACTACAATTGCCACAAATGTCTCTACACTTTCTGAAACAAAATAATATTGTTTGCCTTCAGCTCACCAGTTCTGACTGTTATTTTTTTTACAGGAGCAGCGCATTCATGCCTTACAGGCTCGTGTGGGAGCCAGTGAGCAGACTTTGGCTGCACTGGAACAGACAGCCACTGAACAAATGGAGGGGTTGACCCAGCAGAGCTCCCATGCCTTGGACAGGCTTCAGAGACAGCTAGGCCAGGCCTACTCCCAGCTGGAGCAGCTTCATTCTTTCATCAAGGTACTATACGAAAGGGGAAAGGGATCGAAGGGCATGAATCCAGAATTTGTCAAATCAAGACTAACTGGTCTTAAACCAGTATCGTGTGGTGTGCCTGCAAGTTCTTCACCTATGAATTATAATGATATTTTGTGGGTGTACCACCTGAAAGGTTAGGTGTAGGGGTCTGGTGCATTGTTAAATGGGAAAAAGTTGAAGGCGGGGGCTTTGACACGCAGACCCCTGTAAATAAAAGCTGACTCATTGGAAACAGAATGTCATCTCCCTCATGGTGCTGTGCACACTAGATACTGTACAGCAGAGCTCACTTCTATGCACAGCACCTGCTCTAGGGTCTGGACTGTCCTTTTCCAGAGTTGCCCAGGTTGTCGTGGAAATACTCACAAGCCCCCAGTGGAGTGCCAATATCTTGCCATTTTCCCCAGAGAATGAGGGGGTTTCCTATATGTCAGTGTGCGTCATGGAGAGAAAGTTCTCTGACTTCTTGGAGCCTCTGGTTGAGGCTGATGGACACTAACACTAACTTTTCGTAGACTCAGGTTGCCTTATGTCAACCTGAGTGGTGTTTTGTTGTTGGACTTTTGTGCCAGTTCATAATGAACACCATGTTGGAGCCTAAAATAAAATTAGTGCATAAGTGTACCTGGAACCAGAACACAATAGGCCAAAGGTCGATGAACAACTGAACAACTCAGATCTGCAGCTTTATGTCTTGGACGCTCAGGTGAAAAGTATGGCAGAGCTGTCAACTGATCATCACCTGGTGGTTAGTTGAGGTGGTGGAGGAAGCTGCTGGACAAACCTGGGAAACTAATTGAAGGTGAACTTTGAAAGTCGTGATGAGGCCTACTTCAATCACAGATCTGAAGAAAAGATATTTTTCAGCATCCTGGTTGAGGTTGGGGATATGAAACCTGTAGACCTATGTTCGAAGCCTGGATTGGGAAGACAGATGCTCATAGTTGTGGCCAGAAGATCATCTGTGCCTGTCAAGAACTCATTGATAGCAGATAGATATCAAGAGGCCAGAGGGACTGCAACATCTGTGGATGCAGAAGCAAAAACTTGCGTGTGGGAGGAACTGGGGGATGCCGTGGAGAAGACTTTTGAATGGCCTCGGAGAGGTTCTGGCAAACTATCAAACAACATAGGAAGGGGAGGCAGGGCCTTGACTGGGCTGCTCTTTTTGGCAGAGGACACTGAGGTAGTCAGGAAGATCTGCAGTGGCATGTTGCCATGCTGAAAGTTCTGGGTAGTGTTGGGCAACCTTGTCTCTTCAATGTTACATGGAGGTCTGTAGAAATCCAACCTACATGTATTTTATACTCTTAGAAGGCTTATCACTCTGTCCCCTAGGATGTCTTGTGGGATGTCTTCAGGAATATGAGGTAATTGCAAGAACCATTTAACAGCAGTGACAGCTGAGTCTTTATTCCAAGGAGAGGACAGTGTCCGGTTTGATGACCTCAGGATTGCATGACTGCTTTTTACAGATGATGTAGTTCCATTGGCTTCATGAGACAGTGAGCTTCAGTACAGTTTGCAGGCAAGTGTACCATGGTTAGGATGAGAGTCAGCACCTATATGTCTGAGGTAATGGTTCAGTGGATTGCCCCCTTATGCCTGAGCAAGTTGCTCCTAGTGAAGAAGTTCAAGTATCTCAGTGTTCATGAGTGGAAGTAAATTGATTGCTTTACAATTTGCCTCTCATTCACCCATGCAAGTCACTAGCCTAACCATCAGGAGCAATCTGGGTTCAGTATGTAGGTCAAGGGCGCTTTGACATTGAATCAACCCACCAACCCTCCGATTTGTGGACAATCCGCTCTACCTCCTGAGCTGCAGCCATCCAAGATGGAGAGTGAAATCAACAAGTGAACTGGTGTGGTGTCACCAATGATGCAAGCATTGTACCAGACTGTTGTGGTGTAGAGGGAAGGCCAAGCTCTTAATTTACCTGTCAATCGACATTTCAGCCCCATGAGATCTAGGTAGTGATCAGAAGAATAACAGCTGCTAATTTGATTACCAGAGGGATATCCAGAAGGAGCCCAGGGTAGAACCATTCTTCCTTCGGCTTGAAAACAGTTGAGATGGTTGAGGCATCTGATCAGGACGTCAGCTTGATGTCTCCCTGCGGACGTATTCTGGGAATATGCAACTGGGAGGAAACCCAGACCCAGAACACACTGGAGGGATTACACATCCCACCTGGCCTGGGCAAGCCTAAAGATCCCCCAGGAGGGGCTGGAGGGAAGGACGTCAGCACTACCTTGCTTAACCTGCAGCCACCACAACCAGGTCCCCCATAAGAGTCAGAAGATGGATGGATGGGATTGTAACAATGTGTGTTATGTGCCATTGTTCATTTGCACTTTCTTTCAATGTATAGGGAGACACAGGCCACCACTGTGAGAATACTGTGTGCCCAATGGGAATGGGCACTATGTCTTTGTTTAGGCCTAATCCATCACCTTGAGGTGTGTGTGTCTGGCAGAGACTGATAAAGACTGTCCATCAACTCTGTTCAGCTGACACCTGTCTATCAAAGGAGGAAAGGGCTTGGCAGAGATAGATAGTGGTGGCAGTGTATTTGCACACACACATAAATCAAGTGGCAGATTATGGACACAGTTTTGTAGCAATTTTTCATTGCTTTTGTCCTCACAAGCCAGAAATACTAGAAATTAGTGAAACTATTCTCGTCCTGGTATGACTCACTTGCATCTGAGGAGAATTGGAGGTGGATAGGATGTGTTTTATCTTCTACTTGTTTTTCCAACTTCTGATTTCTTTCACACAACTAAACCTTTAGCCTTCCTTTTTATTTACAAATTTATGCATGCAATTTACATAACCTAACCTAACGTAACCTAAAAATAGAAGTTGCATTATATGTGAAAGCACACGTTTATAGACATGTATAGAAATACAGTTCACGCTCGTATAACTCCTCTCCTCCATTCCCACAACCCTAGGCTGGTGGGGCCATTGTGTTGTTGTTGAGGATTCACATCATTGTTTGTCTCCCCCTGGCTCCTGTGATTCCCTATAAGAACACCAAGCCCTTTGATTGGACTGCCTGACGTCCAGAGGAGATTTACTCTTGTCATGTATTGATCAGGACCGGAGGGCTGCACGTGTGTGTGTGTGTGTGTCTTTATGAGCTTGTTTTTTTGTTCTTTGTGCCTGTATGTGCTGTGTGTGTGTATTTGTGTGTGGAGAATTTACTTTATTTTGTGCCAGCAAACCCTTTTGGCCCCTGCACACGCCCCAGGCTGTAAGCACTGCTGTTGAACTGCTAAACAGTGGCCCTGCATGTAGTGACTACTCCACAACACATACACATACACACACACACAGACACACACTGAAGGTAGTTCTCTTGTAAAGAATATTTTGGCTTGTCATCCCCCTGCTGCAAAGTACACGATTGTGTTTGGCTATTATTATTTTTTCTGAGTATTTTTGTAATAACTTGAAATTGCTCTAGGTCTTGGATATGAAGTACCCTACAACAATGATGTAACAATACATTTACCTGTGATTACCTTTCAGTATATACTTTTCATATACCCATTCTGTGAAAGGCGCTTAAACATCTTACTCAAGTTTGTAGGGTATTTGAACAATAGTAAACAGCGTTTTTTTTTTTTTTTTTTCTTCTTTTTTTACATCAGTGCCTGCATAATCTAACAAATTTAAAGCTTTTTTTCCTCCCGCTCTGCTCTTTATGTTTTTGAATGGCCCTTTGTGTCCTCATGTGTGTGAAGCGGTTCAGAGGTAGCTAGTTATTAAAGAGGATATCTTTTTGCTGCTCATTTGATCCCCATCTCTATGCCCTAATCCTCGTCCTGTCTAAATTGCCCCTCTGGCAATGGTGATTGTGGTACTAGCCAGACTAAGAGCTCCTAACAAACTCACACAGACGCATACACATGTACACACACACACACAATACTTTCCGTGTATGTATTTGAATAGCTTGTGCGTGTGTGGGTGCGTGTGTGTGAATGCTTGCATACCCCCCTCCCACCCTTTGTCTTTCCCAGGGCTGAGAATGAGTGATAAATTCACCCCTTAATTTCTTCCTGGATTATTCCACATGCAGGGTTTAGGTCAATTGAATGTAACCCTTGACTAGCGACAGTGAATATCTATTAGGCTGTAAATAAAAGAATAGGATCTCCGGCTGTTCGTTAATGAGCTGTGTATTCCTTAAGGGTAAACACAGCTCTCAGATCACCAAAAAGAGCTAAAGCTGCCCTCCTTTATCAGGAAGTGGATGATTTATTCTCGTCCTCTTTTTACACCTACATGGACCTAGTAGGCCACCTATGAAACTGGATTTGAAATTTAAAATTCAATCGAATGAAACTGGTCACACTTAGGTTATCTAGAAGGAGCAAGTCAAAAACATCTGGACTTGCTGACTTGGATGACTGAGAATCTTCATAGACAATTCACACTTTCTTGTTTTATAGTGTAGCAGTTTATATTAGACTTGAGATAGGGAGTTGAAAAGCCAGTGTTCGCTCTATGAGTCAATTTATATAAACTATGTTTTTCTTTATTTTATTATTATTTTAATTAACATTAAACATTATAAACATTAAAAATGTACAATGTGATCCTAACACGTCTCCTTTGAATTCCTGAATGTCTGACTTCTGCTTGTGTTTTATTTGTTTATTTTGTTATTCAATGTTGCTAATAGACAAATAGCAACACTTTGCGTACTCCAGCTGCAAGCCTCCAACCACTCACTCAGCACTCTCATGTGAAAACCACCACTGGCTTTGTAAACTGCACCTGGTCCACCTGTGTGAAATTAAGAGAGAGGAGTGGGGATGTTTGCTGCTATTCAACACTGTTCATGTGTGATTACCCTTGTTACTGTAATGCACTTGAGTGTTTTCGTATGTTTGTGTATGTGTGTACACACACACTGTACTTCTTGCTTGCTTGGTTATATTGTGTGCTGTCCAAGAGCAAGTTGTACTTTGTTTTTGTTTTTTTTATTTTTGTTTTTCTGTACAGCGAGTTCTCTAGCTTTCCCTCATATGACCATCTATTCCAAGGTCAGCTTTTCAGCAGGCTTACAAGGGAATGATACAGAAGATTATTGCCTCGATCAATAAGCTCAAAATGAAGCAAAGGGGAGTTTACTTTATTGACTTTCTCGTGTACAGTGGCAGTTTTAACATTTAATTGTCTCTCTGTATTTAGAGCAAACTCCCATTTAGTGCCCGACAACTGTGCCATCCCAGGCCTTCCTCGTCTCGCTTGCCATTCACTCGGGCACCATTTAAAACAGCCCCTCATAGCTTAATTATTAACAGTGTTATGCTGCCCTGTTGTACTGTGAGACATTCAGAAAGCAAATAAATAAATGAATGGCTGTATTTTCAGTAGCTCTCTGTCTTTCTCTCTCTGATGCATGATTCTCTGTCTGTGGAGATTTTAGCAAAACTTGGGGTGCGTTTGGTATCAAAGCTGTGTTCCCTCAGCTTTCAATCGACAGGGCAACAAACCCTCAGGTCCACATTCCTACAAGGGAGCTTGAGGCGAAACCGAAGAGAATCTGAGTGTGTCAAACTCAATATTCCTCCATAATGTACTAGGCCTCTCTGGCGCATGCTTGATCAATTTCATTTATTCATCTGCCAGGCAGAGCTATCCCTCTTGTTTTTCTATATCCATTTCATCATCCTCTTCTTTTTTTTATTCCTTCTTCTCCTCCCCCTTCAGGCCCTGGCCAGTGAAATACTTTTAGACGTTCAAGAGGTCAAGCATCAGTTGATGAAGAGGAGGAGGTTAAGGCAGGCCAACGCTGTGGCAGCAAAGGGTGGCCTCTCAGCCAAGTCAATGATCAAAGCCAAGTCCATCGCTGCCTCCATCCTCAATATGTCAGAGAATGATCTTGCGGACATAATGGACACTGACCAGGTAAGGCCAAGAGACAGTGGGTCAGCATTTCATACAAACGCTAACTTGAGGATCTATATCAAGTCTAGATTATGCTCAGGGCACTCAACATACCTATAATAGATTTTCTGTGCTGTAAAATTTCGAAACAACCTTAAAAGTTTTCAGGGTGTTTTGCTTAGTGATTGCACCGGAGGACTGGGAAAGACATTATATCATCAATATCAACTTGTAACTTTGGATATCTTCTTTGTCAAGTGAGACTAAATGAGGTGCAAGGAGTTACTGTAACTTTGGCCTATCCTCTGGGAACAGATACTGTAGATTGGCGTTGGTGTAGAGGTGAGGAAATATGGAGCAACAGAAGCCTTCTGTTCTTAGTTCATTTCACCTGTATCTAACAGTGTTTAGCCTTGCTGGAAATCTCTGTTTCTGTCTGACTTTCTCTTATTGATGGGTAGATAGATTTTGGCAAGTAAGCAAGGTTGAACACCAAAAAAAGTGAACCACACACCAAGGCGTGTCACTAATAAGTTGGGAAGTTGCAGTGCAATAGAGAATGATGTGGCTTCATGTTTAAAGCCGGTGTTCTTGCTCCTGACAAGATCAAAAACCTGTCGACACCTGCAGCACCTGTCAACTTGATATAAGATTTAATATGGCACAAGTTGAGTAAGTACAACTCTTTTCTTTCTGCTGAAAGCAGTCATTGAATTGAAAATCCTTGCTATTGACTGTTGCCCACGTGCAAAAGTCTGAGTTTCACAGTTTTTCCAACTTGGTGGGCCCTTTCTCTACCATTGATCATACCCATCCATGTCATCAATTAGCAACCCCATGTTACAATCAACCTCCCATCCCTGGGGACTTCTCTAATCTATCACAAGATGAGAGAGGGCGCACCAGGCACTTACTCACACTTGAAACCAATTTTAGCCCTTTGCAGCCCAGCTCCACCCAGGAGATGACAGGAAGGAGTTTCTCACTTGACGAAAAGTCCCCCTCATCAGGGCTGAAACCTCTGTGGGTAAAATCACTCTCTTCTCCCCACCACTTGATTTCTCTGTCATATTAATTGTGGTTAATGGCGGGCTGCTTGGTGCCTTAACGTGGTGGGTGTGTTTTTCCTGTTTTGTTAATTGAGCATTCATAGATCACAGCACTGTTGAGAATGCGCGCACCCACCAGAGAATTGCAAATGTTGTGTCACAGAGTGAGGTTAGCAGTTTAAGTGTGTTTATGTGTTACTGGGTGTAATTTTGAGTGCTGGAAATAGATCCCAAGAGAAATGGTTTGTTTCTGTGCGTGCATCTGCCTGTGTGTTTAGGTGTCATGGAGAAACAAGGGCCATTTCACGTGTGCACTGATTGAATCTGCTGCTGGACACATTAAAAGATCTGTATGGTAGTGTGTGTCTTTATGTAGATGTTAGTCAGGGGTTGGAGGTAACTCAAAATCAAGTGTACCCTACTTAAACCAGCCTGAACCTAACTATGCTTTAGCTGTGGGGACGAGGCTTAACTAGTTGTGAGCATTTAAAAAATGGATCTACGGTATACAACTATCCACAACCTGAACTGAGGCTGGTTTGTGACACACTGTTGACACAGTGTTGAAAATTATTTCAAATTTTGTTACAGGGCTGAAGTTTCTTGATACTTGATTCAGAATTGTGATTTCTTTCCCCCCTCACTCCAAAAAATGTTCGGAGCTTTTGCAAGACCTTTGTAGATTCTATGTTTTTTTTGGACTTGAGAACGTGACATGAGGTTATCAGGATGTCCCTGCAGTCTTCAACAAGTCCAACACATAGCAAGTGTATTCATTTATTCACTTGGTTGTGTGATAGCAGTGTGCTGAATGAGAGCTCAGGGCTCAATGGGATTTCTTTTACTTTTCAGTTTTACTTTTAAATGAGAATACTCCATTGCCAACATGCCAACTTTTCTTTAGTTTGGCAGATTTCTCTTGTCAACAATATTTGCAGATGTTTTTAACATTGTAGGGCACCGGTACTTGGTTTTAAAATCAATGCATTTTTGAATTTCAGGCAAATCAAAATTTCTAAATGAATTATTCCTGGTTGTGGTTATATTTCAGGAGAATTTTGGGAACAGATGACCTTCATGTAATGACCACCATCTTTTCCAAAGGCTACATATTTTCTTTCCTCCAGAGCATCAGTCTTGGTTTGTTAATTTGTCCCTGCAAATAAATCTGTGCTTTTGCTTGAAGTGTTTTACTAAACAGAAATACGGCAGTGACCAGGCTATTTGTGCAGCTGGTTCTGCAGTTATAGACAGCATGGCACCGAAAGTGAGAGCACCCTTGTTTTCAGCTATTTCGTGGGAATAGGGAATTTGTTCACCAGTTTTTTTGTATTTCTAATTTATGAATTAATTTTCAAAGAAACTTACAGCTGCTCCGTTATACATAAGCACATAAACAAACACCCACAAAATCAATGTGATGTATGTACATAGATGCAAAGAAGGTGCGTAATTGTGCTCAAACATAACTACTCCACACATGCTTGCACACATGTATCATGCTGCACACTGTTATTTGCCTCTATCCATTCCATAGCGTGCAACAGAGGACCAGAGAGGGCAGAGCAGCTCCAGGCTCCCTGGGCAACTTGTTGTGGAGTTAATGATCCAGATGTAATAAGGCTGTAATTGCCAGGCCAGTATGTTTTGCACCTAATGTTTGATGGAGGGTCAGTGCTTTGTTATATATCTACCAAGGGTGGACAAGCACTCTCACTCTCACGCACATACAATCTTTTAAACAAAGCATTCACCTCCATGGGAGGCTTGAAGGCAGTAGTCACAAGAAGGCCTCCTTCCCTCACCCTCTTTTTCTCTTTCGCTAATATAACCACACACACCCGTCCCTTGGTCTCTACGTCTTTCTCAGTTCCTCTGAGCACCAGTCACAATTAGGCATACCCTGAAATTAGCCTAGACTACTGCCATCACCAAGGATCACACATAGAGGGTACCAGGAAGGTGGGGAATGCAAGGGAGAAACGCATGCTTAATCCAAATGTCAACCCTCCAGACCTGGGGGATTGGACCCTTGCAAACTTTTGTCATACTTGCTGAGACACATACATACTGCAACAAGTCTGAAGAGCTCACTGTCATTAGGTTGTAAGGATGCTGGGCTACAAGGGGATAAAATGTGCAATGAGATGGGACTTCAGACCTCAGTTATTTCCTTGGATATGACCAGTGGCAAAATCTTAACCGTCCACTGAGTATCTTTCTGAATTGTCCAGAAGAAAGGGAATGGGTGCTTCCCAAAAATCAAATCAAGGCACACTGCTTCGCTAAAGTACAAAAGTTAAAAACCCTTTTTTATTGTGGCTACATGATTAAAAACAAGACCTACGCATATCAACCACATAAAGTAGTGAAAACACATATACAGATGGATTTTCTTTTTTCTTTTATGATACTGAATTTTCTTCACATTTGGAAATTTATGCAACATATGTGCAATCAGCTGCTTTAGATAAAATAATATAATGCTTGATATACACAGTAACACTTCCCATGACTTTGAATAGCTCAGCATTAACATTGCCAATAATTTGAAGGTCCTCAAAAACATTGGTGGTTAGATTATTTTCTTAGTTGCACGAAAGCCAACATGTTTCTGTCTGACTCACATTAATATTGCTATGAATGTTGGGTGAAGTCAGCACCTGAAGCAAAGTCTACCGAAGTTCACATAAAGTCTGCATGAGCCCCCTTGCGGACTTGTGGCATTGGACAGCCCTTGCTACCCCAGACTTCACAGGACTGTGCCCGTTAGGTCCTCCAGTCTGCAAGTACAGGGACATTTAGATTCAGCCACACACACACTTTTTCTCCTCCTGCCCTCCCCGTGTCCCTGTGAGGCAGTACAAGGCTCGTCACATCATTTCGAGCAGCAACACCTGGGGTTTGAAGTGAAGAGGTAACACATTAGTGCTGAGGTGTACATGGCCGTGCAGTCGCTCTTCTCCCTGTTCATTAGCAGTAACAAGGCTACCACTCTGTTAGGTCTTTATACATGAGTAGCATGCAAACGTATACTGGCATACCTTTCCACTGAGTCTCCAGAGAGCTTCTTCAAGGTCCTGGCTGGTGTGATGCTACAATTCTGCCCTCAAGCAGGAGACTCACAGAAGCCAATGTTAAGATACAGTGGAAGGTTCTCTCTAGAAGCATCAAGTATCAAGCATACCTCTAGTCTGAGTAACTTGAAATTTTGCACATTTTATCCACGTACAAAATGCTAAGATTCACAGGATTTATTGAAGGTATTCCCTCTAAACTTCGGCATGATTTCTGTCACCATGTGTATGTTTCAGTCTCAATCTTGTCATTGAAATGTGTGTATTTGCTGTTGTGCTTGCAGGAGGCACAGGCCCGTTCAGAGAGTCCAAGAGACCAGGAGTGGCTGGACCACCTCAATCACATCCTCCAGCAGAAGGTCAGACTCACCCATTTGCAATAATGATCACACAATGCACATACACAGGGATGAGAAGCTATTAGCAGCTTCCCTTCACAGTAAAATCATTGTTCAGCCTAGCACAGCTCTTAGTTGAGGTGTAGATTTGTAGAACAACAGTTGTCTGGAGTGTCAAAAGGTAAGAAAAGAAAGTTTTTGGTAACAAAAATAAATTGAAATGGAGGAGAGTAGTACTTTATCACAAACAACAAATTCTCAAAAATGTTCAAAAACAAAACTTGCAGTGGTTTCTTTTCCATGAGATTTTAATTACAGGTGGGACTATGATCTGTATTGCTTAATATAAGTAAAAAGGATAATTGATTATCCACCACTATTTTTTAATTTTCTGCCACTCCCTCAGTAACAGTGACATAGGGAACGCTGAACTAGAGTTTCTCTTGTCTGTTCAGATGGTCAGATGTTTACATTTGATTCTGAATAAGCACAGTTAAAAGTAGTTATTAGTATTATTATTATTATTATTATAAGTAATTTTTTTGTTTTACAGAGTAATACCTTAAAAATAGATGTTTTGTGATATGTTGATTTTCTTTTTGTTTGATAATTTAGTTTAAGAATAATTGATTTTACGTTTCAATTCCATTTAGTTATTCCATTTAGTTTTACTCTGTGTATCTAACTACAAATAATTAAAATGCCAAGAGGTTTTAGACTTTTTAGTTCAACTGAATGTAGCCTTGATTTTTCAATCTTGATCTCTCGGTGTTTGCATTTCCATGATGGTCTGACATTTCGTCTAGATACCTATCATACCAACTATTTTAGCCTAACATTGCACATATGCTGCTTTGTCAGTCTTCAGTGTAGACAAATCTGGGCACCAGTTTCACCCAAATACAGTAAATGGAGGATGAATTTTAGTTCCCACCCCAATGTGTCCTGCTCCAGGCTCTGAAAAAAAAAACAATGATGCAAAAGATAAAACAAAGAAAAGCAACTACATCCTTATTGTGTGTGTGTGTTTGTGAGAGTCTTTGTGTGCACAGCCACTCATCTGTGAGTGCTCTGCTGGAGCTTTACTCGAGTGCTGTCAACGTCTGCTCGCTGTGATATGTGTATGATTGAGAGTGTCGAGTGTGTGTATGTGTGTCTTGTCTGTGTTCTTGTCAGTGGCTGCCGCAGGCACTCATGCGTCGCCTCCGCACCACGACACACACCAGACACTGTTCTCTTGTTCCCCAGATCTTCTTCTGACCTTTCCACCTTCCTCTCCCCCTCCCACACTAACACACACACAACACTCTACTGAATCCATGTTTTTCCCTTCTAGCTGGACAGCTCTCAGTCCCTGCTCTCTGTCTCTCTCTGCCATCCTCCACTGTCCTGCAGTCTTCTCTCTCTCTCTCTCTTCTCTGCCCAGACCCCGAGGGCAGCGCCGAGCGGGAACTAATATTTGAGCGGGCCCGTTCACGTCGAGCGGTCCACCTGATAAAGACCGCACCGGCACGGTTATCGACGTTTTCCGGCAGAACAGGGCTGAGCCGGTGAGGAGGAGGAGAAGATGGCTGATTCTTGCCCTCGGTCCCGGACCGGCGGACCACCGTATCATCCCCTTACCGTAATGACGCCATCCTTTTCGTCCATCTGTCTTTTTTATTTTATTTATTTATTTTCCTCTTCATCTTATTGGCTTCCTCTCGTCTGGTTATTAAAAGCGTACTGTCGTATCAAGGGGACACCAGACTCTGTCTCTGCCTGTGTCTCTCGTATTTCTGTCTTTTTTCTGAAGGGCCAGTGTGACATCTCACATGCTTAGAGACCAGGGGAGGGGTCTATGAAGACACTTTTAGTGCCTGTCAGTTGGTTAATTAAAGTAGATCCCCTAATTTGACGTTTTTAAGACCGCTATGATAATGTGCCTGTACTACACATGTCCGCTGGTGCTGAGAAGCGAGCATTTTCTTAGTGAGGGAATACACTTTTAAGAACTCTCATACTGTAGTCCCTCTGCCTTTCTACTCCACTGTCATAGCTTATGAAAGGCTCACCAAGCAGAACATCTGTGAAGTGGAATGGCCTGGCCTGTCACCCTGCCTGTGACACTAATAACACATTCCCCTAATAGTGATATGATCTTACCCCCGAGCTGCACTCACACACACTTCTTCGGATAAAAAGACACGGAGACAGAAATAGACCCAGTGAAAGGAAAGATGAGAGAGAGATCCATGTCCTTAACTGGCTGGCTGTCACTGAAAGAGGGTGAGGATGTGTCCATCTGTGTGTGTGTATGTCTGGGTATGTGTACATATTCGTGTGTGCATGTCCACTCTCACAACAGCCTCATCTTGTCACTGTCAGTGCTTAATGGAGCTGCCAGTGGGACAGCACTTTATTATCTCAGTGGCCCTGTCAATAGCAAACCCATCACTCACTCTGTGTGTGTGTGTGCAGATGTGTAGGAGCGTAAGAGTGGTATGTATGTGTGTATGTGTATCTGTGTCTCTGTGTGTGGGCCATTGTTCGCCATCACTGTCATGCGCTGCCACATGTCAACATAACACAGAAAGAGAGACATCCACAATACATTTGCAAACAGTGTGTTGCAGGCAGGGAGATGCGTGACTGTGAACATGTTGAGTTACTGCTCCCTTCATGCCAAAGAAGTGGCATACATTTCTGGAGCCCCCTCACCGCTGCCCCACATGTCCACTCAAAACCAAATGAAACATTGCATTCATTTCCTCGTCTCTCACCTCCACTGGTGAGTTAATGAAATCAAACCCTACGCCTCTCAGTGGAGAGCCACCATAAGCAGTGCTCCATAGCCAGGATCGAGGGACGGTGCTATCTAATAATCATGAGCAGGCCAGGGGGTGTGCTGTATGGCTCCACTGCAACCCACCATGAATAAGGCCAGCAGAGAAGATGGAGTGTCCATGTGGGCCATGGGGTCCAGGCACCGGCCCGGGGAAGCATTGATTTAATTGCCTTTGGTTTATTTGTGGAGTCCTAATTATTGACTGGAGGTAGAATTTAATGGGCCAAGTCTTTATGAAGACAGGGAAATGACTGGCTTCTGCTGCTGGCCAATAATGAACAGTAGGAGCATGTGCACGCAAGCGTGTGCACATGCATACAAACACACGCGTTCCCTCCAGATCATTTTTCAGACTCATTTTGTACACACACATACCCATCTCAAGCCTCATGACAGCATAATAACATTTAAAAAGTCATTGACTCTGTTGATTTCTTTATGAGAGGACAGTGGTTTGGTTTACTGGTATGGGGTAGCGCTGAGGGCCTGCTAATATTTACCTCACAATCACACCTGAGGGAGACGTACAAGCATCACTTCTTATCAGCCTCCAAACTATAACAAGCAGGTGAACACTACATTAGGACAGTAGTAGAGACAGGCCGGACCGATCTGGACTGGACTTGTTATAAAACATCAAAGGCGATTATGGATGGACTACGGGACTGAAATAATTCCTGTAATTTCAAACCTTATCGAATTTTAGGGAGGGCTCGCTGTAGCTCATTGCTTCAACAGTGAATGGCATAATTTATCTAAAGTTAAATAACAGACTTTATTCATGTCACTTCTTGTCAAAGCTTCTCACCATATTGGCACTTCCATAGGGCATTACATCATTAACCCTCATATTAAACATATCAAAGGCTCCATGCCTTACAGTGCTGAGAAAGTTTTCTATTGTTGTCGGTGCTGTGAGGGCGAGCGGTAGTGTGTTGTGTGGCTCATTATGCCTCTGTAATGACAAGGAACAGCTCTGAGTCCCACACTTCTCTCTGAAGGAAAGTGACTCTAATTAAGCCTCATTTAATGATTGAGCTAATTAAATCAGCCACTCTTATTCCGTCTCTGTAAATGTGTTTGTATGTGTGTGGAGGGGACTCGAGCCGAGCCTTTGTACTGTGTAAATATGTCACTGGAACAGTGGCGGGGACTAGGAGGAGGGGTTCCAGGAGGAGACTGGTGTTAGAGTTGTTGTTAATACCAGAGCACAATGTCACTTATTTGATATGTTAAACTTGCATTTCACAAAAATAGAAACAGCAGATACAGCTTGTTGGTGCTGTTCCTTAGCCATTAAACTGTTGGGGTGATTACTTAACCAGGCAAGCTACATTATAGCTAACACCACATTTCAGGGGATCGGTTGAAATAGGCCAGGTGAATGATCTTATTGTTTTTCTTGAGTCATGATGCTGTTTTGGAGCTTTAAGGTTACTGCCAGTCTGATTGTACCCAAGGGTCATCCTTTGGAGCATAGTGGACTTTCCACAGAAAGAGAATTGATGATGAAAGTAGACATTTCTTCATTGAATAGATCACTAGATGTGTTCAATTCCCTTATGTCAGTGAACAAACATTGAAAGGCAACAATTCTTAGCACCTTCTTGTTTTGCGTGTGACAGTTGGCTGCAGGCACTGCCACTTTTGTTGATTGTAACTGCTTCCCAGTACGTTACCTCGGCCAATGAGCCATACTGTTAATGGCGGGTGTGTTCCTGATTGCTGAGTTCTACCTAAAGGTTGCATCTCTTTTGTATGGATATCACCTTTCTAAATTTATACCCCAATCGTGCCTGAATCACCTCATTTTCACACCTAATGAGTAGGAACCTGAAACAAAGACCTGGTGCTTTCCTGTGTTTAATCTAGGGTGTATTTAGGTCAGATCCCTAACAAATGCATGTTGCGCACTGAAATGATGTTTCCAAACAACGTATCAAGAAAAGGAGAGATTTTTAATTACAGTATTTGTGGCCCCAAGTGTCCAATTCCCTTTCATATCAGTCTCTAGTGGCCTAAAGGGGAGAAAGAGAGGGATCTGCTCTGCTGCAGGGGTAGGTAATTACGAAGGAGAGGGAGAGAATAGGCTTGTCGGTGCTCTAGTGATTTCCTTACCTGAGCCCCTCTTTGCAAATGTGACATATTCATTATCAGAGATAATCAAATGCAAGACTTTTTAGTATGGTGCCTTTGTGCTTGGGCTTTTTTTTTAAAAATCTATTTATCATGCTGTTGTTGTTGTTATTCCCCCGTTTGATAAATTTGATTTTCAAACAAAAGTGAGAAGATCAAAGATCAAAGAGCTGTTTTTCCTCCTCTGTGATAAAACTACTCTAACTACTTCTCCCTTACCTTGAATAGTGGCCTAGATTGGAGACGGCTCACCAGCCAGGGACAAAGATTTACAGCAAGAATTCTTCACCACTGTGGAAACGCTCCTGTCATACCAGTCAGATCCAAAACCTTACTGTTTTACGATTATTATGAAATTAACCAGTAGTTACCTGTTTATTACAGTATTAATATACAAACTGTATAGAAGTTATGATGTTGTTACAGGTATACAGGTAGACACTTCTGTAGGATCCAAATGTTTCTTTCATATGTAGGTTAACACAGGGTCAACAATACAATGAAATGTGTTGGACAAGGAAAACAGGTCAGCTCAGCAATAAGAACACAAAATGTCGCTTCTGTAGTAGAAAATTGTAGTTAAATTAAGCAGTTAATTATACATGGCTATTACAATTATATTGATAAGTTGGTGAATAACTGAGAAAAAACACTCAGTAGTCACTTGCGAATTTGGATGATGTACCCCCTTATATCTCTTTTAGGCTCTCTGATTCCCCCTCCCTCTTTGTTCTTACTCATTTAGATATCCAGCAGCCTGACACAATCTTTACAACTACTCACAAATTGGGCCCTTGGAAATAATTGCGCTAACCCGTTCCGAGGGAGAAGACAAAAGAGCTGGAATGATCGATCTTTTAAGAAAAAAAAACGTTGATGTGTGTAATGCCACTACCAGACAATGGTCACTGGAGTGCTGCAACTTTGAGCTGCTCCTTGCCTTGAGGTGTGCCCCAGGCTGTAGAATAGCAATGTCATTTAATTGGCTCATAAAAACACCTTTTGCTTGCAGCCCCTGTCCTTGTCTTCACACACACACACAAACACACATCTTTTAGACACATACTTGTCAGTGTCAGTGGCTTTACATGTCAGTTCACTTCTGAAACATGTTCATGAAATCATACCTAGACAAAAGGTCTGCTCTGCAGGGCCTGTTGAATAGTAATGGATGTGAGTTAGCATGGCTTAATGCTACAGTAGCTTTTTTAGTGTTGCCAAAGGGGACAGGGCCTCTTGCAAAACAGCGGCTGTGTTGCTTAGTGCTGGTGCTGGCTAGCTCTGCCAAAGGGGACAGGGGCCCGGCTAAATCAACTGTAGCATAACATTAGTGCCAGTTCCTAACACTGCCTTAAGCAGCCCAGGGGATCCAGTAGAGCAGCTGCATCACAGCTTACCTCCAACCGTCCTGCAGGGTATCAGTCCCAAGCAAATGTGGCAGTTAGATGAAAGGGAATGATAGTCCTGCTTGTCCCGTTTGTGAGCCTGTGTGTGAGCGTCTTGTGTTTCCTTGTGCCAGAATCTGCTGATGTTGAGTCACACACCATAGGGAGATGAATCAGAACGAGAGGTATTTTATCAAAAGCAACAGAATCATTTATCAACCAAGAGACCAAAAAGTTCTCTCTCTGTTCTTGGTGACATATATCAACTTTAATGAAGCTTTATAAAGATGTTGGTGCCATTGTGCCTACACTCATACGTTACACAGTTTTTGTGCTTTTGATTTCTCATGAAGGAAATGAGGGGGGGGGGGCACCGACCGTGAACCGCAACATCTCTTGTTCAAGTCCGGCTGGGGACCTTTGCTGCATCTCTCATCGTCTCCCACTGCTTGTGATAAAGACTTAATATGCCCAAAAAAATACTTAAAGTTTCTTTCGTAGTTTTAACATCTGTTTTAGGCTTAAATTTCACTCATGTTAGGTTTATCTAGATCATGTTTACCTGTTAGTGTTGTTTACCCATATTCCCATATCGGTACTTTTAATGATCCAGTCTCCCTCTTTTCTGTCCCATAGTGCCTTGTGTTGTGGCTGTGTCTCTATTTTAGTGGGTTTGTTTGCATAGTTAGTGGCTCTAAGTGCAATTAGCTGATTAGGAAATTGTGTGTATGTGTGTGCGCCTATGTGAATGTGTGTGTGAGACAGTAAGAGTGAACTCTCCCAGGGGGGCAGAGGCAGAGGGAGATGTCTCAGCAGTTACTTCAGTGTAGTGGTTCTCTGAGGAATAGCGCTGTGTGTTTGATGCATCCAGTGCTGCTGGAACTGACTCCCCACTGCACACATGCTCAAGTGTGCGCACACACACTCTCACACACACACTTCCCGGCACATGGGGCCTTGTGTTCCCTGCTCCTGTTACCTTTAATGAAGAGGAGAGAGGTGTCAAGGGGCAGGGGGACTGTGTGTATGTGAGTTTCTGAGGTTCTCACTCTCCAGACGTGTTGGAAATTGATAAGACGATAGTTTCAAATCACATCACAGTCCTTTGATTTCATGATATTGAAGTCACTATTTTCAGCTTGGCCAGTCCACTTCTCATCTCATGCCATGTGACTTGGGAAATTGCTCAGGGAATGAATTTGTTTCCCCTCGCTTGAAAAAGGCACTTGTAAAAGGCTGCACATAGCTTGAAGTGAATATTTATGGGTGATACAGTATGAATGCCTGCCTTTGATCAGGCGCCCTAATGACCATAAAATCCTTGTGTCGATTCAGAGAAAAAACAAAATTAGCCAGAGCTTTGAGGAGAAACCTGCCCTCCTCTTTATTTTCACTTTTCTATCGTTTCCACGACAACAACTGAGCAAACACAGGTTCCTTCATACTCAACCTTTGTAATCCTGTAGGATTAAGTGGACATCAGTTCTCATCCTCTAACCTTCCCAGCATAAATACAGTCCAGTCAAAACACAGCAATGCTGTAAATGTCCCCAGTGATGTCAAGTGATGTTTTAATTATGCCTTGAGGCGTGTCTGCTGAAGAGTGATCAACTCACGCCTCTGGGGAAAGCGTAGTGTGTCTTCAGCCCCACCAGAAAAAGGCAATGGTTGCCATTTTCCTGTACTGAAAGGATTGGTTCACATTTTTTAAGCCTGTCATAGAACACTGCTCACATGCCCATATGTACATTAAAAGAGGTTTTGAAGGCTGTAATCATTCCCCAGTCCATATTGGCCACGAAGAGATCCCTTTCTGACACAATTCCAATATAAGATGAGGGACAAAATCCACAGTCCTTTTTTAATGCAAAATAAATTCTAAAATTTAGCTTAAGCAGTCTGAGTTTGTTAAATCAAATGGAGATCTTCCAACATTATAGCCATTTTAGTACAAAATTCCCCCTTTTTGTTTCCTTGCTGAGCTGCAGTTGAGGGATAGTAACAGAATGAGGGAATTTTGTACTAAAATGACTTTTGAACCTAACTAACCCTTAATTAGTTCTTAGACCACTGACGCCTTATATTAGCTGTAGCTTTAACATTTTTGCACAGAACCAGGACTGTGGAAGCTTAGAAAACAGTGTGGAATTAGGTGTTGAAACTACTGCTGTGTAGCCTGTTTTGTGAATTTCTTTGTCGAAGCACTCAACATGGATGGTCCCTCAAAAGTTTCACAAGTCCACAGGCCCTATCTGAGGTTCTGTTGTTTCACAAAACAGCAAATAGGCTCCCTGAAAAGCTGCCAGGTGTCAAAAATCAGACTTTTTTTTTTAATAGTGGTGCATTTGTGTGTTTTCCTCATTTTCTCTAACCCCTTCTACCACCGCCCCCACACCCTTTTTCTATCCTTCCCCTCCCCTGCAGATCCCCTCTGCCGGCCAGCTAATGGAGGCTCTGCGCGTGAAGATGAAGGAGAGGAAAGTGCTGACAGAAGAGCTGGCCACGCTCGCAACACCAGTCAGCGAAAAAGCCTGACTCCCTGGGCTGAGGCTGGGAAAACTGTCATCCTCTTCTTTTTCTACCTCCCTTCTTCTCTCCCTCCCCGGTTCCTACTCAGTGGGAGCTGGGCTGAGCCAAGCTGAGCCAGGGCAGCAGAACCAATATTTGTGAGAAAAGCGCTGTCGACTCACTCTGGGCCACTGGCTCAACACAGCAGCCCGGCTTTTGTAAATGAGCCCTCGACATCTGTGTTAGCGCTCAGTGCACTATGTCTATCAGACAGGGCCCTTTAGCGCCAAGCTAATTTACAGTGCAGCCACTCTCCCCCACTCTGAACGCAGACCTGGGGTGATAAGGCAAATGCTTACGCTAATGTTTAAGTTAGACTTTTTTTTTTTTACTCTTTTACCTCTCCCCCTAATTTATTTGGCACCTCAAGGACCTTAGGGTGCAGGGACTCGACCTAGCAATGCCAAGTCGACACTTTGAGAAAGTCAAGAGTGCAGCAAAGAGCAGAATATTCACTTTAAGAGGTTAGATCCATTTATCAGACCTGATACTACACTTCTCTTTGATACCCTATCCAGTGATTGATGCCCACTTAATTTTATTCATCAAATGCACTGCAAATATTTATTTCTGAAGGAAATTGTCTTTGTTTGTGGATGTTTAAAATGTGTTATAACTTGTACTTTGTTCTGTTGATAATTTAATAGGTAATTATGTTAAATATCAATGATTTTCTTCTGAATAACTAATGTCTAAATAAAAAAACAGTTTCACTTATTTTTGTCTATATTTTCTTTTTAAAAGACTGCATTGTTGTGGTGAATTTCATGGTCGTGTTCCATGTCTAAACGGTCTCTTGTATTTTGTTCGTTCCAGCAGTTCAAAGGACTGTCAGTCAGTGTGTGATGGTGACTGAGGGTGCTCTGGTGGACAGCAGGGTTCTCACACCTCTCTCATGATTGACAGCTGACTGTTGGCATGGTTCCTGTCTGTAACAAGTGACCCCTGCTGTTGACATCATTAACAAGGGTCCACATGGGCAACGCACAGCACAGCACAGCACAGGGGTGTATAAGAGGAGTGGTTCCATCCTTGACATAGCTACCTCCAACCCCTTTTATCTGTTTCCCTTTTCCTCCCTCTCTTATTATTCATTTTGAATATTAAACCATGATCCTGGTCTCCTCTGTCCTTGAGTTGGCATCCTACACAAGAGACCATACACTCCTCCCTTTTTTATTTTACTACTTTCTTTACCTCTCCTAGCTTTTGTTTTCCTCTTCACCACTTTCCTCCTTTTTTTTTATTATGTATAATTAACAATGGTGTGAAGAACCCTCCGTTCAGGAATTAAAAAGAAATAATTCCACTTTTTAATCCCCGCTCCCTTCTCAAATATATGCTAATGATGTCGTTTTCCTTTATCTTTTTATAATAAAGGATTAGGCCAGGACTGTCTCTCGCTGCAACTCGGGGACCAATTTAGCTGGGATCCAGGAGAGACAAACCCTTGTGGTTAATTACCATTCATTAACATAGTTTGCATCTTTTCTTCTTCTCCAATACCCAAGAGCCAGCTATTGTCAATATTTGTCCCATATAAATTTCTGCAGGGTTTTTTTTCCCAGTCACTGTCCTCCAGCGTAATGCAGCTAATGACAAACATTAATAACTCAGAGAAATCCGGTAGCGCAGTGGGTATAGAAGAGCAAAGCATTGGTGCCACGCAAATTATCTAGGAGCCCCCACCCCTTGCTGTCTGACTGTCTCTATTTCGCTCTCTTCCTTTTAGCGTGTAATGCATAGTCAACATGTTTGCTCGCCGATCCCCGGCCTCGGCTGACACACTCGTGCTATTTCTGTGACATATTCAAATGCGGGCCCCCTCAGCTGGTACTCCCTTGGGTTTAATTAACCTGGCCTTGCCTCTGACGCTCCCTCAGTGAAGACGTTAAAACGATCTTGAAAACACCCTTCAAACAACCCCCCTACCCCAACACACACACACCCATGTCTTCCACTAGGCGCTGTATATGATTCATCTCTTTATTTTCTGTGTTGGAATGGCGTGCCATACCCTTCTTTTCTTCTCTTTCACTCTCTCCTTGTCTTCTACCCTTCTTTTCTTGTACAGCTCTCATTAAGAGAGGTTTCCCTGTGGGAATTACTTTGATCAGTAGTTCCAAATGCAAAGTTTTTCCTCCCTTCCCCTTTTATTCATTCCAACACAATCAACTCTGTCATTTTTTTCCTCTGTCTTTATCTCTTTCTCTCACCCCAACTTCTTTTTAAATCCAACTTTCTTGTATTTTTTTCTTTCCGCAGATTCCTGCAGGAAATTGTTCCTGGAGGTGTAGAGGAGGTCAGGGTCACGGGTTGACTTTGGGGTCGATCGATGATTTGTGTACGTGTGCGCTTGTCGTGTGTGTGTGTGTGTGTGTGTGTGTGTGTGTGTGTGTGTGTGTGTGTGTGGGTATCCCAAGGCTTCTCTGTTGTACTTTCAAGTTCCCTCGGTGTGTTGTGAGTGCGTGCCACTTGGGTGGGAAGGAGTGTAGCCCACAGTACAAAGAACAGTCAAAGCACAGACAGAGAATTTCTGCAGCCTCCAACTGATGCACAATTAGTCCTTGCAGATCTCGTCAACCAGCTGTGGAGTGAATAGGAAACCGCCTCTGGTGATTTCCCTTACTTCACTGACACAGTTTCACACCCCTGCTATTGCTGCCAATATACCAGTCTGCTTTGATTTCACACGCACAGACACTTGGCACTGTCTTAAATAACGAGGTACTTGTGACATACAGCCAAATGTGTTTTTGACAAATGTATATTGCAACATGTTTATAGTTTTCATTGTGTCTATCCTTCATGTTTGATCCATGGGGAGAAGGTTCACAAACAAAAGATGCTGTTTACAGAGTATGACATTAATCTCACCACGCTGTTGTATTTACTCCTGATAGCAGTGTGAAATTTTAGTCTAATGATAATTATTTCCTTTAGATCAGATATGTCATCCATGTATAATTTTCTTTTTCATTATATCAGATGCCACCTTAAAAAGAAAAAAGGAATCACACTCTCCTGATGCACATATGCTATGTATACAACCTCATTGATCTTCACTTGAACAAGTCCCTTATCCTCCTCTACAGCGCTCCAGACATGAAACGGCAGCAGATTATGGGTGGATGCGGCCCGCCGTGGGAAGCTAGGGAGCAGATAAAAAGGCCAGCCACTCAGGGGACTAAAGCTATGTTTTGATGCTCTGTGATAAAGCAGAGGCATAGGGCGAGAGAAAGGGGAAAGTTACAGGATCCATCTATCTATATACATCCTCTGGCTTCCCTTTTTGGATTTCTCTCCCCTCCCTCTCACCTCTTTGTCTTGTCCAGCGTAACCAAGCTGTTCCTGCACTTTTCTTGTTCTTTGACACTCACACTTTCTCCGTCCCTGTGGACTGTCCTAAGCCTTGCTCATGGCAGCTGTCTCTCTAAAGCCATGGCCTGAGCTCCTGGGCAGTACCAAAAAAAAGAAAGAGAGGGGTTGATCTGGTCTCTAATCCACCTTCTCTTACAGCGTAGAAGGGAAGCTGCAGTCCTCAACATCACCTCAGAGAGAAGCGACTCTTTGAATGTGACTGCCTGGTGTCCTTCTCTGGTGTCCTTATGACTAATCTGGGATATTGTCTCAAATGGTGTAGAAAATGTGGCCCCTAATATCACAGATCAGTCAAACTGTCATTCTTGGGTGCACTATATTGTTGTCAGAGATTTCATGCTTTCAAATATGCCAAGCTTCTAAGCAGGGGATTTTTTTGTTCTGAGGCTCAGAGTTCATCAACTAGCACAAAGTCCATAGTACCATTTTGTTATGTGCATTCAAAATCAAAACCAGCAGCTATAGTATCAGTCTTCATTGGTCCTAGCTGTTATAAAATAGGCAGCCATCCTTTGTTTTCTGCTCCAGCATATATAATAACACCTTGGTCTGCGGTGTATAGCTCCTCAAAGCACCTCTCCACCTTGACTAACTTTTCCAAGCGCTCATTAGCGGACTGGCTGAAGTTTGGAGGGTATGAAGCAGGCTGGCAGATTACCCCCTGTAAAGTAGCACACCTCAGGTAATCACACTAATGAATTCAAGCACCCCCCCACTCACCCACCCCTTATTCCTTTTCCCTTTACTTACTTTCTCCCTTTCTTCCACAGTGGCGGGTCGGTGCAAGAAGTGCCAAACAACAAAGAAGTGTTTGTTTGCATAATATTAGCACTGCAAAGCTCGCGCACAGTGGCGGGGGCCTGACTGCAGGACTGACTGGAGGCTTCCCATGAACACAGGTGGAGCAGGGCAAGCATCACTGGGACCAATTAGAGCAGAGCACAGGTACATTAGCATGTTTGAGTGGAGTGGGATGGCGTGGGGATTGGTAGGCCTTACGAAACACAAAAACACATGACCATGGCCTGTTGTGTGTTAGTTGTTTGTCTCCAGTGACAAGACTGGCATATGTGTGACAAATGACCCCTGGTCTGCTGTCACAACCCATCCTTTCTTTTCCATCTGCACCTAAATACACATATTCCACACCAATACAATTGCAGCTTTCTTGCAATGCAAGATGTTCAGGGCTTTATTCATGATGAAATATAAACATGACCATTTGCTAATGTTTTAAAGATTAATTTAAAAAAGTGAAGTCAGTTTCTTGTGGGTTGTTGTCTCAAAGGTGGACAGAAACAAGCAGGAAGATGTGATTCACAATGTGTTTAGTTTATAGATGCAGTCAATGAATGAACTGAGTGCAAGAGCAGCTGCTCCTGACCATTAAAATACACCATCTTAGTTAAGCTATCATGGTAAGATTAAGGTAACAAAGTAAAAAATTAGCAGAGGAGAGCCGTTGACCTCAACCAGGAATATTAGGATGATGTCAGGAACACTTTGAGGAATTCCTGAGCCCAGTTGACATGTGATCTGTGGATGAAATAGAGTTGAAAGAATCACATGAAACTTTGCCCATTTCTCTGGCAGAGGTCACTAAGGTAATCAAAATGTCTGCATTGGCAGAGATGGATGAGATTCACTCTGCTATGCTGAAAGCTCTGGATTTTGACAAGCTGTCTTGGTTTACATGCCTTACTAATGTCATGTAGTGGTCACAATCAGTGCTTATTGATTGGCAGAAAGGGGTGGTGTACCCGCTTTTAAAAAGGGGGAGTGGAGGGTGTACCCCAGCCATCGGGATATCACACTGCTCAGTCTCCCCAGGAAAGATTATACCAGGGTGCTGGAAGGGATGATCCAGCCAATTGCAGATGCCATCCTAGTCGAGGAGAAGGAGTCCTTTACTCTCTCTACACTCTTTACTTTTGCAGCGATACAAGAGGGGTCATGGGAGTTTGCCCATCCAGTCTACATATCTGCTTGTGATTTAAATGAACACAATTTCAAGGCTCAGTGTCCGGTTTGGTGACTTCAGGACTGCATCTCTGCTTTTTGCCGACAGTGTACTTTTGTGGGCTTCATTGGACTATGACCTCAGTTGAGATTTAAAGCCTCCACGTCTCCACGAGGCCTCGATGTCCTGGCAGAAAATACATGGTTACCTTCTCCGGTTGGGAGCAAGTTGCTTTCACAAGTGACAGAGTTCAAGTATCTCTGGGGGCTTGATCCCATGTGAGGGAAAGCTAGAACATGAGTTTGACAGATATTGTTTTGATAACCTTTAATCATGGTCTAAAGGAATATACCCGTCTACCTCAATAGCACTACATCAGTCAGCATTAAAAATATACAGAAAAGCTTTTGCAAGTGAATATAGTTATTCAGCTCTAAATCCAACATTTACTGCAAAAATAGGATTCTAATATACAGTAGAACCTGCTAAAACATTATCTGGAAATAACTATTACTGTCATATATGTTAAAAACATGTCCCCGTTGATCTGTAAAAGAACATGACAGTAACAAAAACTCATACTATTCCAACTTTCAGTCAGTGCTGATGACAAAAATGAGACCAGTGGTCAGTGTAATAAAGTTAATGGCAACAATCTCATATTTCACTTGAGCTCAGCCTCCATCTGTCTGTACGGTACAGGTGAGATTTATTGTCTCATGAGTTAAGACAAATGGACACTCACCTCAGGCCACACGCGCACACACAGATCGCTGAGCCGTGGGACCAAGCACTTTATCACAGCTGCCTGCCGAGGCCAGCGAGCAGGAAAACTGAGCAAAGAACTGCACTCAGGTCATTGTCAGCCGGTTTGATGTATCACTCGTACTTTCTCTGTTAGCCAATAAGAGCTACTCAGACAAAATAAACATTGGTGTTCAGGGCGTTCCAACTATTATATATATTATATCAATATATCTGATATACCCTCATATGTATGCTTTCACTGTGGAGCTGGTCTGATCTGATAGAGTAATACAACATACTGTAATCATGTGGGTCCCATGGCAGTTTTCACAAATATGCATCATTATTGCTGCATCATTTCTTACCACTAGGTGGAAGCAAAGCATCATAGATTGTGACTTATTGGGCAGTGGACAGACAGGCATAATATAGAGCTGTATAACGTACAAAAACAGTAATTTTATAGCTGCTCACTTAAATTTTACTTTGAATTTTGACATCCTCAATGATTGTTTTTGAACGTTGAACCCTTGAAATCCTGTATTTTTGTGATATAGACATTGCCTGTGGTGGTATTCCTTGTGAGTACGCTGAATTTGTGAATCAGTGATTTATAAAAGTCGTGATTTAATTACCTTTGCAATTCATTTTTAGGATTACCTTTTGACATTTAATAGAAAGCACTATTTTTGTTTGGTGTCTTGGTATGGGCATTAAATAGATGGATAGTAACATGGTAGATAATCACTTCTCACTGAATGTATGTTCAGAAATTCGCCACAGGATGGCGCCACTAACATAACAAATGTTTCTCCTCATTTTTAACCTGCACTGCCTTAAATAATCCGCTGTGGTGGAATGTGATCATTACAGGAGTGCAGAATTGGACACAATTTAACAAGAAAGAAAAAAAAGAACAAAAGCAAAATAAGATAATGCAGCAATCAAACCGTAGTGCTGATAATGACGTTTGCACTTGAGGAACAATTTAATCGTTTAATAGATAAATATATTTACAAAGGAGATGTGTCATGTGTATTTAACAGTTAATATTAAATACACATGCACATACTGTTTGGATTGGCCCCACAATCTGCATCTTACATGCAGCAGCAGGGACATTCATGGCTATTTACATCATGAAAGTGAACATACAGAAACGTCAGCAGGTGTAGATGTATATTGTCAGATGGTCAAATATCACGTGAATCTCCTCAGAGAGATCTTTACTTCATGCAGGGGTTATTTCGGCGATGCATTTCATATGTGCGCTTTTGCATTCCTTACACACAGCCTGTGGTCTAATGGTGAACAATACACCTCCCACAAATGTACACCACACACATTAATAACAGTACCGTAGTTTATTATTATGCACACACATTGTATTTGCATTTCATCTCCTAGCACCTAATTACTTCTCAGGATGGAAACAGAGCGGTATTTAAAGGCTTTTATAATATTTGAAAGGGAGAGGTAAAAAAATAAGGTATTCTAACAGTTCACAACTCTATTATATCCTAAAGGTTGCATGTGTCATTGACTCTTTAGAGTTCATTTCCTACACGGAAGCATCTTCAAATATACAGCCTCGATTTGTTTTATTAGGACATTTCACAGCCGCAGATATGGCCATATTTAGGATTTGATAGCCTATCGTCACACAATAGTGGCCATATGGGATGCGTCTCTGACTGTCTGCCCAAGTAGTCCTACCACAATCGACTCGCCATCTGGCGTCGAGGGGCTGCCGAGCTGACAAATGTGTGCAGGTGACTTCTTAGCTTTAATTCAGAGCCATTACTCGCATTAGTCCTGCAGATTCGTGCAGGCGTTTAATCGTATCAGCCAAAGAATATCGTGTGACCGGATTGAGTTTGGGTCTGAGTAGCCGAAAAGGGGACCGATAAATTCCGGCTAAAAGTGTCTGTATAACAGCAGAAATGTGCAAATTTTGCTGCTGCACAGAGTCTTTAAGCCCCCATATAACGCATTGTTCTGTTACAGCCCACATCCACTATTATCGGTGAGATTGTTATCGTCAACTGCTGTTTCCAGGGTCAAGAATGAATTTGCAATCTCGACATAAATTTGGTTATTAAACATGGGTGTCCGTAAACTTCCTCAAGCTACAGTAAAATGTAAATGTGATCTTATTCATATTCTTTAAGACACGACGATCTGAAAAAATGAGTCGCTTAAATCCGCTTTTCGATATTCCTCTAAGGCTTTCTAAAAGTTTGTGCACATTTTCATGGCTCATTGCTTTTCTTTTATTGACACCTGTGTGTGTAAATCAGCAGTTTTGCATCTGGACCCGCGGTGCGTTCAAGTGTTGCGTAGAGTCAATTTCACTGATAGAACAGGAGGAAAGTTATTAAGTTAGTCTGTCTCTGCGTTGATGGGCGCTGTCCAGGGTGCTGGAGAAGTAAGCGCGCTGTCACAAGTCATTGAGTCTCATTAGGGAGTGCAAGAACCGAAACTGGTTGTATATACTAGTGTCTTTCTTTCTTTCCTTCCAATGTGTTGGAAGTGTATAGCCAGTGGTGTACGTACTCATGTATTTTACTAAGTAAAAGTAGCAAAACCACTCTGTAAAAATACTGTGTTACAAGTAAAAGTCCTACATTTAAGATTTCACTTAAGTAAAAGTACAAAAGTATTAACAGCAAAATGTAGTACTTGTTGGGCAAAATGGTCCCTTTCATTGAGATATATTACCATATACTGAATAATAATACTGATGCTATAACATGTAAGCATCATTTAAATTAATTAATGCATTAATGTGAACATCACTTTAATGTTACAGCTGGTGGAGGTGGAGCACAATTTAACTATTTTATATACTGTTGGATAGTTTAATCTATAGCACAGTATCATATTTTATAAACTGATTGTATGTTTTGTGTGTAAAGTCTTAATCTGTAAAGTAACTAGTAACTGCAGCTGTCAGATAAATGAAGTAGAGTAAAAAGTATAATATTTTCATCTGAGATGTAGAGTAGAAGGAGTAGAAGTACAAAGAAGTATACAATTGAAATGCTCAAGTAAAGTAAAAGTAGCCTACATCAAAAGTGTACTTAAGTACAGTACTTGAGTAAATGAAGGCCTACTTAGTTATTTTCCACCACTGTTTATGGCCCATTCATCTCATTTGAGTTAAAGACAACTCTAGCACCACCATTTCAGAGGGCAACTCACATTTTAGTTTGTAACCAACAAGCTTGATCTACCAATAAGGTTAGGTAATGTTTTACTTTTCTATGTCGCCGTCCCCCAGTTCGTTCTCGCAAATTCTCGTCGTCCTTGTCCTTCTACTAAACGAGCTTAGATTAGAAATACCTCAGCCTCCTTTTAGAGTATCGAGTCCAGCCGTGGTGAGGAGGCTGCCGCTTTAAAAGGAGCAGGCGCCGACGTCAGCGCCGTTTTAGACATGTGGGTTTGTCATCCAATAGCCTGATGAGGGCTTTAGTCAACCCCCTTCCTCACAGGAGATCCCTCCGGTGAAGACCAGCGTAGACAGGAGTTAGTCACGGCTGCAAGATCACCACCAGATACAATTAGGACCGAGATTTCCTCCTCACACGCACCTGCAGCATCAGTTCATATTCCCAGCTAGAAACCACCGTGTAGCAACCATGTCTGTAGCGGGGCTAAAGAAGCAATTCCACAAAGCCACTCAGGTAAGAGGGCGCGACATCTTCTCATCTTCATGTTGAAGTGACACATTGTTGGAGAGCAGTGGAGTGGCGTTTGGGTAGTAGAGATTCGCCTTTACTCGTGTTGGTTTTAAATGAACTCCTCGTGCTGCACTGTATGAATGTAGCAGTCTGCTGTAGTTGTGCTCCATCCATTACCTCTAAATCACTTACTCATCGCTGTCCTGGTGCTGAAATGTATACTGCACTGAAAACACTGGCGTGGTGCAGCATTGCACCAATAGAATAATGTATTAGTCGTGTTTTGCACTGCTGCCGCCGTTGTAATTTACTACGGTTATTTGATGCATGACGGGAAGACGCGATCATTATTCAACGGTATGTTTGTGTGTGTGTGTGGCCGTCTGGGAGGCAGGTGGCACGACTATGCGATGGTAGTGATGTCGGGTACGTCAGTTCCTCTCGGTACCCTTCAGATGACATTCCGCACAGAAAAACATCAGAGCCGCAGCTCATGGCAGCCGCTCACGCTGGTAATGCGCAAGTTGTTGCCTTAAATGAAGGACGGTTTAAATCAGTGTTTCTTTCAGCCAACCACAGTGGGAACTCCGACGCGCAAGATGTTATGCAATCGTTAAGTGAGTCTTGGCGGAAATCCACTCCTACCAGCAGCAGCGGCACGCCATGACCTCGGCGCCCTCTAAACGCATTTATCGCCTATTGTGGGACACCAGTGATTAATTAAGTGATGCCTTTACTATCTGATGCTGAGTCATCTGTTTATTATTAGATGTATAATAATGCATGGGATATTCAGTTCAAGGTTACTCAGAGGCTTCCTCCACCCATTTTACTATCTTAGTTACTTTTACTCCCAAGAGCTCAGACTGAAGAATTTAACCATCATTAACTTTGGAGGCCATCAGAGTGGTGGCCATGGCTCACCAGTGGTCTTTAACGGGATCTTGATGGTCAGAGGTATGGGCAGATCTGTCCCCGCAGCCTTCCACTAACTCCGGGGCTTTGAGTGACTTTTATTTCCGGTGTTAGCTGGGAGCTCCAGCACGTCTGAGGGAGGTTGTCCGTTTCTAGGGGTGAGTCACAGTGACACTGACAGTCAGCTTCAGGCCCCACACAGCAGGATGCCCGGAGCCTGGCTGAGTCACACACACACACACACACACCTCTCTCCTCCTCCTTGGTCTCCAGTTCACCCAGTCTCCAAGCGGCCTTAGTTACAGCTCCCAGTTTGCATCATTCCTCATCTTTATGAACAATTGTCACTGAGATGGGAGATAATGACGACTTCATTGATAATTGTGTAGGTCAGCGCTTGTAGATATTAAACTCTCTTAATTGCATGTTGGACCTGAATAACTGGGACTAAGGTAGCAGTTTGTGAGGGCAGGAGCTAATTTACACATTTAACAGCAGGGATCCAATATTGTGATACAATGGAGTCCAGTGTTATCCTGCCATTAGTCATTTATGTTATTGTTAATGTCGCTCTGACATTTGAGAGGCTTGTGTAGATGATTGAAGCCAGGCACAGGAACGTTGTTATTGAGTTTCCACTGCATATTCTTGAAGAGCGGCACTTGCAGCTCAAAAATAAAACGACACCTGGAGAAGTTTCATCATGTTCAAGGATTAAATAAAATAGAAAAATAATTGCAAAAGCTTGTGTTCTGCTGTTAACACACTTCTCAGTTTTAATCATGAGCTCGCTTGCCCAGATTGGAAGTAGACAGCAGCCCACATGGGGCATTAGATGGCTGCACAGATTGTGTTAATTCTGTGTGATGAGTCTATTGTCACCCATTAGCAGAGCCCTCTCTCTCCCTGCAGATGTTCCTCTACAGCCTCAAGTGTGTGTGTGTGTGTGTGTGTGTGTGTGTGTGTGTGTGTGTGTGTGTGTGTGTGTGTGTGTGTGTGACGCGAGGCTGCTTAAGAGCATTTATATCTGTAAATATGCATACAGTTATGTGGCTCTCAGTGTGCATGCATAATGAGGTGTGGTTGAGTGTGTAAATATGCAGTGAGAACATCTGAATGTGTAGATTTTTACACGGCACAGTCTTCATTACTCAGTTTTATTCCCAATGCGAGTCAGTCAGCTCTAGGCTCAAGTTTGCTGTCCCTGTGGTCTCCTGCCGATTGTTCCTCAGCATTGCAAACCCCCCTTCTTCCCCAGACTCTCAGTGGCAGAAGGCTCCCTTCAACCCCTCTGTTTCTGTGCCACAGCCCTGTAATCCAGGCCCAGACTCACAGCAATCTGGCTACTTACACATCCTCCAACCAGACCTTACCAGCACCCCCACCCCTGACACATGAAGAGGGGGGTCACATGGATTAAGGGATAGGACCAGGGATTTAAAAGAATCAGATAGAAGTTTGGCAAAATGGATATCAGCATTAAAGGAACAAATATTTGGGAAATGCGCTTATTCGCTTTCTTGCTGAGAGTTAGATGAGAAGATCGATGTCACTTTCATGTCTGTATGGTAAATATGAAGCTACAGTCAGCAGCCAGTTAGCTTAGCTTAGCATAAAGACTGGAAACGGGGGCAACAGCTAGCCTGGCTCTGTCCAAAGGTAACAAAATCCATTTTATGGAGTGGTTATGTGCTGGACTATTTCTTAGCCGGGACCAGTAACTTCCTGGAGTCTCCGCTGGTTGCAACCCGCCCTATGGCCAAGAAACAGTCCAGCAGATAATCCCCCATAAAATGGCAAATTGTTGTTTTTGGTAACAATTAAACAAGCGATAGCAGAAGACGGGGCTTCTTAGGCCTAATATCTGTGATGACATAAAATCTCAAGATAAAACATTTCCATAAATAGATGGAGCTGCCTTAACGTCAAACTGGTTTATATGTAGAGCAGATTGCACACCCTAAAATGCTGCATTGACCTTATAGCCCTGTGCGTCACTAATTGCTAATTAGCTGTGCAGCTTTGTCTGAAGTTAAATGTACAGCATCTGCTTTGTGAGAGACAGAAAATCCTCATTCTTGTTCATGGAGGCTTGCAGCATTACTTCATTACAGACTTTATGCACTCTGCCGAGAGAAACGGCACATAAAAGGCAGAATGCCATGAAGTTACTGGAATTTTATGAGATTCACACACACACAACCATAGTTTCACCTTCTCGCATACGTCACTGAGTAATTTATTTCACACGACCACAATCACACTTTTCTCTGACAGAAGACATCTCTCTCTCTCTCTCTCACTCTCTCACTCTCACTCTCACTCTCTCACACCCTCTCACCCAAGGACGTTGGGGCCTCAGAGTGGTGCATTAATAACGGGGGCCATTTTAAAGAGAAGGGAAGCACAGGGCATGAAGGGTAAAACCCAGCAGCTCCACTAGAAATTCCCTTTTAAAAATGTATTTATTTATTTATCCAGCAATCCATTACTCATTCTCACTATGGACTATGTTATAAAGTACTTCTGCGTAGACTGTGCTAGATCTGAATGCCTTGAGACAGTTTGAACATTATTTTGAAAAATAACATCAGCCTGTTATGAAACCTTATATTTCGCCTCTTATTATTTTAAGCTACGACAGTGTTTCTGTCTGCCATATTTTTAAAGGTGACGATTGCTCGCTTATTACGTCACAAGTCAACTTCACCTCGGAGTCAGATGAGTCATGCTTAGAGCAGATGCTGCTTTCATGATGGCGGTGTTCCCATGGAGAGAGTCGTGTATGTGTGCAGCTGACCGTGTGTGCATGCATGCATGTGAACGTGCTAATGTGGTGAGGCTTTTTATTTGGGGCTGTTATCTCCACTCAACTACTGGTTTAGAAAAAAGAGTAAACTGCGTGGTGCATCTCCTAAAGCCTCACAGTCCTGTTTGTTGTTGTATTTTAATCAAACCCCAGTTAAAATACCAGTTTTTATATTTATCTTGAGGCTGCAGAGAGCATATTTTATCTCAATGGAGTGAGTGTGTGCTGCCAGGAGAGAGACAAAAGTATGTTCATTAAATAGAAACTGCAGGAGAGAAAGGGGAGATGAAAGGCTTGAGAAAGTGTGCCAGAGTGAGAGAGAGGCGGAAAACAAAAAGTAGAGTCTTTGGGGGGTTTGGTCTTGCAGCTTTTCCAGATAAAATGGTCGCTTTGCTTCTTGTCAATGTCCGAAAGAGGATAACAAGTTAACTCACAAGTTTGGCTGCTTCCGAGTGCAGGTCATGTATAAATCCACTGAGTCTAAAGCCACTTATTTTCCTTTTTTTATGGCAGGTTAGTGAGTTTGACAGTTAGTTGAATGTTAACAGTTGTACCGTGTTCTCAGCTATATTCCTGGCTACAGATGATCACCATATAGGCTATGTACAGTCCATTAATTATATTATAACATATAATAATACTAAATCTAATCACAGTGATGAATTTAGGATGACAGTATCATTGATTCAGTATATCACCAGATTTGTTCACCATTTATTCTTTGTTTAGAATAAGAAATACACATGGACATTTACTGGCTTTAAATGCACTAGAATATCTGCAGATTGGAGAGACAAATCCAGCATCGGAGGAAGTACTCAGATCTTTTACTTAAGTAAAAGTACTAATACCACACTGTAAACAATATTCAAGTAAAAGTCCTGCATTGACAATGTTACTTAAGTAAAGGTATCTAAGTATAATCAGGAAAATGTACTCAGAGTATTAAAAATACTCAATGCAGAAAAATGGCTCCTGTGACTGAAATGCTATTATATTTTATATCATTAGATCATTATTGCTCATGCATTAATGAAAATGCAGGATTTTACATTTGATTTGTAGTGGGTTGAGGTGGAGCTAATCTTTAACTATTTTGTATATAATTACTAATGATTATTTTCATTATGGATTAATCTGCTGATTATTTTCTCAATTGATTGTTTAGTTTGTAAAAGTAACTAAAGCTGTCAGATAAATGTAGTTGTAGTGGAGTAAAAAGTACAATATTTCCCTCTGAACTGTAGCGGAGTAGAAGTAGAAAGTGGCATGAGATTAAAATACTCAAAATCCCTCAGATTTGTACTTAAGTACTGTACTTGAGTAAATGTACTTAGTTACATTCCACCACAGGACATATCACATGGTGAGCTCCAGGTTGCATTGTCACCCATTACGTTAATTACGTAATTATCTCTTAAGTTGTTTTAACATGAAGCTGAGGGAAGCTGGGAAACAAAGCCGCTCTCTTGGCTTTGTTTCCCAGCTTCCCTCAGGAACAGCTGAACGAGCAGCATGAAGTGTTATATCAGCCACGTTCTGTCAAGATACTGTAGGTATTTAAAACTTGTGTGACTGTTGGAATCCACATCTATCTTAGGTGTTGTAGAATCAAGAAGCTGCTACGAAGTTTAAATTGGGTATATTTCTTACAGTGGATAGTAGAGCAGTAATCCTTTATTTTGCAGTCAGTGTTGGTTCGACTAGAGGACTTCCCAGTGTGTGTGCTGAATACTAATATCAGTACTACACGTCTTAGCCTCATTGTAGTGTGTGTGTGTGTGTGTGTGTGTGTGTGTGTGTGTGTGGCATTATGATTTGTCACCTGGAAACCATCTCATTTTAGCTTAAAGGCAAATAATTAAGTATCTGGGATTTTTTTTTCTTGGTCCATTTAGATTTAATTCTTCATGTATGTGTGTGCACATACAGACATTTCCTGCATTTCTTTCCTCAGAAAACGGTATGCAATGTGCAGGTGTGCATGTGAGCATGCATAGATGTACATCCGTGCGTGCCCGTGGACAGCAGTGGGGTCCTTGGATGTGGCTGACGCCTGCAGGGCTTTAGGGCAGCAGATTGTGAGTGGGTGACTCATCCAGCCCGGATCCTCACTGGGGCCTACTGCAGTGCAGCGTAAAACAGATCCAGCTGGGAGATAACAGATGGAGCGGGAGGGACAGAGAGAGTGGAGCAGGGAAAGAGAGATAAGAGAAGACAAGAAAAGGGGAAAGAGAAGTAGATAGAAAACAGCCTTGAGCAGGTAGGGAGTGGCAGAGAGATAAAGGGAGAATTCAGCCAAGAGATACTGAAGGGGAGAGCAGGAGGAGGAGAGAAAGTGTGGAGAGCGGTCGACTAGCAGGCTTTAGAAATTTCTACCAACCTGAATTTTTTCAGTTAATGTTGGTACCATGCCAGTTTTTTTTTTTTTTTTTTTTTTTTACTTATTCATTCTGGGTAGGGCTGCAGCTAACGCTTGCTTTCACCAGTTATTGTGCAGATAATCTTCTCAATTAATCAATTCATCTACTTGTCTGAAAAACATCCTATCAAAATTTCTCAGAGCTCAAGGTGACGTCTTAAAATAACGACCCAAATATTCAGCTCACTGCAATGTTTGACAAACAAAAGCAGCAAATCATCACCTTTGAGAAGCTAAAACCAGAAAGTGTTTAAACCAGAAATGATTATTTGATTTATAAAATTTGTTTCTGATCAGTTCTTTGTCGATCAACTAATTGATTAATCAAATGTTCGTTGCAGCTCTAATTCTGAGAAATGAACGCCATCTTTTGCAATAGAGTAGTACTGGCTGATGTCTACGAAGACCCTCAGTCAGGATTTATCGAGCAGTAGTGATAGTTTGTAGTTGTAGTATCACAAGATGAGAACGTCAATACTGGACAGTCCTGCAGACCACCAGATTACATTCAATGACGACGTTTTTTAAATGTTTGCTTTCTACAATATCTGCACATTTAAATTATTATTATTATTTTACTGGAGTAAAAGTGCAAAAGTATTACCATCAAAATATACTTAAAGTACCAAAAGTAAAAGAACTCCGTATGCAGAATGGCCCATTTCAGAATATTATATATGATATTATTGGATTATAGTTATTGATGTACGTATCATTTTAATGTTGCAGCTGGTAAAGGTAAAGTTAATTTTAACTACTTTATATACTGCAGAGTAGTTTAATCTATAATAATACATGAAATTGTATTTGTTGATTTAGATTTTGTGTTAATAATCTGAATCTGCAAAGTAACTAAATCATTAAAATAAATGTAGTGGAGTAAAAAGTGCAATATTTTCCTCCTGATTGTAGTGGAGTAGAAGTAAAGTACCTCAACATTGTACTCATGCACAGTACTTACTTAGCACTTATTTTCCACCACAGATGGCTACGACAGTGTTGTTAACGTTAGGGAATGATCGTGTTACGGACAATAAAAAGGCAAATCTTAATTTCAGGTTTGAGACAGGATGCAAACTCCTCTACACCTTTACTTTCTGCCTCACTGCATATGTTGCACACTACCTCCTGTATTAGCACTGAACCTTGGCTTTGCATGTAAGTCGTGAGGTGCAGAATTGTCCAATATGGACGTAATTCCTAGGGATACTGGGCTGACTATCAAGTGTAGATGTGGTGTGTCATGTCTGTTATTTGCTCATGAGTCAGAGGACAAAAACTCATTGTTGAAATCATCTCTTAAGAATTGAATGCACTTGTGCCAGCCAACCCAATTTTGGGGTTTTTTTTGTGGATCAGCAATGCAGCAAAAGAGATGCTGCACTGGATCCAGTCCAGCAGTACAATACCTGCAGCAATGTACCTCCCATCCTTTTATCCTGATTTACTTCCTTCCCTCACAGTGCTTCCACTACTCTTCACTTTTGCTTGTCATTTGCCCTCCAGCTTAAAAAAAACCCCCACAGTAGAGGCCTTTCTCTGAAATGTCTCCATCAGGAGACCTTTTTCCCTGGTACTCTGCTGTCCTTTGCTTGGGCTTGTTAAACAGGCACAAATTTCAGTTAGCCCTCTGACAAGTGCAAACAGTATATCTTTCTCAGATATTTGCTCCCAGCTTCTGAAGACTGCTTCCTGAAGTGTTCAAACAGTGAAGTCTTTCACCGGTCCTCAGACATGTTTTGCGATAAATTAAGGCAGCAGTGACAGTTTTTCTTGACTAGTGTGAGTGTAAAATGTCACCTCCATCACCCCACCTCTAACAAATGTTCTCATTAATTTCCCTGACGCCACATAAATCCTTTAGAAAGCATTAGAACAACGACTTTTTGTCTGTCAACTCTTGACCATGTGATAAACATGACTCGCCATCTCCAGAGCTGCTACTACACATTGTGAGGTCTCAATAAATCCCATAGATTTACCAAAAGTATTAAATAGAAGAGGCTGACCTTTAGCAGAAACTTTGAATAAACAGTCAGCAGTATCATATTTGACAGGAGTGCACATGCAGTAGCCAGAGGGTCGAAAACTGGACTGGAGTTCTCAGCGTTCTGACATCAGCTTTGTTCTGGAGGTTAATGACAGACGGACACGGCCTGTACCAGAACTATTCTTAGCCAGTCCTGTGGTTAGATGCTGTCGGCACATTTTGAATAAGAGCACTGGCGAGGTAAACTCATTAAATGTCCTCATCCAGAAGAAATGTTTAGCCGGTTTTAGCATTGCTGCATGGTGTTATGTTTTTGACAGTCGCTTGAGGTTTTTGGTTTGTCTATAGAAAGTGAGCTGTTGTCATTGTCCGTGGTTTTTCTCTCCTCTTTTCTTCTGCCTTATTTCTCATCCTCCCTCTCTCCAATCATCAGTATTCAGGCCATGGTTGATGTTTTATTCAGGACCTGGTATATTATATATTCTGGGCATCAACCACTGCAGGAGAGACTGCTGATGGCTTGGGGCTGGAAAAGGGAATTTCTCAGGACCTGTTATTAAGTACCGGGTAAAGGTTCGTCTTGGCAAACATAATGAATCGTGAAAATGAGCCGTTCATTTTCCCCTTAAAATATTATTTTAAAGATATTGGCCATTAATATGACTTGCTGAAAGTCCAGTAATATTACACAACAAAATAACACCATTAGGTTTTTCGTTATATGATGATTCAACAGTTAAATGTGTCGCCATTCTTGCAGAGAGTAAAGCAATTTTCTTTCATGCATGGAAATAGCTGGAAACACTGATAAGACTAAATTGAACCACCTCCATACAAACACACACACACACACACACACCCCTACTTCAGGGACATTCAGGTCACATCATTATTACCCAAATCTATAACCCAGAAGCCGGCAGTACACTCTTCTTGAAACCCATTCACCGTGTTGGTTATTGGCTTTTGCTATAGCTGCCGATGTCTTGTGGAAATAATGAAGGGCCATGCAATGTAATTTGTGGATATGGATGTTTTTACATCCCCAGAGACCTTGTGAAGGTAGGCTGTCTGTCGTGTGTAGCGCATTTGCTCAGGGTGAAAAGTCAATGTCTGAACAGAGGTTGTGAACCAAGTCACACAAGCCAATCACGTTTTCAGTCAGGATTTGAGACAGAAATGGAACATTTTGCATTGATAAAACCATATAAGAATAAAGAATGACACCAAATAAGACAATTTAAAAAAAAAACAAGAGTCTACAGTTGCTGTAGCGGCTCAGTGAGGCTGTGATGCTCATTGTAAAGAAACCACATTGTTAGATAGAGAAGAGTTGAGGTCCAAATTTTGTTTTTGACAGCAGTAATAATGTCTGTAATTGGCCAGAGGGTGGTGTCAGAATAAAGGCAAACTATGTCAGTCAGTCGGTTTATCATGTTGTGAGCATGAACATGTCAGGACATGTATTTGGCAGCATTACATTTTTTATTTGTGTGATGATGGTGTAAGCAGATAGATTATCTTAATTATAGATTTTATGATATTTTACAAAGAGTTTGGTGAGCATGTGTCAAAAATGACCTAGAGAGATTTAAAAAACGACTATTTATTTTTAGCCATAGTAGCATGGCTGTAGCTATGTCGCTAGCATGGCTAAGAACATAAACAAGCAAAACAGAATGGCACTGCATAGTTTGTAGTTTATATTGTAGCTGATGCATGTGTTCCTTTTGCTGGAAATTAAGTAGGACATTTGGGCAGGAAAAGTGTGGAACAGAAAGGAGGAAAGCAGGAGAAAAGATGATAGAGAGTGAGGGGAGGAGTGTAGCAGAGAGCAGGAAGAGATGAGAGGAGGAAGTAATGGAGTTTGAGCGGAGAAAAGAGGAGGACGTTGGGAACAAAAGAGGAGAGGAGGCTGTGCTTTCAGGCAGCTGTAGCATCATGAGCTCAGTCTAATGCCTAATTTGGCTCATGAAGGGACAGTGATGAGGAATGGGAGAGAACAGAATGTGCTTTATTGTATTTACGTGTCTTTTACTAAAGCGAGTGTCCAGCAGGTTTTGGGAGGACAATATGTATTTTTGTGTGAGCTTGCTTGCATGCTTCTCCCTAGTAAAAAAAAAAAAAAAAAAGCCATTTTAGATGATCTAGCCGTGGACACACAGTAAACTCACTCGCCCTGTGCACACACAGCCTCCTCACACCAGCTGCAGAGCCGAGACTGAATGGCTTGTCAGGGATTATAGTCAGATTAATCAGAGCGCAGTGACTTTGCATGATATTGGAGCTGTGTGTGAATCAGAGCGCTGCAGCTGTAATCTGTGAAACGTGCTTCATGTGCCGGACCAGACCGCCAAATGTACCATGTGACAGGGTGAGAGATTCATGACTCCCCCTTGAGTAGTATTTTTAGTTGATCCTTTCTGGGGATGTTAGTGCTGATATTTGATTTTCACATTCACCCGCAACTTAGTCACCGTTTCCCTTTACTTTCTGTTGCTTTCTACTAAAAAATACTAAAATGTTTCTGGAGGATCATGTGAAGAGGCAGATGAGCTTCATTTTTGGTATAATTATTTATTCTAATTAATTATTACTAAACTCTGTGTCATAATTTCTCTAAAGGTATTGTTTACTTTGGAGTTGAGTAATGAGTCATTTAATCACGCTGGTGCTTTGTGTAAACAAGCCTCTTCATCATCTTCTAGACTTGTATAAAGGGCCACAGGCTCATGGGTAAACAGTTATTTTTCTGCCGTTCAGACTTAATATGACAAACACCACCCACAGAATGAGCTGTGGGTTAGACACCTTGAACTCTCTAAACAGTTTCAACAACAACTGAACATTACAACCTTTATGAAGGCAGGATTACTGCAGGATTGTTGTGTTGATGCTTTCATTGTCAAGCTTTTTATTTAACACTTTTATCTGGAGATGAATTAACACACTGGAACACGCTGACCTGTTTTTCTCTTTTGTTGTTAAAAACAATGCTGACAACAACATTAATACAATGATGTACAGGCATTAGTAATAGACAAGGAAGGTCACAAGCTGTGCCATTTATAGATCCCTCACAGATTATCTACATTAACATTATCTGTGATTTTTGAATTTACCAATCTTTTGTCGACCTTTTTGTATTTAACCTCTTTTTTTGGAGGTGGCCGCAACTAACAATCATTTTAGACCTGTTGATTATTTTTGCAATTAATGGTTTGGTTTATAAAATGTCAGAAAATACTGTAAAATATGCCCCTTATAATTTCATGAGCGCAAGGGGACGTCGTTAAATAGTTTGTTCTGATGGAACAAGAGTCCAAAACCCAAAGATATTCAGTTTACTTTCATATGTGACAAAGAAGAGTTTAAAATCTGCACATTTGAGAAGCTGGGACCAGTGAATGTTTGGCATTTTTGCTTGAAAAATGACAATTATCAAAATAGTTGCCAATTAATTTCAGTTGACTAATCAACTAATCATTTCAGCTCTTAATATTGTATTGTTTTTGTCACATTTATGTACATATTCTTCAGTGTACATCTCTCTTTGCATGAATATAAAGGATCAGCAGTAGCCATCAATATTCTGGGTATCATTATTTTTCTGCCTTGTCTGTCACTTCCTGTCATGACCTTCTTTATGGACTGGAAATCCAATCAAATCAGACCGGTGTTGAATAGCAGATAGTCAATATCAAATATTCTGGATGTTGTTTCTGCTGAGGCTTTTCAATTTTCTCCTCTTTTAATGGGTCATGCCAGCCTTAGTATTATTGTTTATTTTGGGAGGGATTGGTGCAGTGTGATTGAAAGTGAGTGTTTGGTGGATACGGAATCTGTTTGTTTGTTTGGTTTTTTTTGTTTTTTTTTTGCTGCTTTATTGATTTCTGTGTAAAAGCACGCCTGCTTGTTTCTTCCTGGGTCCATTATTCAGTCGCTGCTGCATGGTTTAGCTGGAAGTTAGAAGTAAAAGACATTTGTCTTCATCAACAATGATAATGAAACGTCTTTCATGCTAGGCAGCATTTCTTCAGCTTGAGTCTGGCGTTGTATAAAAAGCTCAATGCGTTGAGTTCAGGGACATTAGTGGAGTGTGTTCAGTGTACCACAGGTACAGTCTGTACCCTCCTGGTGGATTATGACAAGATGTTGTTTTCCATAATGGTGCACATAGTACACAGTTTCTACGCAGGCAGGCTCCTTTGTCACTCACATCTTTTTCTATCTCTGTCTTTTCTAATGTGTTCACTGTTTATTTTATTATTTATACATACACTATTATGTTTCTCTTACAAAATAAAACTAAAATATACAAAAGAACAAACCACATTTTGCATTATGTTACTAAGCTAGTAATATGCAATATAACATGTACACATACACAAAAGAACACAAACATGTACACAGTATGTAGAGTCACATTATCATCTACCTTCTTAAATGTACATGCTACACAGTGGGGCTGCTACTAATGAGATTGTTTTCACGATTAACTGTTTGATTTATGAAATGTCAAGAAATACAAAAAATGCCCATCACTAACTCCTAAAGCCCCAGTTGACATCTTCAAACTGCTTGTTTTAAGATATTCACTTTACAATCACATCAGGCGAAGAAAAGCAACAAATCGTCACATTTAAGAAGCTACAACGAGGATGTTTTTGACACTTTTGCTTGAATAATCTCTTATCCGATTTACTGTATCTATTATCAAAGTAGTTGCCAATTCATTTTGTGTTGATGAACTAAATGACTTTCAGCCCTTCTATAAAATATACATGTACAGTATCATATAAAATTTGGATCTATTACTTTTCAAAGATATTTATTTCACTTTCTCTATTTATTTTTTGCTTTCCACACATATTAATTTTCTGTCTTTCTTTGTCTCACACGCTGAACTTTTCTTTCTTTCTCTTTTCGTACTTACACATATTTACAAATCAATATTTAAAGCTTCTGCATCTTGACTGTCTCCTGAAGCTCTACAGGTGTACGTCTTTTATGAAACTTGGTGTTCACAGTATCATTCCCACCACTGGCTTCCTCCCACATAAAAACCAAATTAATCAGAGGCATGTTTTAAGGTTTGTGAGTGTCACTGAATGGACTTAGTTTTGTGTGTTGGAAGTTCATTCCTGACCTTGGGAACAATAGTTTGGAGAAATTATTTAACTGAAGATTGATTATCTCGCTTTTTCCTGAGATTTTCCCTGTGAGATGCAGTTGAAACCTCCAGAAAAAGCGAGTAAGTGGGCCTTGAGTTAAGATTTATTTGTCAAATTACTTTCTGTAGTTTGGTTTCTTTGATGACAGATTAAAAGGGAGCTAATGAGGATTGTGATTCCATCACTCAGTGTGGATTTTAACGAGTTTCACATATTTTCAACGGGCTTTGTTATTGATTAATGGTCATGCGCTCTGTGGGAGGATTGGCTTTGATATCGAGCAGCTACATGTTTGTGTTAGGTGAGGATTTTGCTTCGTTTTTAATATCAGGACCCACTGCGGTCCGTGTGTGTGTGTGTGTGTGTGAATATGAGACGGAGCAATTTGTGTAAAAGGTCAAACACCTCATGAGGAGGACAAACCAGCGAGGGTCTTCCTGCTGGGAGACACATGGCAGCATCTTTCCTGAACCTTCCTCACTGTTTCCGAACCAACCAGCACCATGGCTTACCCACAACAAGTTGGCTGTTGTGTCCGTCTCCCAAGAGTTAACTAATCTGACCATGATTTAACCACTGAATATTATAATCTCTTCTATTCTGGGTTCCCTGTGTGTAAAAGCCTTAATGTAGAGACACACTACAATCCCACTGGATCACTTATAATGCATGACTATGTGCTTAGCTTGTGTGTGTGGATTTTGAAGATATTTTTTGTTTGTACAGCAATAACCCATCTCCAGCAATATTGTTGATTACAGATTGGATGTTATTCAAAACTGACAAGAGCTTATGAGGAGCACTTTGATACAGAATCGATAAAAATGGCACTAATTAAAGCTGAAGCTGTTTTAATGTTAGTTTTTATGGCTAATAAACCAACAGAGGGATCTACAGTACATAACTAAAGCTCGACAGAATAAATGATGTGGTCATGAATCTGTGGATTATAGCTACACACACACACGCACACACACAGTGCAGGCAACAGTCTGAAACTGAGCTTTAATAACTATCATCAATACAGATTTTCAGTGCTCATTATCCTAGACAACACCGTCATTACACCCACGCAGATTTAACTAGCCACACTGATGACATTAAAATGATGTTATGATGAACTTGCTGTATGACTATAACATGTTTCCCTTTTTCAGTTATGTGCTGGAAAAAAGTCGAGTCCTCTACAGGACTCAAAGCTCTGTCATTATTTCCTCTGAGAGACACACTTGCGTTTGAAATGGAAATTGTACAGTGGCAATCAAGTACAGAGACGGAGAGAAAGCTAGTGTGTTGTTTTTGTAGCCGTGTGTGCTTCCACAGTTGTGAGTGTGTGTTGTTTCTTGAGTGTGTTTGAGTGGATGGTGGTGAGTCACTCGATGTGAGGATCATTTATAAAACCATTGTTTCAGGGTCATGTTCCTCTCTCTCTCTGTCTGTTGGTGATGAATGAAAATGAGAGACTTTTTGCTTTAGCCAATAATGATACTGAAAGATATCTTTGAAGATCTTTAAGCTGAATATGCTAATAGCTGATATTTTGTGCAAATAGTTATTATGTTTTAATGGTTTCGTTTTGATGCCAGAACATGTCAAGGACCCAGTCCCTCCTCCAGGCTTTTTCTAGTAAAAAGCCTTTGAGGCCAAATTTTATTCTCCTTTATTTTTAAGCTAAATTCACTCAGTACAAATGCTCTTATTCAGCAGCGTCCTGCAGTCAAACCTTGGTGCTGCCCAGTAAAAAGAATGGGGATGTCAGCTGCCTACATAGCAAGCTAGCTACCTAGCTACATCTATCAATAATAGTGATAAGATTGACACAGTTGTACAAGTTGGTGTAAGCTTACTAACAGAAATAATTATTCTTAAATTGACATCTTTGATCAACGTGAAAATCATTTCAAGTCCAATGCACCTCTGACCACACCCAACAGTGATGTCACAGTGTACTGAACACCCTGGAGTACACTTCTACATCACTGCAGCAAGGTGAGATGTTAAACCACATTAGGTCAGCCAAAACAAGATTTTCAGCTGGTGTTAAGTTGCTCTTTAAATAAAGGCTAAATTTGCCAAAAAATCTCTAAAATATTTTTCATTAAGTTGTGGTTAAGAAGGAACCTCCATTATGTAATAGCACTCAATAATATTATTGGTTAATAAACACTGTTTAAAACAGGAAAATATCAGCCTATTATACAATATAAATTATATATATTATACCATTGTTGTGGAGGTGGACAGACAGGATGTTAAGATGGAAAGAGGATGAATGTCAAGAGAGACGATGTATGAACAAAATGGAGTTCAGTAAACGTGAGATTAACAAAGAAGCATAAAAGGCCGCAAGTGGTTAGAAAATGATTGCGAATTGAACACATTGAGTCTTTCACACCTTTTCGTGGTTCCTGAGCAGAACTATAGGTGGTCTGGCAGGGGAGCACTGAGAGTGTGATTGTCCAAAAAATACTGAGAGCTAGCAATGTGCAGTTTATGATAGAAGCAATTTTAGCACAACAGCAGAGATACGTCCAATGGATGAAGGATTATTTTCTTTACTTACAGTTCCATTACAGTGGAACCCTACTAATTTCCACTAAAAACGTCATACACAGATCTGTTTTGCCATGAATTGTAAAAATAGTGAAAGTGCTAATGTAAAAAAATAACCCGAAAACACACAAATGACACGAATGTGATCATGAATGTACAGTGAACAGATTCACTGATGTTTGTCAGCTGCATTTCACGCTCAATCCAGTCGTATAGCTCAGCAAAAGCCCGCCATCAGTCATGTCGCGTGTGCCGTTACTCATCCTCCATCTTTGTCTCATCGTCGTCGTCGTCACGTATCCCAATGCTCACAAACTCTGGCACGCTTTCCTCACACACACACACACACACACAGTGCCAGCTGGTCTCCCCTCCCCTTCCTCCCCCGTTCACCGAGCGGTACATGGATGGATTGGAGTGTGCACACATCTCCCCAGCTACAGACTCATCCCTGCTGTTACATAAGAGCCATGCAAAGGCTTACAAATCAGATTATAATAGCCACAGGCCACACACTCAGAGAGGATAGAGGTCAGTGAAGCAACATGGCCAACCAGTGGACTGATGCTGGCATGAGACAGAGGAAACGCTGGCACCTTGTCCTGTCTGGGTGCTCGTCCAATCAGTCTGTACTTGATGCCTACCTGTCCTACAGGTATTAAATTGCCTGAACTGAGCAGCAGTTCCGCTTTTGTTTCCTGTAAGACCATTGTCATTGCTTGTTTCTCCGTGGTTTTGTCACAACAACATCACAACCAAGCATACCGTTGAATTTTGTCCCCACTAATGCTGCCTTTAGGCCTCGATGTTCTGCGGGATTACTATCATCCTGAAACAGCTGTAGTTGGAGCAGGAACCAGCCACCCCCGCGTTGGCTCTGAACACCAGAATAACAAATGGATTTTCCTTGATTCCACGAGAGCGCACGTCTATTCTCAGGACAGCCCGTACAATTAAAGGTTTGCTTCTAAATAAAGTTTTAATATCCATTCACAGTTTGCTGCAGTATGTCCTTAGAAATCCTGGTCAGCCTGAAGCCAAGGTTTAACGGTGGCAGTGTAGATTCCAGTTATGGTGAACGCAGTCGGACATATTGTTGAGTCACAGTCCAGCAGTGAATATACTCGGCGCAGTGTTGCATGAGAAACGTGACAATGAGAACAGCGAGGCCTTGAAGGTATTTGGAGGTGAGAGGAGAGAAAAGAGTGATAAAGACAGAAGTGGAAAGAACGGAAGAAAACAAGAGAGGCAATCTGAAAATGAAGAAAAAAGAGGACTAGACAAAAATAATCTGGGCATTGTTATGCAATTGTTTTTAACTTTGTAAGATTTGGCAGTTCACTGTCATATTCCCAACTGACCCGAGCCTTTCTGTTTCTCTACTTCTGTCCTCATTCATCGTCCTTTTCTTCTCTCACAACATACAAGGTGAAAATGGAGAGTTTGAAGGAGAGAAAGGGGTGAAAACTATACTAGTTTTGCCTTGGTACAGACTAAATGAGAGGGAGGGAGAAATGTAATGAGAATATCTCGTCCACAACACATTGGGAGATGCTTCCCCTCAGATCCTTCCCCACAAAGGGGTAAAAAAAAAAAGGGCAGTTAGGGAGCAGGTAGGTGGAGGTGGGGAGGGATGTTTTAATGCTGTCAGGAAGAGTCAGATCCTCATGTTGTCCAGCAGCAGGGGCTGTCCTCCTAACAGCCTCACTAATCACTGCTGTCATTTTTAATCTCCCTCTTCCAACCTGGGCGTATTTAAAGCAGGGGCCTCTGTGTGCCCAGCCAGGATTAGACTAGTAGCAAGAGAGGAGGGAGGAGGCAGGGGAGGCACGGGGGGGGGGAGGAGAGCAGCAGCAGCACACTCCTTGTGCGCCTCACATTGGGCGCCATGTGACTGATGCTAATGCTAACAGTACAGCTGTGAATGCTAAAAATATAGACTAGCACAAAGATGCTGGCTGATGATGTGTTTTAAGGGCACAGCAGTAAAGAGCTTGTTGAACAAAACGCTTGAATTTCATTATTACAGTATTATTATGGTATGTATGCGTCTCAGTAGGGGATGTATGGATGGATTTCTTGACATCATGAACATAGAGAACCATATTAAATTTGCAAATTAAAGCCATCCTGTTTTTTTTTTATCATGTTTTGACATACAGTGTCAGCAAAATAAATTGTATGTATTCTCTTTTTAGCCACACTAGCAGTGTGTCTCCGTGTCGGTCTGTTGATCAGTCACCTTGCCTCTAGCGCCATCATCATGTCAAATTGTTTAGGACCAAATACCTGCAAAACTAATGACATTCCCATCAGCCTCAGCTGTACTTTGTGTTTAGTGCTAATTAGCAAATGTTAGCATGCTAACATGCTAAACTAAGATAGTTAGCATGAAAATGTAAACATACCTGCTTAACATGTTAGCTTTGTTTTTGTGAGCATCTTAGCATGCTGATGTTAGCATTAAGCTCAAAGCACCGTTGTGTCTAACTACAGCCTCTTGTTTAGTTTTCTAGGCTTGTTTTTTTTTTTTTTTTCAAATAAATAAAATACATGTTAAAAGGCAACAAAAGTTAAAAAAGGAAACAAGGAATTAAATCCAACAGTGCATACATTACTTAAATCAATGCTTTGTAATTTAAAACAAATAGAATTTCGGGATTAATTTTCAGGATATCCATGAATGACACCCCACATCTTTTCAAAGTCGGAGGGTTTTCACTTTATTACAAACATGACGTTTTCCACCAACATCCGTTTTAACCACTGAGACAGAGAAATGAGAGATGGTTGTAGTGGGTTTTTCCCAAAACACAGCAATTGTATATTTAACATGCAAATAAGAAAAATATGGTATGTTTTTCTTTCAAGTAAAATACTGTAGGAAGTATACAAAGTAAAGCAAAATAATTCATTAATATGTTACAGCTGGCTCGAACACTGAATATAATAATGGACACAACAACAGGGTAGAAGTTTACTGCATAAAGTTTATTGAAAGAGTGGAGAGAGAGCTGAACAAAGGGCCTGCTTATATAGGTTCAGCCTACTAACAAGCACAATTGCCTGCTAATTAGATGATCAAACAGGAGCTGTGGAGAGGATATACTAAAATAAAACAGGATGTAGCAACTGTTAAAACTGTTCTTCATTAAGCTTTCAATTGAAGGGTCTGTCTCTCCTTAGTCGTTCTTTTGTAGGGATGGAGCTGCTGATCCACAATGTTTCTCATCAAATTTATGTTCGATTTAGAAAACAAATACTAAAACAGATGTAAAAACATGAGAACGAATAAGCCGACATCATAACCTCAGGTTTCTGTGTGCATGTGATGATGTATGATGATGTTGTATTGATTGCTCTGTGCTGTGAGCAGTGTAATATAATCCTGGACTTCCGTTTAAAAGCACCAACAGGCGCTTTGTGTGTCACAGTGTGTCTCAGGTTGGTTTCCACCTCAGCAGTTTAATAGTATTAGCTCAGGGTGTCTTACACAGGTGTAAAACCCTGCTGTTTGAACTCTCCTGTTGTGTTTGCCAGGAGTGTTTTCATTAATCTGTGTGGGCAGTTCTCTTTATAGAAGAAGAAAAAAAAACACTGTCAGAGGTGCAGGTGAATTGTCTTTGCTGATTAAATATAGCAGAGTGGGATCCGATACCTGGCAATGGTTTGTTATGCTGGGTTATTGCTATCAGTGTTTGATGAAACCCTAAAAGTCTGGAGCAAGGCATTCTCCAAATGATTACACCAAATTATTTATTTTAAAGAACTTTTTTTCTCTCTTAAGGAATAGTTTGACATTTTAAGAAATACATTTATTCGCTTTCTTGCCAAAAGTTAGATGAGAAGATTGATACCAATCTTATGTCTGCTTGGTAAATATGAAGCTACAGTCAGGAGACGGTTAGCTTAGCATAAAGCCTGGAACCGGGCAAACCATTAGCCTGGCTCTGTCCAAAGGTAACAAAATACGCCTGCCAGCACCCCTTTTACACTTTGGTTTTTGTATGGATTAAACAAACGGGATATAACGTGTTAATTAGTTAATTTTGTTACTTTAAGACAGAGCCAGGCTAGCTATTTCCACCCGTTTCCAGTCTTTATGCTAAGCTAAGCTAACCGGCTGTACACAGTAGCTTAATATTTATCGTACAGACATTAGTGTGGTATCAACCTTGTCATCTAACTCTCAGCAAGAAAGTTGATAAGCTTATTTCTCAAAATGATGAACTTTTAAAGTGAAATATAGGTATTCATCCTGTCTGTTTGCCCATTACATCTCACTTAACTTCCTGACCTCAGTCCAGTCTTTATTGTCCTGCATGGACAATAAAGACTGAATTAAGACTCATCCATCTTTAGAACAGGATAAATAAGAGTCAGAAAAAGGGACACACAATAGCAGTAAAAACAATAACTGAAACAAAATTAAAACAGTTAACAAGTTAAAAAAAGAAGACAATAAGACAGCTGGTCCCTGTTGGTTGAGGATTTTCATTTAGATCAGTTTGGACTTAAATTGAGTAAAATCTGTGACTTGAGAGGTTTTGGGGTTGTGAGTACAGAATCTCTCTCAGCGGTAATTACACCGCAAGTCGACCTGTCACATCAGGCTGGTTTTCAGCTTTACTACACCTGGTTTGTGTCACCTGAGGCTCTATGAACACTGATGTACTCTTAAAAGATCCTCTGTGAGAGCATGTCAGGACACACTCTGCTGTCTGACCCATGTGATGGTGATACAAGAGATTTTGGGATGAGGAGGGAGGGAGGACGCCCTGCAGCCTTTGGCAAGATCTCTGGGCTGTTTTCCTCTCCACATTTAGCATCTTTAATCTGGTCTGATTTGGTTTACATGAGTGCCAGTTGGAGAGAAAAATGCAGAGTGAGGAGAGATAAATCCTCATGTGAACTAGACCTGAAGGTTTTCTGTGTGTAGTTAATATTATAGTTGTATTTTATTTTACTTGACCATGTTGTTCTTGTTTTGTCTTGTCGTCTTAACGTTTATGATGGTCGATCGGTCCACCTCTTTGGTCCAGACTGAAATGTCTGTTTCAGTGGATGCATGAATTACGACATTCATGGTTCCCAGATGATGAATCCCACTTTTTGACTTTTCCTCTAGCGCCACCATGAGGTTGACATTTGGTTGTCTCAAGTGAAATGTCTCAACTTCTGTTAAATGGATTGCCATGAAATTTGGTTCAGACATTCATGTCCCCCTCAGGATGAATTGTAATAACTGTGGTGATCCTCTAACGTTTCATCTAGCGCCATCATCAGGTCAGATTTTTACTTTTGTTTATAACTAAATATCTGTAATACTAATGACCTTCCCCTCAGCCTCAGCTGTACTACTGCTAGTTATCAAATGTTAACAAGCTAACACACTAACCTAAGATGATGAACATGGTAAATTGCAGTGGTTTGCCGTTAGCCGTACTATTGCTTACTTCCGCTTTTCAAAATCGGAAACCAGCTAAGCCTGGCCTAGCATACTGCAAAATAAATTGATTTAACAGTTTCATACTGCATACTACCGATGAACGCAGCATGTACTGCATACTGCGTTTGTCTGTAGTATGTAGCAGGCGGTTTCGAAATAACAGCCATTGTGTGCATGTCAGCATGCTGAGGTTAGCATTTAGCTCATTGATGTGTGTCAGTACATCTTCACAGAGCCACAAGTATGGTTGTAGACTCTTAGTCTTGTTAACATTACTTTTAACTCTTTTTTAATTTTTCTTTTGTTTCATCTTGTCCCCCTGATGTTTATGATTAAATTTGAGATTTTTTTTTTTTTTTGTATTGGGGAGGATTTTGTTTAAGTCCCAGGCACAAATTATTATTCAAAGCAGAGTATGTTTTATATGTCTTAAAACATGTCTGGAGGGGATCTTTTAAATTAAATCATATTGAAGTAGCCTAGAATACAACGGCTGCAACGCATTAGGAATAACCCGGCCCAAGCTCTGCAGTGAAACCTTATCCCTGCATTGCCTCTTTGTTTAGAGGCATCACTGCATGTATCAGCACAGTGCATGACAGTCTTCACAACTAAGAGTGCATGAGCTCTGTATGTGACGTTGCAGCCTGTGACGTCACAGGTTACATATCATCTACTTCACCGCTCTCATGTCCCAGCAGCAAAATGCGCATTTTACTCTTCCCTGTAAGGTTCACTTCCCACTGCCGCCACTGCTGCTCGGTTCACCTTGTGGTGTCCTTCCCCTGCAGGGAGGATGAGGAAGAGGAGTGGGAGGGCCAAGAGAGAGTGATGGGTGGAGAATGGAAAGGGTGGTTGTTGAGTGAGGGACCGATTATGGGGACGAAACGAGATCCGTTATGTGTGAAAGCACAGTGACATTGCTGTGTCCCCAGGAGGTTTTAGATTTCTTGGGCATTAGGTGAGATTGGTGGCTTGGGTCATATTTCAATAGTGTGTAGTAAGTCACTGCAAGAAAAGGATCAATCATCAGTCCTGTGATTAGTGGCTGTGACATGCCATATAGTCCTTTAGTGTCTCCGAGAGTGTGTGTTCATGCACGTGAGTTCACTCGGGCATGCGTCTCCCTTCCATCACTGCGCTAAATTGCTGTCTCCTCAGCTTGCAGCCATCAAAGCACAACACCGGCTCTGTCTTTGCTCTCCACTTTGCAAGTGTCTGGGGATTGAACATGCGTTGACAGCAGCCATGGGCAGCAGTGTGCACAGCAGCACTGTTCCACTTACTCTAAACAGCCACCAACAGCTCATTTTTATTCATTCAGTTGCTCTTCTTCTGCCAAGCTATACGCGTATCCCCACAGGCACTGCTTGACTGAGTTGTTTTTCATCCATTTAGCTTAAGAACTAACTGACTTCTACTGACTTTAACAGCATAGCCTCTCTCTATCTCCAAGACAAAGTAATCATAGATGTGGGACACATACACACAAATAAGATATGGTTGAATTTAGAGCCCTGAATACTGTGAAGTGAGGCTTTCTGCATCACCCAAGGCCTCCTCCAACCAGTGCTTAAATTGGGCTAGTACTCATTTTCTGTCCAGCTGACCTCCACACATTACTTACTTTCTTACTTATTACTTAGTACCTCCACTTCCTAATGAATGTAAGTGTTCATGGTGTAATTAATGTAAGTGTTGGGCAAAATAGGCCTGTTTTCCTGCTCAAACAAGCCGTGAGAAGAGGAAGAGATGTGCGGCTGTGTGAGCTATAATATGTCATCTAGTTAAGTCAGAAATAATTGGTGGCTAAGAGCTTAAATTTCTGCTAATGTTGCCAAATTCCTCTGTCCATTAATGGTCTGTCCAACAAGTATTGGAGGCAAATAGTTTGATTATTTGTACTAGAGTTGAAACTATTATTCGATTAATTGATAAGCTGATTGACAGAAAATTAGTTGGCAACTATTTTGATATTCAGTTAATCGTTTTAGTACTTTTTCAAGCAACAATGTCAAACATTTCCCAGTTCCAGCTTCTTAGTAATGAGGATTTGTTGCCTTTCTTTGTCTTATGTGATCATAAACTGAATATCTTTGGGTTTTTGGACTGTTGTTTGGATAGAGCAAGCTATTTGATGGCATCGTCTTAGGCTTTAGTAAATTGTGAGGAGCAGTTTCCACAATTTTAGACCAAAGGATTAATGGATTAATTGAGAACATTGTGAGATTAAAAGATGACAAAAATAATTAGTTGCAGCCCTAATTTGTACACATTATATACTATTAGTGTAGTTCAAATTAATAATTCTTGCGCTTCAAATTCTGCATGTGCATGCTACAGTATGCAGGCATTATTATTTAGTAGTATTTACAGTTCAAGCACTCATGTAAACCTTTGTGTAAGATTATGGACACAAAACTAAGTAAACCTACTCTCCTCCTAAAGTTTATAAAAACCCCTGCGTAAAATGAGTTGTTCTGCTATATAAAACTCAGTCATCCTGAAGCTGTCTGTTCAACCTGGTGTGGAACATAATCATCATCTTGGGTCAGAATATCAGACTAATTCTCTATGCAGAGAAACAATAATTGGCAATATCCTCTAACAGCACCAAAATAGTGCCTGTGTCATTACGTACAGCTGTTATGCACCGCTACACATTATGAGAGAGATTAGAGCTAAAGAAAGATTTCTCCCTTCAATATTATCTTTCTCTTTGTCAATTTGGACTACATGTGACTCAGCTCAGATGACTCATTAAAGCCTGTGTGTGTCTTGGTGTAAAGCATAGGTGCCTCATTTTTATATAACTACCAGTTTCTATGTAAAAGGAGGCTCATGACATCTTTTTTGTGCATTCACGTTATGCATACATCTGAAACCAGGTAGTAATTCCATGTAACTGCAGTCATGTTGTATCCCGGGTGTAAAATAGTACAGTATGTGATTAGACAGCTTGGGTGAACGCCAGAAGTGTCACTACGTACATCGCTTGTGGTGGCACAGCTGTGGCTCACAAGCGCACACGCGTAAACATGGACCATGTCAAACGCGTACACTGCACTGTGCTATTTTACAGCCACACATTTGGCATGTACACCTCCGTGTTAACAGCCCGGTTAGTCATCGTCTTCCAAGGGGTGATGTTGCCATCGAGAGGCTCATTTCCCCAATTTTGTCTTTGATCATCAGGGGAAAAAAAGGATACGATTCGGGAGAAAAGTAGTGAGAGAAATAACAGGAAGTGAAAATGCTGAGACAAACGCACCGTACCTGATAAGCCAGGCACGGGGCAGGTAACTGTCTCCATGGCAACGAGCTCAGGGAGGATTTGAAGACATTGTAGTGATGTGCAGGTGAAACTAATGACAGGAAATGTGACTCCTACTCTGTGTGTGTGTGTGTGTGTGTGTGTTTTGCATTGCTTGTCTGTTTCACAAGTGGGATCAGAAGAGACTTCGCTAAGATGACTCATAGAGCACCAATCCTCAGAAAGTCTTACACTGCACAAACTGCTGTCACAGGCTTAGTCTTTTAACACCCCCCCCCCCCCACCCCGCTCTGTCTGTCACAGATCACCCCTCTGTTTTACCTCTAGAAAAATATGTCTTTAAATGTTGTTTTTGAAAAATGAGGAGATAATTAATTAAATATTTAATTAAAAATAAGTACATGTACAGTGTGATTTTTCAGTCTTTTACTGGAGGGAAAGACTTAATCCACTGACCTTAGCTTTCATGGTTTCTTTAGTCACGCTTTGTGACGTTCCCTGAAAGCCTTTTTTCCTCCCCTCAGTCCATCCTCTGAGGGCCGTGTCTGGCCTCGTTGTGTCAGATCGCTGCCCCCTCAAGCCATCTGGTTACATCACAAACTGGAGCTGGATCGTGGCAGAGCTGGAAATATTACCAGCAGTCAGAGACTGAGAGAGAGAGAGAGAGTGAGGGGACGGGAGCCCAAAGGAGTTATTTCTGTGTTTATGTCTGTGCACGTGGATCTGTGCCATGTCTGAAGCTATAAGGGCCAACGCTTTTAGCTTGTTGCTGCCCATACTTTATCTCTTCCTCTCTTTCTATTAATGTCTCGCCCTCTCTACTGCTGCAACTGCCCGCAGCACTGATGGACAATCTGTGCATTGCTGAACAGACATCGTCATGTCTAAGGCAGGAGCTAACAGACTGCCTTGTATCTAGAGTCGAGGCCGAGTTAAACGAGTGTATAAAAATAAATAGCTGCAAACTGTCAGAGTGTGAGCATGCCTTTGTTGTTTGTGCATATATATTCTCACACAAGGGCTCTAGGTTTAGGGATTGTGGCCCCCAAAGTAAATCTGAGGGGTCACAAGATTAACAGGATGAGTAAGAAGTGAAAACATATTTCTGCTACACAAAATTATGCTAATTTCTTTAACTTTTCTCTAATTTCTTGTTTTTTTTTCTTGTTAAATATTGAATATCTTTCATCTTTTCAGTTCTCTAAAAATAACTAAAATTAACCAATCTGAGAGGGGAAAAAGATTATTCTGTTTGAACTGTGCACAACTTAAAGACACATTGCAACCTGCAACCAGGGGTCAAAAGTAGACATTTCTTAATTTTAAGCTAAAAAGGTTGTAGGAAGTGTTTGGCAGTTCTACAGACACAAGACAGCCATAAATACCACTTTAATAATGAGTTTTATTCCACTAAAGATCATTAACACGGATATGAAGATCACTTACACACTCCTGACGTTATCGGTGAGCACTGGTGTTGTTACAGCGAGACATCGCAGTATGATCATTAATGAAATGGGTTTCTGTTATGTGAAGCACAAGGTCAAGCTGATATTTGTGTATTTGTTGTTTGACATTATCTTAATTGGAATAGAGAGGCTGGTTCACAGTGCACACGCTGACAGATCAAACCACTCTCTCACTGCAACATACATGTCACTTAACATGTCATTTACTACAGAACAGCATCTGACTACTTCTCTTTCATTTCATAGACCTGTAAGCCAGGCTGCAGTTTTAAATACATACATAATAAAATGTTATAAACATCAAATTTCTGCCCTTAACAAACAGTTTGAGAAAGTTATTGTACAAATTCTAATCTGTGAGAAATCCTTTGTTTGTTGTATCTGTGCAAAGTATCCACGTGCAATGCTTGAAGTCCTTTCGAAGACGTTCCCTTGACCAGTCATCAGTATGTTTTTGCTGGGGTCTTCATGTCTTTCATGTCATTTCAATTATAAATTTCATTTCAGTATTGAGCATTGTAGAAATGGATCGACCTGTCTGGAATTTGTAGTGTTTCATATTTGAATGCACCATCAAAAGCTTAAACCCTAACATGTTTTTTTTGTTGTTGTTGTTGTTGTTTTGCAGAAAGTGAGCGAGAAAGTTGGAGGTGCAGAAGGAACGAAGCTCGATGAGGACTTCACTGAAATGGAAAAGGCAAGTCTGAACTCTTTCTACTATCCCCATTATCCTCTTGTTGAGAATGAAAAATGCTAGAGCTTATTATTAGTTTACCAGAAGATTATCAAGATGCCGTGGGATCCCAGCAGACTTGTGTGGTTGTAAATATCGCACCAGCCATTTCTGCTGTCAAATTCCAAAGGTCCACCAGTGTTGTCCTGCATTGTTAAACCCATTTTCTCTCGACAGTTTCAGTCGATCTAAAATGGAACAAACATTTCTTAACAGTCAACATTTTGTGACCCTGGCTTTAATGGAACAGAAACACTTGCTGGTTATTCTGTTTGTCTGTAAACATGACTCCTTGCAAAAAAGAATAAATGTCTAATTTCACTACAAATACAGAAAGATGTGGCACCAGTGTTTACTTTGAAATTAAATAGAAACTGTGAAGTTACAAAGGTTTGTGGCAGTGGTGGCCTAAAGGTTAGAGAAGTGGGCTTGTGATTGGAAAGTTGCTGGTTTGACAGGATAAATCTGGGTGGGGAAATCTGAAAAAAGTAAACGCCCTCTCTCATTTCCACCACCCTCAATCATGGGAGCCTAGCAGGTCAGACTGTTGTTGTACTGGGCAGCTTCCAGGTATGAGTGTGTGTAACTGCGCGGGTGTGGTCAGGGCTTGCTTTGTTGTGAAACTTCCCTGAATAAATAAAGGTAAAAAAGAATAAGTCAGTTGAAAATGACAACTTGCACGTTTACCTTGAACCCTTTGGTCTGTCACTTATTACTTTCTGAAGCAAAAGCTTCACATCTGGCTGAGAGTTTCCCCAGCTGGAGGGCACCGCTGAAACTAAGACTTCAACCATGTTAATACCTTTTAAAAAATTTAAAAGAAATTCCCCCTGTAACGTTCAAACCCAGAAATTTTCCCTTCAATTGTTTTGCCTGCTGTAGCTATAATGTTCCTCCAATGCCACTATTTTGTATAAACAGTATTTACTCCAGAATTTTAATGAGTCTTGTGTCTTGGTATCTTAGAGTGTGTGTGTGTGTGTGTGTATGCTCACATACAAAAAAACATTGGTGCCCTGAATATCATATTCGCATGTTCTTTCCGTATGTGAGCAATAATAAATACATGTATGTACATGTGAGTGCATATGTGTTTTAAGCATCACGGCATGTTAGTGCATGTGAGTATTTACGTGTGTTAATATGTTAGCAGTTGCAGTGAGTGTACTGCCGAGTCGCAGAGCTGTAGGGAGCTGGCGAGTTTCATCACACTAAACAAGAACACAAACGCTCTGCACGTCTCTCTCACCACCGCGCTGCAGAACAAAGCAACACTTTCTTTTATCTTGTTTTTTTCTCTCACTATTAGATAACAGGTTCATAGATCCATAAATTGTTTTATTGCCGTTATATTTATCTCATCCTCTCCCACAATCTTTCAGCCATTTTACTATCCACATCTTTTCTTAACCGTTATTTCTGCACCTGATGTTTCTGTCTCCTTCCACGTGTCGTTTTACATTGTGGTTTACAGAAGATGGACACCACCGCTCGGGCAGTGCTGGACATCATGACCAAGACGACTGAGTATCTGCAGCCAAACCCAGGTGACATAAACCAGCTGTGCAAGATGATAATGTGATGTTTTTTTTTATTTATTCTTTTAGACTAAAGGCTAGTCTCCCAAGAGTCAATATTAAAAATATTAAAGTATAAATAGCATCTATGCACCCACACACATTATATATACATATGATCTTACGGTATACTTACACACACTACATGTACAGTCACATATACATACCGTACACCTAGTCATACACATATATAGATACCTATATTATTAAAATGCAATAATAAATGTTCAACCAATACAAGCACTGTTTTAGACATTTTTTAAGTACATTATTGTAATGAGTTTCATAATTTTATTGTCCTGTACATGAAGGAACATTTCAGTTTTTTACTGTGCACTAATTCTCGTCTCTATTCCTTATGATGACGTGATGTTTATCTCACACTAGTAACAGGGTTTCCCTGTTGTAGTGGAGGCGCCCCGCCCCGCCTGACAGAAAGAGCGCCTCTGCTGACGTCAGAAGGAATTATTAAATTTTTATTATATATTAAGCTTCAGGGAAAGCGAACACAGGCGCTAATCGACACAGCAAAGGCCTCGTATTTAAGTGTACACTGATCTGACTGTTTAGACCGTCACGTAATAACAAAATTAATCACGAGACGAGATGTTTCAGGATCTGCCTGATTCAGCTCAGCAGGGGTAATTGTTAGCTTTCACTTTGAGGAAATTAAACAGAGCAGCATGTTGCAATGTCAGGGAAAAAAGAAAAAAAATAATATTTTCTCATGTTATACTACAGCAGCCCGTCCCATTACTATGGTATCTGTTTAATGAAAGTCACTCAAGAAATAACCTCCAAATCATCTGAAAACAGCAAATTACAATCAAGCATTCGGACTCAATTTGGCGCCTCAGGCGTTTTGTCTTCTGACTACAAATTTAAAACATGGCCTAACATTTAGTCCAGTGGTGTTTGGTTTCATTAGTGCTTTGCCTTCACAGCCACCAGAGCTAAGATGAGCATGATGAACTCCATGTCACGTATGCGGGGACAGGAGAAGGGGCCAGGCTACACACAGACCGAGACCATCCTGGGAGAGTCCATGCAGAGGTTTGGCAGGGAGCTCGGAGAGGACTCTAACTTCGGTGAGCTGCAGCACATTAAAGCTCCTCGCTGACAGAGAAGCACAAACACTTTTTTTTAAATATGCTTCACAAGAACAAAGTGGCATAATTTTATTCCCTCAAGGACGCAGTAACAATGTTATGAAAAATGCATGAGCCTATTTTCCAGACAAGATGCCTGAAGTTTGCTTTGTTATTTAGTTCACAAGTGAAGGCATTAAAATGTTGTTTAAAGAGAAATACCCGTCTTCAAAATCTGCTGTAGATTCTGCTGAGATAATGTTACTGGAGATGAACATTTTTCTGTATGCTGACATTGAGCTGTGTGCTGTTCATGTGGGTTTTTAGTGTCTAAATGTGTCTTTATTTTTCCAGGCCTTGCTCTGATTGATGCTGGGGAAGCCATGCGTGAGCTTGGAGAGGTTAAGGACGCTCTGGACATGGAGGTCAAGCAGAACTTCATCGATCCACTGCAGAACCTCCATGAAAAAGATCTGAAGGAGATTCAGGTACGAGTGCAGAACTTTGATGCACTTACCAGGGGGAAAAAAGAAACAACTAATAATCAAAGTCATCTCTTGGTCAAGGATTTTTATTTACTTTCTGGCCTTCTTTTGCAGCATCACCTGAAGAAAATGGAGGGTCGCCGTCTGGACTTTGATTATAAGAAGAAACGTCAGGGCAAAGTGACAGATGACGAGCTCAAACAAGCACTAGAGAAATTCGACGACTCCAAGGAGATTGCTGAGCAGAGCATGTTCAACCTGTTGGAGAGTGATGTAAGGAGACATTTACCCCAATCACTCGTCTCTTTGCTTGGTTAATTGCATTCACCATTGGCATTTGTTTGTTTTCTGTGCTGTCTTGCACTTTGTACTGTTTCTGTGACCAGCTACCACAACCATTCCCTTTTCCCTTTTGTCCTCCTCAAACCATGGTAATCAAAGGGAAGCCCCCCATCTACTCGACAATGGACAAAAATTTAAAAATACTACATTAAAGCTCCACAATTCGTTTTTCTATAAAAACAATTGATCAAATGATAACATGTAATGGGAAAGCGAAAACGGAGCAAAACATGGACTGAATGTTAACGTAATGTCTTACGTTCACCACGTGGACTGAAACATGACTCCACTGAATGCTAATGTGTCTGTCTACTGAATATGGCAATAAGCTACACTTTATTTGCACAACAACTTTATAATGCGAGGCATTGGTTCTCACGTCGTTGTGTAGTTTTTCTGCCCCAAAAGAATCGATTAACACAGCTGTAAAACCATACAGATACTAACCTTAAGAATATTAGTTGATCCTGTTTGTTGGCAAAACAATCTCACCACAAGGTCCGTTAGCAGTTGTTCTGGAGCTTTCTATCATATCACGCAATCTTCCTCAGCAGATGAAGTTTTTGCAGTTGTCATGGAATTGTGCAGTAGATGTTCAAATTGCCATTTTCATGAGCATTTTAAGGACTTTTCGTCCATGTTGTCTTAAAAACAAACAATACCATAACAACTCTGTTTCCAAGGTCAGGAATTAACTGTCTATCCTGTATGTGTTTGCAACAGTCATCCAGGTTATTCACTGTTGTTTTTGTGTGATCCTGCTGTAAATCACCTGTACTGTGTACCAGCCGTCATGGTGTCAGTATGTAACAGTAGACCTTTGCGCATCTTTTAACAGATTGAACAGGTGAGCCAGCTCTCTGCACTGGTACATGCTCAGGTGGAGTACCACAGCCGGGCTGCTGAGATCCTCACACAGCTCTCCAGTAAGATTGACGAACGGTTAGTACGCACACTTCCTGTTTCACGGGGTCTTTTTGTTTTACCGTACGTTATTAGATGTACTTGACAATAACAGGTAGAATTTAAGTCTTGTTTGACATTGCCAAATAAACGGACTGTGGTTTATGTTAATCTCTATTATTTGTGCATTGAGGGATTCTGTGTTTTCCACTATGCAGGATAAGGGACACTTCTACTAAACCGAGGAAAGAGTACGCTCCTAAACCACGTACGTCTCTGGACTTCTCCATCAGTGAGAACCACAATGGAGGCATCCACAGTGCTCGCTCTCCAGGTGAGACCCAGAACACAGACCTCATTGTTCAGAAACATGTCCAGAAACTAGTCCTGGTACTGCGTGTTCACTGTGGTATCTCATGGGTTTCGGTTTCAACTGAATTGAAGACAGAACAATAAAGGTAGTAGTAGTAGTATTTGCCTGTAAAGGATAGTTTCTGGGCTAGTTTCTATTAATTCATTATCTTCTTTCCTTTAACAACCCTCTCTATGTTTTTCATTTTTACTATAAATTCTCAAATAAAAGCCAATACTGATTTCTAACAAATAAAGGCCAAAGAAAATGCAGTAGATGTATTATGATGCATTGCAGGGTTAGGTTGGAGTAATCTACATATACACAGCATATTTAATCAGCACAACATACTCATAACTTTTCATTGATTCATTTTGGTCAATTTTACTTTAATTTCTTAATATCAAGCTACTATATCTCTCTATATATATA
>VMKM01000847.1:0-223925 GCA_008360985.2 Macquaria ambigua | reverse complement strand
TCGCCATCCATCCATTTTCTTCCAAAATGTAAACAAATGTAGGCTAAAAGAACATGGGCTCAAAAGAGAATACCTGTACCTACCTGTAGCTGACATTACAACAGCACATTTGATGAGCGTTTATGGGGTCTTGCTCTCCTGATGGCTTACATTTTGTCTGTTGTCATATTAGTTCCCAAACAGGTCTTTATGTTGGTGTTAACATGTTTCCGTCTATCAGATAAGCAAAAACATTTTTGACTTCCTCCATTTTCACACAGAAGTCAGATTTCACACTGAGTATGTACATTCTCAGGTTTATTTCTTTCAGCAAAACAGCAAGAATTTCATTAAGCTGCAGGTATTAAGTGTCAGGGGTGTTTTTAATGCAGTGTGCTTCTTTGCTTCATGGTATGAAAAAAATGAGATAACTACATATACATACACACAGTTTTATATAGCCTAACATAGTTGGTGAGAGCTGTTGGGATTAGTAGGGTGTGTGCTGGCAAACCAAAACAAAGAAGCAGATTTGCGTCTTAGTGTGATTTTGCATTAGTGGTAGTCATTTTATTGAAAGATGAAATGAAAAAAAAAACATAATTGAGGTATAAAGTGGTTAATTTTAAAGCATGAGTATTGAGACTGTTTCACTGTGATTAACGGGTTTAACGTGGAAGGATGACATTTACCTTGTATTGGTGTTAAAACTGAATCCCTGCTGGACTGCAGTGAACCAACAGTTAAATCTGGCCACAGTCCCCTTGGTTTGCTGTCTCAGTGCTTTTGAATGAGGGAGTTGAATGTCTGTCTGCTCGTCAGCTCTGCTGCTAACTGTGTGAACCTCTCAAACATGAGTCACGTTGGTTGCACTGGCCTACATTTAGCTCTGATCCCCAACAGCACTTCTAACTGAAATAGAACATAGAGTCCATGATTTTTGCTTTGTTGGTGTGGAAGCTGATTTATCAACATGAATTAAAACACATCTTTTCACCCAACTATGAGTCTCCATTGTGTACTCACTGTACACATGAACAAATATTGTATTAACACACGTTTTGAATGGCTACAATCAGACAAATCTAGCAACACCTGCGAGCTAGTTCAGGCAGTCAGCTCGAGCTGCACTGCTAAACACACGTGACATGCCTCACTCTCCACAACCATCTACCAAACACATCCTCCCAATTTGTCTATTTAAGCTGCTCTCCCTCTGCCTGTCAACGCCACTGCTGCCCTGCATCAGTACTGCCTGTTCTTTCAGCTCCAACACCACCCCAACATCCACCTGCAGACTCCAGCTAGCTCATGAGGTCGGAGTCTAGACGCCAAACTCTAACTATGTTCTGTTGCTATAGTAAACATTTCAAACGTGAGTTGTGTGACTGAACTTGTGTTATCATATTGTTATAAACACGTATAACACGTATCTTCTTGTTCCTCCAGTTGAGTGTTTGATCTTCACTGTACAGAATGATGTCTGTGCAGAGTTTGACACAAGCAGGATGTTTATAATGTTTCCATGTGCTCAATGAAAATCTGATTTTAAGGGGCGGGCCTACAAGCGTGATGTGTGACATCACAAATAGTTTGAAAGCCAATCCTGGTCCAGTATTCAAAAGTGTGATGTGGAAACTTGAAGCTGCCAGCGCACACACACTGAGAATGGACTTTACAGTGAAGCAGGAAACAGCTGTTGTCCAGCAAGAAAACTTATATATATAGATTCTGGATTTTGAATGATGTAATTTCAAATATGTTAACAAGATAATTTAATTTTTTGTGAAAAGAACATATCAGATACAAATTATTATTCAAAGTACAGCAATTTATATACATGTTAAAACATGTCTGGGGGAATCTTTCCCTACAGTTTTATATGAGGGGTTGATGAGAGATGTGAGACTCAACCATATAGTCTGTGTGCAGAAAAACAATAAGCGAAACAAAAAATAAGCTTTAAACTATAAAGAATAAGTCTAACATTGTAAATATAAAGACATTTAAATGTATGCCACATTTATGATTTATTTCAGTTTCTGGCCATGTAAATATTGAGTAAATTACTGGGCAAATGCAGTGTGTTATGAGTACAGCCATATCAGGCTAATCAGATCTTAGCTTCTCAAAGCTGTAGACCTCCAATATGGCTGACAGAAGCAAAGAGTGGCTAACTGGCTAACATGAGGAAAAGGCTTAGAAACGTAACAGGTGACAGTGTAATTTCATTAAAGCAAAAATACACAGCACTGTGTAGTTACAACACATACATTGTCTGACACATTTTTAAAAAGCTGTTCTGCTCAGCTGCATATTTAAAATGAACTGTGCTGTTCTTATTGTCAGTCGTGTGTCCCTCCGCAAAAGCATTGTATGTCAGTGACTTAAACTCCAGAACAGACAATGGGTAGTACTTTTGCAATTGTGTGCGATTATAAGCAGCTGTGTCTGCATGTGTGTGAGCATCAGAGGTGGGACCTAGTCATTGTCTTTGCACTCAAGTCCCAAGTCAAGACCAGCAAGTCCTGAGTCAAGTCCCAAGTCCTAAACTTCGAGTTTCAAGTCCTAAACAAGTCATTATGTGCTCTTCACCAAATGTGATGCCATTTTAACAACAGAGTAATAATATATTTAACTTGAATGTATTTTTTTAAAGCAAGTTTGTTAAAACAAGTGAAACTGAACTTAATCATAAAAAAAGTTGTGCTGATGTTGCACTTTCATAGCATATAGCACTATGAACCAGTACCTGTGTGCAGAGACAGCACAAACCTACACTATGGATATCCTATGATATCACTTATCATGAGGTGAAGATAATAAATGCTGCAGCAGCAACAGATTTGATCAGGGTTCGTACAGCTTTTCAAGCAATTTCAAGGTACCTAAAGCAAAAATTTCCAGACTCTCGAAGCACACATCGAATCACATCGAAAAATCTAAGTTACTACAAATGCTAGCAGACAACAAACTAATATGATGACGGGATTGTTTCATTTCAAGATTTTTGGTTTCCATGAGTGATTGTGTAGATGATGAAACACCAGATTATGTTGAAAATGAAGCATTTTTGAAGGAGTACATTCAAATTCAAGCATATTCCTAACCTTGAAAGCATAATGGTTAAAATTAAGCATTTTCTAAACTTTCAAGACTTCGTACGAATCCTGTTTGATGCAGCCAGTGGGTGAAACTGCATTCCATTCTGGCAATCTATGTACGCACACGTCACAAAATATCTACAGTAACCTTTCTCTGAAGAGTTTATGAATATTTTCAATGCTTTAAACATTAAAAGGATAGTTGAGTGTTAAGGGAGTTTTACTATTTTTCCTGCTTAGCCAGATCAAGACGTGTTGCTTTTCTTATGCATGTGTATGTGGTTTTATGCGGTGTTCACCGAAACAATCACAACCACGGCCGCCATTTTTATCGCCTGCCTTCCTACTTCATCAGCCATGGCCGTGCAGTTCAGAGGATGACTGGCGTGTGCTATGCGCATAAGCAGATTTCGTAGGAGACAGATGGCATGGAGAAATGCCTTTGCAACTCTACTCGCTGACTGCTATTCACATTGGTCAAAAAGGTGAGAAAAAGACCAGTTGTTTGACCAGAATTTTCTCTTTTGATTTCCACAATGCTTTTGAAAAAGTGTGAACTGGCTACCTAACCAGTGATGGAAGTTATGTTATTGTAATGACAGTCACCGCAGCACACACACCTATGCTAGTGGTGTGAGGTTACTTGTTTTTGGGCTCAGGGTTGGATTTTTAGAAATTTCTGTGATAACATTTACAACAATTGAGCAAGCCACAATGAAATCAGAACACTAACTGAAAGAGATAAATAGGGCAAACTCAAAGACTGTAATCAGGAGGGTAATTTCCAAAAAGTGTCTGTTTAGACCACTTTGGAAACATTACCTACACATCATGATTTCACTTAAAATGTCACAACATGGAATATTTTGTCAGTGGTTTAAGTGTACCTGTTTGACCGGTGATTGTTGCAAATGGTAAGGAGGGGACCCCCAAGTCAAAGGGCTTTGGGGGACACAAACAGTCTTGTATTAGCGTATTTTACTTTATTTTAAAACTTAAGAGTAGAGCAGTATTTTCTGCTAGTTTGTGAGAATGTGTGATCCTACTTTTTCTTGCAGTGACTGGTTTTGGAGTCCGAGGGGTGGAGGATAGATCAGGGATCCACGTGTTGTCGGAAGATGCCCTGCCAGCTTTAACGACAATGACAACAATTCTGCATGACCAAGCAATGTGGAAAACATATGACTACAAACAATAAACTACTTACATTAAAAAAAAAATTAAGATGAAATATCATCTTATAAGAAACTACAACAATGTCCTAATACTAACGTGAAGAAGTGGGTGAGAGTGGAGTGGCCATGACTTTGCCTTTCGGAGTCATAAAAAGGTCCACAGACCAAGGATCAACAGTTTGTGCTGTTTGGGAAACCAGACTTTCAGTTTGTTGTACTCAAGAGTGCCAAATAATAATTTCAAAAATTCAATATGAACATCACAATGTGATAAAAACTTTCATCAATGTCCCGTATTACTCACATGGAGTGGGCGGTGATGGGTTGGCAATTCTCCTAAATTTCTTTGGGACTGGCAGATTGGTTCATTGGGACGATGTCTCTGTTTAGGAAACATGATTTTCTGTTTGTTACACTCTAGAGTGCTTATATCAGAATATCACAAGGGTATAAAAACTGTTTTCAATATCTATGTCTATCTCAAACATCTATGAAAATATACACTAGCATTAAAAAGAGTATAGAGGCTTATTCAAATTGTACAGATGGCATTGGGAAGCAGCGTATAAAACCGACGTGCAGGTTAAAGTACTTTTAATGTTACAGCACAAGATAAACTCACTTGGAACAAAATCTTGAAAAACCCTTCGCTTTCTCACTCTTTTCTAGGGCGCGGTTGAGAGCCATCACCTGGGAAAAGAAAACAGTGGTTAATAAGCATTTTCCAACAAACAATAACATTATCAATTTTCACCCATACAATTGTATTAATATAATTACAACTAACTCTAGTCATTCCATATCGTGGAGAAGGGGGAAGACCGCAAACCCTTCTGCATACGAAAGGCACACCGCTTTTCTGTGCAACTCTTTTTGCTGCAACAGATATGTTTTGGCTTTGTCCATGGGGCTCTTGACATAAACCATGTCAAGGAGCTAGGACTTGCAGGGACTCTCAAATAGGTCGTGTGTCATCCTGCCTAATGACATCGGCAACAAGAGTTCCGTTGGATCTTTTCTCCAATGAAAGGCATAGTTGTCATCCTTCAGGAGAAAGCAGCAGTCATGTGTTTTGGCAGATACGTAGCAGCCCGTCTGTTTTGGGCGCCCTGTGGGCCTTTTGCCGCTCCTTCTCTGCCAACCCTTTTGTAACCTGAGAAATTGCGTTTTTACTGTTCCTCACCATTTGTTTAAAATACCTGGAGGTGATTCTCAAATGGGAATGACAACACCTTATTCAGTGAACACTTGAAGTGTGCAACATGCTGCACACTGTGGACATTGTAAACAGTGAACACTGGTCCATACAAGTCTTTGCTGTCCACAAAGTGCCTTAGGAGGTGGGCGACGTAACCAAGATATGCCTTTCTCTTCTGAGCATCAGACTCTAGTAGGACTGACATGTCCACAGTCAATGACAGAAAGTGAATCCTTATTGGCTGCCTCTTCACCTAATTCATCCTCCTCATCCTCAACTTTAACCATCAACTTCTGAATTTGAATCGGGGCAGGTGAGTAAAGGGGAGCAGGTGTGGCTAATCAATGAGACACGAGGGCAGGAACTGAAGAGACAAGACAGGTAAGAATTTCCAAATAAAACAGGAAGAACAGACAAAGGCTAACAGGATGTAACACAGCTGAAGACACACAAAGCATGTTTGTGTGAAAGCATGTAGTAGGATGCAGTATGCATCTTCATACATGGATACAAGCATTTGCCACACCCGACGCTACAGCACCTTTTGCCCCAGATACTCTGTTTGTGAAGAACTGCCGACATGTGTTTTATTTCTGTTTTATGAAAAGGAAGGCTGTAATTGTAAAGTGTTGTCAACAAGTGTGTGGATTACATGTGTAAGCTGCTGAAATAAAAGTGGAGTAGACTGTACAAAGTGTATCTTTGATTATTATGAGCATTTAAAGGCCCCATGAAATGAAACTGACTTGACATGTGAACATATTTGTTTATATGAGGATAAAAATGATGAAGACCAAAAATATTCATATTTCTTACACTGGTGTTGTAAACATACTGTGTCAAATGTAATGTAATTTCTGCCACTAGGGGTCTCTCAATCAAAACAATAGCAAAAGACGTAATTGATGACGTAGTGAAGTAGCTTGGGATCATGGGAGTTGTTCTCTTCATTGTTAGACCACCACCACTGCTGATGAAAATCTGACGTGACCATGGGTGTATAAAGAAAACAGGATGTGACTCAGGCAGAAATCATATTGACAGATGAGGAAATGCATTAAAGTTTTATTCATGTTATCTTCAGTCATGTTTGTTCACGTCATGTCATTTCATTCTAATGAAACAGCTTGCTGACTTAGCATTAGATGAGTTGACTACCCATACAGCTACTGTAGCTAACATTATGTGGCTTTCAGCACACCCATAAAGTTATTTTTAGTATGACTGTTTTGACCACGTATAACAGCGCTGGGCTTGGCACATACTAAAAATAACTTTATGAGCGCGTTGAACATTGTTGTACGTTATAACGTAACAGTACGCATTAGCTTGTTGGCTGGCATGAGCCTCTTGTCGTAGTAGCACATCGTAGTAAGCTAGATCAATATTGAAATATCATAAATGAGGTCTCTACTGGATTACTGTTACAAAATGGCATGCAGTTAATGAAAAACTTATTCTGTGTGGCAGATAAAAATGCTGTATTACTGTGACATATAATTATGTGACATTGTTTTCCTTCCTTTCTCGCTCTTTGATGTATCCCGTGTTTCCCCGGATGTTATAGCAACTAGAGGGGGTAAAGAGCATATGACGCCATTGACGGGAGACAAAATGAAATGGACCGGTCCGTAATTTTATTCAAGGTACCGGACCTTGAATAAAATTTTAGATTTCTCTGGGTTTGAACATTATTGGAAACATTTGGGATAATGTAAGTACACAACTCAACAACGGTGACGCGCGTATCTTCCGCGGATCCTGCTGCTGTGTGGTGACTACAAGTATTTAATAAAGTCAGAGGAGAGAAAACTACATATGAACAGTTGTGGGGAACAAACAGAACATCAGCACTGACGTTTCTGCAAAAACACGGATTATATTTAGTGACATATGAACGTAATTTTTATGGATCAATGTCAATAAAAGCTTGAGTGTGGGCAGACCTGAGATATAGACTGAAGTGAAAATCAAAAATACTCTGAACAGTTTGTAATAAACGAGCTTACAATGTAGTTTCTATGTACAACAACAGTATTAGGTGCTTTAAAGACGGTTTCAAGACCAAGTCACAATGAGGAAAAATATATGTAATATTATCTGAACCAGGCTGGATCAGGACTATCTAGTTTTATTGGATCGAGCACACAATATGTAGCTAGTCTTGGTGGCATGTTTCGCAGGCTCTTCGGAATGGCTCCTAGCAAATATTGAGATGTTAAATGACTGTTGTTTGGACGTCCAATCAAGACATCCCGTTATGGTTCAGGATGTAACCTTGCCATCAGCTGGATGTCCTTCCTCTGCGTTATTGCTATGTACACAGTGTGCATTCAGCAGCTTTATACATCCTATATGTCCAGATTAACAACTTAATATGCTACACGTCTAACCAACGTTCTGTCTGACCCGCACATATGTTATATGTTTTAACAACGTGTAATTTACAAGATAATCCTGATATACGCATATCTAAACAACCATGCAACAACTCATCGCCATTGATGCATAAACCTTAACTGACCCCAAGATCCACTTTAAAACCATTCCCAAAATGATCCAATTAATGTCCTCGTCAGAACTGGACAGCTATATAATGTCTTAACAATAAGCCTTTCTCAATCTGCGTTCTTGCCTGTACTTGTGTTCTTGTGTTCTTGTAAAACATCATCTTTTGCGGCCCAAGTACTGTCCCAATACACAAGTTCGCTTTTTGCCAAGAAAGGTTAAAATTCCTCTAAGTGTTCTTGACAAACTCATTTTACAGAGGATGCATGGGTTGGTAACTTACTATGAACTTGACAGCACAAATATCCCAGCATTCATTTTGGCATTCAAGCAGGGAGCGGAAAGCAGCAGAGAAGGAGGCCATCAACGGTAAGTTTTCAGAGTTGAGAAGCTCCACAAGCACCTGCGGGGGTAGCTAGCTAGCCAGCCGGCCTGTCATGCTCACACACCTCTCTTGCCCCACAGACCACTGCAGCCAACGACTTGAGCAACAGTGGCAGAGGAAAGCCAGGCCCACAACTGTTAAGATATTTTTCATTTTCATACCGCTGTTATTCTGTCATTACATTCAGAGTAATGTTGTAACATTTTAACTTAAATCAAGGGACATCTGAGGAAACCTTGCCAGCCTCTTAGTTTGATGCACCAAAAATGAAAGAAAACAAATATATACTATAAAGTTAAGAAAGCCTAGTGATAGCCTAGACTAGTGACAAGCAAAATAAATAGTACAGGTGACAGTTATGATGTAGTTATGCTATGACAATGCAGAAGGTTAGTATGAAGGCACTTTGGTGTGCATGGCATAACATGCATGCAGGGAGTAGTTGAGTGACAGTTCTACAAGTAAGTTGTTGCTGTCAGTAATAGTATTAGTACTGGTGTTTAAGTTGTCCTCTGTTTGCTTTTGTTTTTGCTTTGTCCAGAGTCTTCGTGAACAAGTCTGGAATGGCTATCACAGCCAAACAGGCCAAGAAGAAGTAGAATAACTTGTAGGTAGGTAACCTACCATTGTATCTGGGACTGCAAATATGTTCAACAATAGTCTTCAGTGTTTATTCATTAATATGTTATTTTTTAGGAACATAGGGATCCTCTGACATGGAAAGGGGTGGAGGCGGATGGGGAGACTGCTGCCACCCGGAAGTGGTACAGAGAGATATTTGTCTCTCTTCTTAAATGAATAACACATATTTCCGTTCATAATTATTATTTGTTGTATTTGCTTTTCTTACATAAATAAATATTTTAGAAATTGAGTTTCAGTCTGTATGGTAGATAAACAGTTATACATAAAGTGGTAAATTTCAGGATGTGTTATTTAGACTTAAGGTGAGACGCCAAAGCTAATGACGATCAGAACAAGGCCTTCTTCTCAAAATGACATCTGCTAGTTGGAACACTTCTTCTGACTATACAGCCATACAATTTTCAGTTGTCATTGCCATTCTGTGAGGTGTGTATTTAAACACTAAACAGTTAATAACCATATCCACAATCATTTGTAATTACTCATCAACAAAAAAATATTAACAACAATTTTATGTCACAGATAACAGTTTAACTAATATAATGATGATGATTGTAATAATACAATTTTCATTTCACAGCGTTCACTGGACATTTAAGCTTAGGGTTTAGCCCTTCATGCTCCCTCAGACATGCAGGCATCTCTCCAGGGGCAGACACCTGTGCAGCAAGTCTGGAACAAGATGATGATGGTCTTGAGAGCTCCTGATCATCATCATCAGGAACGTTCCCCCCAGGAACGTTCTTCTTCATCCTCCTCGTGATGTTCCTCCTCCTCCAGGATATCACCTGTCGACAGACAGAGGTTGTGGAGGATATAGTATGCTGCTATAACTTTGGGGGCAAATAGAGGCCGAAATCTCCAAATCCCTCAGGAAGATGGCTCGCCAGCTGGTTTTTAGCATGCCGAAGGTGCGCTCAGTGATGTTCCTGGCCTTGGCATGGAGCTTGTTCAACTTGACCTGATGATTCAAATACAGGCAACTTAAAATCTATGTAGTGTTTCAAATGCAAATTCTTACCCGCTACATGCTGGTGGTATGGCGTCATGAGGGTGACAGGATGCTGCAGGCATGGGTACTCCCATCTCCACGAAGAAAGAAGCCAGCTGGTGGATAGAGGGACTCCTTGTACATTGACGATCTCCAGAGGACAAGGGCGTCATGGACTGACCCTGTGTTGCCAATGTAAGTGTCCAGAAATGTCCCTTTGCTGTCACACACACCCTGGAGTACCACTGAAGGGAAGTTTGCAGTTAATGTAGCACTTCTTTTGTGGTTCAGCAGGTGGGAGTATTCTGATGTGGCAACCATCTATTGCACCAACCGCACAGCGGAATGCCTCATGGCCAGCAAGGCGAGCAAAGCTTGCCCCCACCTCCTCCATCTCTTCTGGCTTGGGGAAATGAATAATCCTGTGAAGGATGGCCATCATCTCTTCCCCTAATCTGTGGACTATTCTGCCAACTGTGGCTCTCGGCATGGCGAAGATGTTGGCTGTCACTCTGTATGAGGTGCCACATGCAAGCCAGTAGAGACAGACAGCCACCTCAATTTCATGGCTCCATACATGTGATTTTTGCCAAGGCAACATCTGGACCAGCACATTGATGGTGTCCCTGGAGAGCCTAAACGCTGGTTTCAGGTCAGCCTCAGAGAAGAACGTGCAGAGGATAGGCACGTAGTACCTCTGAGAAGGAGTGTTGATATATATATATAATATGTACTCTACTTATTATCAGTTTAAATTCTAATAGTATTTATTTATTAATGTATTATTAGTTATTAACTGTTTACAGTGTTTGTTCATGAGTATTTTATCCTAGATGTATTTAATATTATATAATGTAAAATGTATTAATATTTATTGTTCTTTTCTCAGGCTCTCATTACACATTATTTATCATTTATTCCATTATTCCTTGTATTGCCTCCTTCCTTGTATTATGAAAATGTCTGTTCCATTTGTATTCCATTAATTCTATTCTGGTTATTTATATGTCATTAAAAATTATGTACAGATGTTTAAAGACAAATATTTATTTTGTCCAGACACATTTGCAGATAAAACTAATCTGATTCTGTAGCTGACTCTCCAGGCATCCTTGATGGATATTTCTATTGCCCTGATAGCTCCATGTATTCTGCTGCTTACTTGTTCTACCTGTTTATACCAAGCCCCCAGGAAGTGCGCTGGGCTTTGAATCCAATTTGACATAGTGGCCAAACTGTGTAATTACAACTTCCGGGTCCATCACGTGATGCACAACGGCCCCAAGAGACTTTTTCCCATAGACTTACATTGTGAAAGAGACGTCTGTAAATCAGCGGATCATTTTTTTTGAGGCACATCAACTTCCCAGTACAAACACTTAAATAGCCCTTATTTAAATCATTATGTCCTAAAAGTTGTAAAATTCACTAATAGCCGAATCCAGAGTTATAGAGTGACTGCCATTCATGTGAGTGAGCCTGAGACCGAGTGGTTGGGAGGCGGTGCTAAAGGAAGCACTAGTGCACTTGCTCTATGGGCCAAGAATGCGGAAGCTATGTGGAAGATCCGGGTAATTTTATACCCGGGAAGTCGAACTTTGTGGCTTCATGTGCCACTGAGCAGCTTTCATAGGCATGAACAGGGCCCCGCCTCCGACGCTGTATCCAGTTCTCTTTATACATCCATGGTAAATACCTGTATTATGCTAATATCCGTAGTTGTATGCTTTCTCTCCTCTCTCTCTCTCCTGTTGCTTTCTGCAGGTGTTTCTGCCTCCGGAGCTGTAGAGTCTGGATCTATGGTTGCAGGCCACCTGCTGCCCCCGTGCTCCTGCTCTGCACCCACTGCTGCTATTGCTGTTATTGCTCTTATTATTAGTATTACTACTATAATATTGCTCTTAGTATTATTTCTGTTGGTGTTATCATCAGTACCATTGCCACGGCTATTGCTTTACATCTCTATGTGGAACTGTATTGTGCTGCTGTATGTTCTCTTTCCTCCTGCTCCCCCCCAGACAGATGGGAAAAGAGAGCAGCAGAAGTCATCCTACTGTATTATGCCTCCTAAGCATTAACCTGATACACTTCGTACATCACATGTTGACCTTAATTTGGGTATCATGAAACCCATTGATAGTATTACTATTATAATATTGCTATTAGTATTATTTCTATTAATATTAACATCCATACCATTACCACAACTATTGCTTTGCATCTCTGTGTGGAACTGTATTGTGCTGCTGTATGTTCCCCCCGTCCCCCTTCAACCCAACTAGTCGAGGCAGTTGACCGCCCACCCAGAGCCTGGTTCTGCTCGAGGTTTCTACCTGTTAAAAGGGAGTTTTTCCTTGCCACTGTCGCCTAGTACTGCTCATGGTGGGAATTGTTGGGTCTCTGTAAATATTAAGAGTCGGTCTAGACCTGCTCTACTCGAAAAAGTGCCCTGAGATAACTTTGTTATGATATGGCGCTATATAAATAAAACTGAATTGAATTGAATTGAATTGAATATCAGCCGCCTCTCTCCTCACCTGTTGCATTCCTGGCCATCCTGGTTGGGGGGACCCTTCTTTGAATAGCCCTTCTGAGATTTCTTCCATCTCTTTTTTTTCCTACCAATGTTTTTCCTTATCTTCCTGAAGGTTAAGGTCAGGGGGTGTTGTAATGTGGGCCTGAAAAGACCATTGAGACATGTAATGGGCTATACAAATAAACTTTACTTGATTCATTGTACAAGGCTTATCAGACATCTTTGGTATAAGGTAAGTGTGTGGAGTGTATAGTACTTTAATTTACTCAAATAAATCATCAAACTACCTATGTTATCAATTCTATGCTATTCTATGTACCTAACCCCAATGGATTGCACAAGGAAACTATAGTTATGTATCCTATTCATTCAGGGTTCTCCCCCAGGGTTTTGTAACAAGGTGGTGCTGGGGGCCCATCAACAGTATCAAATGATGGTCTTACCTGATGTAATCAATAGTAAGACTGAGTGGTTGGAAATTTGCTGGATATTAACAAGGGGCTAGGCCTACAGCATCTCTGTTACACTGTTTGGGGAGAACTCTGGTATTCATGTTTTATACCGTTAACATTTCTATCTACTGTATTGTATTTATTCTGTTTATTTTCCATTATTATTAAAGTTAAGCGCTGCTTTAGGTAAACTTTATAAGATAACTTACATAGTCAGAGTCAAGATAGCACAACACCGTTCCATCCTCCTGGCTCTTTTCGCTTGCAGTCTCCTCCTCAGATCAGCAGCCTCCTTCTCTGTATACCGACGGAAGCTGCTAACATTGCCCGCTCCATCTTTGATCTTAGTAGTTATTTTACCTTAATTCTTTATTCTTCTTTAAATCAAACGTGAACCACAAACAATAGCCTTTACTTGGGTTTTGTCCCGCCGTTGGCTTGTAATGTACAGAAGATTCTTGGCCCGTGAAACTTAAAAATGAAAAATAAATATACAACAGAAGCAGTATGAAAGGGGACTGTCGTTGCTTTATTATTATAAATAGACATTACATTGTTAGTGTACAGCTGTGGAGTAATGAGCTGAGCTTAGGGTACCAATAGTTTTGGGTGATAAAGCCTGGCTGTTATTTTGGAGCACTGCAGGCGGACTCTGTGCTGGGGGGGTATTGCGCAATACCAGCCAGAACGTTCTCTCCAAGAACACAAGTCCATTCTTTGCATTCTTGTGTTACATTAAGTTAACATTAATCCTGAATACATTTTATATTTAATAAAAACGCACACAGTACCAAAATATGAATAAAATAAAATAAATTCTGTCAAATGGCGAACATGTTTTGTGTAATGCCCAGTTCACACTCTTTTTCACACAGTCCCTTCATGCCACAGCTCTTCCTGGAGTTTGAGGTGTTCCCAAATGGCTGCATCTATTTCATGCTCTGTGGCATGAAATGGAGCTCCACCTCTTCACAGCATCTAAAGCATATAATGAACAGTGGTTATTTGCATGTGTGAGAGGTCAATTGATATTTACAAAACTGTTTATGTTTATTATTTTGAGTATTTTCTTCTGTTTTGTGTTGTTTATCAGACCCCCAAATTTATTTTTTGTAAAATTCTATATAATTAATTTAACAGGTTAGTTTACAATGACAAAGACAAACAGACTTTTGGATATCTGCTTTTACTGTAGCCTACAATCGCCTAAAGTGCATAGTGTTACATCCAAAAATGATGTAGTGCTGGTGGCATTTTGAATTAGTGAAAAAAATACACAAGTATTAATCTAGAAAACTTACATGATGATAAAAATTGGTCACAAAGCGTGTGATAAATATGGGCTGGTACACACTTGCCATTCTGTTTGCAACGTGCCCATGGATGTACAGACAACTCTCACTGGATTACTTTGATACTGAAGAAAACTTAAACCCTAATGACTCTCAGGCAAGTTCTGAAGAGTCTCTTTTCTATGATTTCACCTCACGCAGTATCTTTGCCTCTCCTGCAACTCTCCGCCCCCTCCTTCACCCTGTTGTCACCCTCTTAAGTGGGCCCTCTGTAAACTAGCTATATTAGGGAATGCTGAAGGGGCGGTTGGTTGTATGACGCAGGAACGAGCACAGGCGTCAAAAATAGATGGAATAATAATATCTATAATAACAATAACACGAGGTGGTTAGGTGTTAATGATGGGTGAAAGGTCACAATCTTCCAGAACACAAAAACACTGAAATTCACTTCTTGTTGTGTCTTGATATAATAGAACTTTATTGTCTCACCAGGGCAGGAAATTTGTTTTTGTTTTACCAATGATGATAATATACTCAACCTATTTTAGAAAGAAAGCAGGTATTAACTGAATGATAATCATGGTAGACTGATATTATTTTTAACATGTTCACAGCGTGCTTCAGCTGGAATGACGCAATGAGTAAACGCAGACGGCAGTGCAACAACAGGCTGTCAGGTTACACAGCCAGAATGTTTCCAGACACGCAGAGCATTAGCTGACAGAGAATGTTCCTCTCTAGGAAAACCCATGCGAGGAACATACACAACACACAGCTGCAACTGTCCGTCACACACAAGAGAGGTGGAGAACAAAAAGCTGGTGCAGTTTACGATTAGTTTCGTTTCGTTGGGTATGAAAATGCCGGAGTAGAAAAACTTTCAGTGTGGATGTATCCTAAGTGAAACCAGTACTTGTGGGTTTTATTCCAGAAGTAAGAAAACCTCAATCAAATCCCATTAACATTAGTACAACACTAATAACTAAAAGCACAGCCTTGGAACAGAGCCTTTCTCAACAGTATGTTGTGTGGCTTGCTTCATATGTTTAGATAAGGACGGTAGAAAGTAAACCCCAGGAGCAGCTTCATTTCTGTCAAAAAGGCCAATGAAAGAAATGCTGAATGAGAGATTGCAGTGAAGTGAAACAGAGGCTAGCCCGGACATGACGTCATGATTTCGGCTCTCTATTAACAATTACATAGGATGTTGTATTGGCAGCACATTAGCCTCAGACAACTAGTGTAATGACTAGGTTTGGTTCACAGTAAACATCACAGAAAAATGTAATACACACCAGCTGTAATAAAATGAGTATCTACAGATAATGCTCAAGCAAGGGCCTTTGGAGGACTGATAGAAGATGCGTATCAATATTTTCTTGGTCATTAATGTGACAAAACTGTGGTTGGTTGTTTGGACTATACTGCTGAATTGTTTATTCAAATAGTAGGAAAAATGACATTTATTCAAGGGCGTAATTTCCACTCATTTTCAGATACAAATGGCTCTCTTTATTAGATTTATAATGAAAGTGTTGATATAATTGTGGTTTTAGATTAGAACATGCAGGTTATTGAGAAATCACTATGATCTGTTGATGTAATAATCACAATTTAATGTTCATAATGAAGAGTTACCTATGCTTATATATAATCAAATATACAACACAATAAAAGTTTGTACAAGAAATCTACCTCGTTTAACTACAATCACATGATAGCAATCAGCCAATCATATTAACACTGATCATGGTTTCAACTCTCTACTCATTTTGCCTTTATTTCAAAATAAGAGCACACTGTTATTCAAAATACATTCATGCGGGTTCAACAAATTAATCCTCAAACTGCTTCCAAGGAACCAAATTAGTGAATTAGATGAGAATAAACAGGATTGTTTTAGCCTGATAACAGCATGTTTTGTGTGTATTTTGTACAGCTTTCCGGGGTGCTGCAGCTGTTGGCTGCACGCACGTGGCTTATTATGCCATACATTATGCCAATAACCCAGCAGCAACATAGATTTAATAGTTGTCATGGGCTAGAACTGTGATTGAGCGAGCATTTGGCATGCTCAAAACGTGCACATGTGGCACATTACAATACAGTCATCAGAAAGTCACTGTGTCATATATTATTATATATTAAAGATTTTATCATTTACTTAGGTCAACAGAAATGCAATGAAGACAAAAAAAAAAATACCATAGCGCAACAAAAATGGGGCATACAAATATGTTATGAACAGGAAATTATAATAAATTAAGAAGAGTCTATTTATTTGCTTTGCTTCTCTTTCGCAGATGAGGCGGCAAACGGTGAGTGGGGGGAGCACTCGTGGATGGCATCACAGGTCCTCAAGCCGGGGAGGTGCTGGAGTGGACAGCCGCTCTGCTGCGGTAGCGAGTATCTCCAGGCTGTTACAAAGTGAGATACTCGTCCCACATCACTTACACTAACAGCGAATAAGGAAGGGATCTTTAAATGGCCAGTATAAACATTAGGAATGATTACAGCAAGCAAAACCTGTTTCAGTTTTCATATGGACACATGACTTTTGCTTTAATACAGACTCCAAACATTGTGAACCTATCATTTACCATGGTAAAGAACCAGGGGGAACGGTAGATTGATTTATGCTTTTGAAAAGCAACAACAGGAGTAGGGGGCAACAAAGAGTGCTCTGAGTTTGACGTGCCCTGTGTCTTAATTCGCATTCTTCCATACTTACACTTGCTATTTCAAGTGCATAAGTGCGTTCACACTGACAATTATGGCAAAATGCAGTGCACTATGAGTACCTGGATACGGAAGCCGAGAATGGCCGTGCTTGCAATTATTTATATAATGCTGTTATCTCGAGGTCACAAGTTAATTATTTCGTTATCTTGAGAAAACGAGCTTTGTTATCTCGAGATCACGAGATCAACAATCAACCCGTTATCACGAGAAAACAAAAGGTCGTTCCCCCTTATTAACTTACTTATGATGATTATCAGAGATCAGGAGTGCCATGCCAGCATGCATAGATGATGTCTTGACAACTGTAGCAGCTGATTTAAGCTGTAAATGTCAGATCAAGGCGTGCCCGTTACTGATCATGGCATCAGACTGTAGCCTTCTTCAATCAAGGTCTAACACAGGCAGAAACTGCATTGTGTCTTTCTGTTAGAGATAACATTCAGTTCAGTCCTTGTCATTTAAGGAGAAGACTACGAGATAAATTAACTCATTTTCACGAGAAAATGAGCTTTGTTATCTGGAGATAATGAAATAATTAACTTGTGATCTCAAGATAACAGCATTAAAAAAATAATTGCAATTTAACACTCACGCAATATGCAAGTAAGTACATAGTGTACACAGAGTACTACATGGAAGTGTACTAACAGAAGAATCCAAATTGAGACACAGCATTGAAGTCTTTGCTGGAATCATTTATGGACAGCAGTGATGTGTTGATTAAAATTGAGTTTAGTGTCTATAATGAGTATAAGATATTTGGTGTCGTTGACCTGTTCAACATAATGTGTTGCCTTTTTATATGGATAATTAAAGACACATGCATAGAGTACACTGTGGTGAGGAATGTAGTGACATAATCGCTGTGTTGTGGTGTGAATGTGTTGCTGTTTCTCTCCTGTACCTGACCTTGTTATTGGTCAAACAGTGTACTCTCGCTTTCCCTGCTGTAACATTGTAACACACACATTGTATAAATATGTGTGTGTGTGTGTGAAGTGACTCGATGTTGCATTAAGGATGCAGGTACACTGGGGCACTGGGTAATGAAACAAACAGAAGTACAGTTTAAAGTTGAATCAACAGACAAATGTTTTGTCAGGTGAGCAATTGACAGACACTGTCAAATAGTTTTATCACAACTGAAGTGCAGTTCTAAGTTGAATAGACAAGTGTTTTGTCACATGTTCAGTCAACATTGAGCAGCCATTCTCAACCAGTGGGTCGCGGCCCAGTTGTGGGCCTCAGAGCACCAGCTAGTGGGCCGCGGGTACAGTGATACTGCTAAATGGTTAGATTAAAATAAAAAACTTTTTTTTTGGTAATTTACAAAACTATTTATTTTTATATCTAAATGTGCTCAAGAATTCACATCATCAGGTAGAGACAAATGTGTTTTGCCACTGCTAGCTAGCTAATGTTCCCTCAGATGCAGCAAAATGGATCGGTTTTTGAAAGGAAAAAGTGATGCGGGAGACAATCCTGCGCCAGGAAAAGCTGCTAATAAAAAATATAATGCTAAATACATTCAATTTGGATTCATAACGGCAGGCAGTGATGCTGAGCCGAAAGCACAGTGTGTTGAATGTGGTGAAATCCTGTCAAATGAGGTGCTAAAACCATTGAAGCTCCAGAGACGCTTAAACACAAAACGTGTGTTGTTGTTTTTTCTCGTTTATTTGGAAGGTGGTCCTCAGAAATGTTTTAACAATCAGAAGTGGGCCTTAAGTTACAAAAGGTTGAGAATCCCTTACATAGACAGTGCACATATGACATTATTTTGGCACAAATGGAACCTCATAGTTGAAAGCACTTTTTAACTCTACTCTGATAACTTCTGTGTAAACGGGACTTCAGGAGTGTACAAGTAGGCTAGTGGTGATAGTTTTTCTGAGTAAAGGTTTTGTTATTGTGATGACAGCAGATATAGTTACATATGCTGAAGGGGAAAACATTATGTAAAACAGGATGTGACCCGGTCATACACACCCACACCCACACACGCACGCACACACACACACCAACACGTTTACTATCTTCCTACAGTACAAGTAGGTGGGATTCCTGGAATCCCATTCTCTGGCTTACGCCCACCGCGCTCTCCCATTGGCTGAGGTCGTCTATTAAGTAAGAGTCTCATGTGCGGAGCCGCAGACAGTAAACACCAGCGACTGGACTACTAGACTTTCTAATTGTCTAATTATTAACCGTCACTGAACTATTTTTCCGCAGGAGGATTTTACCTCTCGTCTTCACTTCTTATTTTATTTGTTTGGTAAATGTACCTCTGAGGATGACCAGCAAAATGAAGTTTGTTCGGTCTTTAATGAAGGCTGCAGCGCTGGCCAACGTGCCAAAACACATCGATCATTTCTCCAAGTTCTCCCCTTCTCCCCTGTCAATGAAGCAGTTCTTGGATTTCGGTGAGTGCGCCGTATCAATATGTTCACAAGGTGCCTGCAGAACATTGTAGTCTGAACACTTTTGTTTGGTATTGATTGATTGCTATAGTGGTCAGTAATCAGGAAAGAAAGAGCAGTCCTGCTGTGAAAGGTTTCCTACTTGTCTCATTGGCTTGATGTCATCAGTGAAGGAAAACAAGCTGTTAGTTACATGCTGTCAGCCTGTTGTGACCGCAGAGCTCACTGAAACCTGATGTGTTGTGTGTTGAGGAAGATGTTGATGATGGTGGTAAGATTGCTGCCACTGCTGCTCTTGTTAATGCAGTTAATGGTGATGACAGCAAATGATAATGGCTTTACATTACAACAATACTAGTTATATAACTTTCCCATGCTTCATAAACCTGCACTTTGCCATACGCAGAAGACAGTTCTGTCTCTGTGAGTTTTATTAATATGTACTTTATTGGCCACATTAGAAGTTCCCTTAAGATATTTAACTGCAATAGAAATTGCCCACCAGTGCCTATATTTTTTCTTTTTGTGATGTCATTTCTTGGAGTATGTTCAAATGCTTCAATCTGTACAACCTAAGCTATTCCATACACATACTGAAGGTCACTTGATGACAACTGAGCCATCCAAATTTGCTGATGAAGGCCATGAGATGCGATTGAAAGCGCCATAAAAAGCTACTAAGTTGATCTTGAGTTAAAATTGTTTTGTCAAACCATTAATACGTTGTTTCATCCTTTATTGGGTTTCATTTAGTAACCTTTTCAATTGTAATCCTATTCTGTTCTTTTCTCCAGGTTCGACCAATGCCTGTGAGCGCACGTCATTTGTCTTCCTTCGTCAGGAGCTTCCTGTCCGTTTGTCCAACATCATGAAGGAGATCAACCTGCTGCCAGATCGGCTGTTGGCCACGCCCTCAGTACAACTTGTCCAAAGCTGGTGAGACATAGAGATGGACTACTGAATACTACGTTTACATGCACACATTTTCCACTATTATTCCAAATATGACAATATTCTGAATTTGATAAGGGTCATGTATATAGCATATATGGATATTCCGAATTAGGCCTTATTCTACTTTTTATGTTAATAAACTATATTCTAAAGTTTAACTAATGAACCCTCTGGTTTCCCTCTGGCATTATCTAATTATATATCATGATAAATATCGATATCGTTTTTGCCATAATCAATATGTCATCAAAAAAGTTACTAAGTGACATTCAAATTACTGATTTAAAATGTACAACAAGACTACATGTAACTTTCCACCCTTGGAGATTTTCATATGTTCACTTCAGGTCAAGCCTCATGCTCTCCAGTACAGACAGTCCTCTGATCCTTCAGACTGGTGAAACACTTTTAAAACTCTTTCAAAATCTTCCATTTTTGAAGAGTTGCAAGGTTTTTAATCCGATTGCTATGAATAGCAGGCCAACACAGGCCAACACTGCACTGTAGCCCAGATATAATCAGGGGGGGGGGCTGAACTTTGTCCCAGTTCCTCCTCTAGCCCCCGCCTTTCTTCTTCTTCTTTTTTCTGGTCCTGCTAGGAACAGCACGTTCAAAACAGCGGTCTCACTGCTGAGAGATAAACAAAGTCACACTGCCAGCGTCATTCGCAAGAAAGCAGTAACTGTGTAAGATACTGAAAGATTGTACTCAGTTAATTAAATGAGACACTTTTACAGAGTTAAAAAAAGGTGAAGAATCTTTGAAGTGGTGTTTTGAGCATGAACTGTTGAACTCTTTCATTCTGCAAAGCGACATTTGACTTGATGATGTGGAGAAAAAAGTTGATTTATTCTCAATGTTTTGAGGTTCATTTGAGATTTTCCAGTAGCATTCTGTCAGGCAGCAGGCGTCGTCATCAAACCAAAAAAAAAATTTTTTAAAAAGGTTTAAAGGAGAGCGCCGGATATATGAAAACATAACATGCTACTGAATGTTCATTAGTATCTAATGAGAAACTGCAAAGTGGAATAACTGATTAGCAAGCTGCTGCTCCTGATCTGCTGTGGGTAGGTCATCTCAGGGAACCAGAGTCACGTTGGAGTTACACACACACACACACACACACACACACACACACACACCCACATGCATACTACAGGTCAGGACTGGTGATAGATGGTGGTGTTTATGTTCTCTTCTCTGTCTCCTCCTCCTCTCTCTCTCTCTGTTATTCAGTCTCGCTCGCCCTAGTATTATGTACCAATAATACTATAATAATAATAATAATGAACTTTATTTATATAGCACTTGTCTGATGTTCTCAATGTTACAAAGTGCTTTACAAAAGGAAATAAAGCCAGACAAGGCAGATAAAATGAGAATAAGGCCATGAGCACATTAGAAGTAAAGACAACAAACAAATAAAATAAAATAAAAAAAATAAAAATATGAATAAGAACAGTGTAAATAAAAACATATATCAGACATTTCCAAAAGCTTTCTGTAGTGTGGGGGCTCTAATAGCAAAAGCTACCACTGTCTCCTGTAGCAGCAGGAGTGCTGGATAGTCAGTGACTCTCCTGTGCTTGTGTTCTCTTAGGTACATCCAGAGCCTGATGGAGATCCTGGAGTTTCTGGACAGGAACCCCGACGACCAGAGAGTCCTCGAGACGTGAGTATAACACACCTATCTAAAAAACAAAAAAAAAACAAGAGTTTTCCCTTTCTTCTGTTTCTCTAACCTAACCCTCTCCTTTCTGTTGCCCTCCTCCACCCACCAATCCCAGGTTTGTGGAGGTCTTGGAGGCCATCAGGAACCGACACAACGAGGTGGTCCCCACCATGGCTCAGGGAGTCATTGAGTACAAAGACGCCTTCAACCAACACGACGCCGTGAATGACCACAACATCCAGTACTTCCTGGACCGCTTCTACACCAGCCGCATCTCCATCCGCATGCTCATCAACCAGCACAGTAAGCTGCCACACACACACACACACAAAATACTCCAACCCAACACACACTTCCAGCTGGTTCAGACACTGGAGTTGCAGCCAGATTCACTTCATTTCAGATTGTATCAACCTGTTATAACAATAGCTGATCACATGACCACAAAGTCAGATTATGTAAACATATAGCTCATAAACTGCTGCTAATCTACTACCAGTGGTAGTTGTAGGAGGAGGAGTAATAACTGATTTCCTCTTCCTCTGCTTTCTTGCAGCTCTCGTCTTCAACGGCAACACAAACCCCGCCCACCCCAACACCATTGGCTGTATTGACTCCGTATGTGATGTGACAGAGGTTGTACAAGGTAAGAAGAAAGAGGGGAGAGAGAGGGAGGCTGTCACAGGTGGTTTTGACCAGTGGTAATTGGGTTTATATCAGCTGACAATTCCATTATGTTCCCATTACAATCACTGACTTTCCATCCGTGATAATCATTTCCTGACAACATCATGCAAAGGGACTGCCTGTGAAAACTAGCCTTTCAGGTACATTTGTTTGAATGTTGATTAATGTACATTGTGCCTTTTCAAATAAATACTAAATTAAAATGTATTTAGAATGTGTGTTAATATGGCATGTGACTCCAGTAGGTACAGATATACAGTTTATAACACAGGAGTACAATTGAACAAAAGTCACAAAATAGAAAAAAAAAGTACTTTATGTGGTAGTTCTGAAGCTGCAGCATGATTACCAACTAGGCAAATGACCTAGAGAATTTAATTCTCAGCTAATCTGTTTTCCAAATTTAGAATACACTCCACTGCCTGTCTTGTATTTGAATTTTGTTTAATCAAATAACCAAAAACGAATTGACACATGCGAAATATGTTGTCATGTGTAGCCTGAAGTGTGCACTTACAAGAGCATATACAAAATGCACAGAGAGTGGGAGAACAAGGGGGCCAAAAGGGGCCCAGAAAAACAGTACAGTGTCTTGCATGCTGGCTGTCAAAATAGTACATTGAAGATGAAGTGCATTTAAAAGCTATTCATTTTCGTGTTCTATTCAGGAAATTCACTGCCATTTCAAAATTACATAATGTATTTTCATAGTCTATTATTTCATAAACAGAACTATTTTAGTTTATCACATTGTGTGTCTCTGATAGAATAACAAAACCGCTCACATCTTCAAATGAAGCAGGTCGATAACTGGGACAGAGCTGGCAGGCTGCTCATCCAGTTTGGGACAGTTTCAGTGTTTGAACAGAAAGAGTCAGAGCAGCTGCTTGTGACACACTTATCAGCTGTAAAGTTCATACTGAAGATAACCTTGTATTTATCACGTCTGTGTATCTTTATGTCGGTGTTATCATGTCCATGCAGAGCAAAGAATAGAGTTGTTTTCCTCTCTGTCTCTCCCTAGATGCCTATGAGAGTGCTAAGTTGCTGTGTGAGCAGTATTACCTGGGAGCACCAGAGCTGGAGCTGAGGCAGATGAATGGTGAGACACACACAAAACACTGTGACGTAACACACACTCGCCGTTTTTATTGATGATTAATGTGTGTGTGCATAGAGCGTTGACTTTGTTTCACTCCCCTAGGCAACAACAGTAGAGAGCCCATCCATATCTCATATATCCCATCTCACCTGTACCACATGCTCTTTGAACTCTTCAAGGTAATCAATTATACTGCATCTGCAAACAAAAGACATTTAACACACATGGATACATGTTTTACTATATACAGTAGTATAGGCGCCTCTTCGATTACTTAAAGGGCCACTCCAGTGATTCAGTATCGCAGTTCTATAAAACTGGGAGACTTGGGAGAGACAGAATTTGAATTGTTAAAACTGTTAAAATTGTTAAATTGAAGCTGCAGAGGCAGAGATATCCAGACTTTAATTCCCTAGCATGGCTCAAATTCCAAAACAACTGGATCATACATTTCCCATAATGCAACTCGATAACATCTCTGCGTAAGACCCTCTCAGCATAGTAAATACCCACGTCTTACTTCACTTCCTTGAGGTGGAACACAGGCTTTAAGTTAAAAATGTAAGTCTCTAAGGCAAGATAACCCTGATGACATCATTATGACATAATTAGGGGATATTTTACTTAGCAGTAATAACCATAATGAGTAAAGTTATTTTCATGTATACAGTAGTATACGAGCCTCCTCGATTACTTTAAGGGCCACTCCAATGATGTAGTATTGCAGTTCCATAAAGATGGGAGAATTGGGAGATACAGAATTTGAATTGTTAAAATTGTTAAGTTAAATATTTAAGTCTCAAAGGCGAGATAACCCTGATGAGATCATTATGACATAATTAGGGAATATTTTCTCAAACTGTACAAAGTTCCTCCAAAGCCACAGAAGACATTTTACAGCTGTCTTCACAGGCTTAGTTGTATTAACCATAATCAGTAATTCATTCAAAAAGTCAAACAATACCCACAGTACCCACCCACCCAAATACTACTGTACCCATGAGCCTCAGCAGCTGTTGGTATGGAGAAACAACCAACCAGAGTCCCAATTTCAGTGTTAAAGCATGTTCAAAACCCTTCTTATTTGTGATCAGGATCTAAATACCTCACTATAGTCACAAAATTGATCCCAAATTAATTCATATTCCAAAAGTCAATTTACTGACATAATTACTTCAGTATAGGTTTTAGAATATACTGGACTTCCTTTGATATCTGATATATGACCTTTAATAACATGTAAATCTCATCCTGAATGTGTGATGTTTTGGGTCCGCCCTACTGGCTACCCAACAGCTGATAACCCTCCCTGTTTGCTCTCTGTAGAACGCCATGAGAGCAACCATTGAGAACATCGACGCCAGCAGGACCCTCCCACCCATAAAAGTCACGGTCGCGCTTGGTGGAGAGGACCTGTCAATCAAGGTGAGTGACTCCTCTGCCAAATAACAGCTCTTAAATTGTCATATCACGTTAGAAAAACGAAGTTAGCAGCCCAATCGCATCTTCCGCATTGACTAAAAATGTTGCTGACCTTAGAGAATTTTACTAATAGGCCACTTCCTAGAATCACATGATTTGTACTTCTGGTGCATTGCATGGACTTCAGCCCTACTGCAGTGGAAACCAGAGTGAAAATCACTTTAACAAACCAGAAAGGGAGGACAAATGGAATGGTCTGTCGTCAAGTTGAGGAAAAGTCACATCTGGAAATTCCAATTCTTCTGTTGTGTTTATGTTGTCAAGCAGTGCAAGGCAAGCAAATACCAATATTCATGATAGCAGGAGTGGCTACAAAACCCCAGAATGCATTAGCAAACATCAACACAACATTAACTAAGTTTCTAGCACGTCACAACTTGAAAGAATAAGAAAGGTGTTAACTGAAGGCCCCAACTTCTCAAACCAAGAATAGAAACAGAGTTGGCTCAACTTAAACTTCTTTACTCCAAAAGAACACAGTAATCCATCCTGTACTAAAGCCATTGTGTATACATGCGTTATGTATACACTAAGGTGATTATGTGATGATTGTTAAGAAATCTAAGGAAGGAAAGAGTAGGAATGCTTTCTCCTTGTCCCCATTCTGAAATGACGGGCTTCCACCCTTTGCCCCATTGTTCTCTGGTCTGGTCAGCTGTTTAATTGGGTTACATAAAGCCCATAAACCCTCATTATCATCAAAGAATCATCATCCACCCAGATACAGAGCCCTTTCATTGACATCATTGGCTCCTGGCACACCATGCGTCCATATTTAGACAGGATTAACTTGCACTATTGTTTGATACCTGCAACCGTTGCCCTAGTTGCCTGCACTGAATGTGGTTATTAAAATTATTAAATCTCCACCCTTTCATAATGATCCTCCATCATGGCTGCTGTGTCAACCTCTCCGTAATCTCTGTCTCCAGATGAGCGACAGAGGAGGTGGCGTTCCCTTCAGGAAGACAGAGCGTCTGTTCAGCTACATGTACTCCACAGCTCCCAGACCCTCCATAGCAGACAAACACAGAGCCCCACTGGTGAGCAGTTTACACCAACACGCACATTCAAACACAATATTAATACTATTAATACATGAGAAGAGCTAATGTGTGTGTGTGTGTGTGTGTGTGTGTGTGTGTGTGTGTGTGTGTGTGCAGGCGGGGTTTGGCTATGGCCTGCCCATCTCTCGCCTCTACGCTCGCTACTTCCAGGGAGACTTACAGCTCTACTCTATGGAGGGTCACGGCACCGATGCTGTCATACACCTGAAGGTAACACATACACACACATGCATGCACCAACATATTGCTTGAAGATCAGGGCCCCATTCTCTAAATGTGGCCAAACTAATCCAAAGAAATGTTAGCCAAATAAAAGTATGGAGTTTATTCTTAGCCAGCTAACTTAAATCTTCAAATGTAGCTGAAGGACTGATTTGTTAATCTTGGGTGACGTTGTCTTCAATAACACTCTTAGCTCTTTGGCTAAGACAGCACATTTTTACTTAAGATAGTAGGAGGTCACTTATGCTGAGGGACTAATCTTAATAAACACACATTTTATTTACAAAATGAAACCTTTACAAAAGGCACAAATGTCCTTCAGAGTTCAAGAGTTCAGGAATCAGTTTTAAAATACCTATGATTTATAAAAATCTAATTTAGAATAGTTCAACATTTTGAGAAATAGGCCTACACTTATTCGCTTTCTAGCCAAAAGTTAGATTAGAAGATTGACACCACTCTCACTTCTGTACGGTAAATATGAAGCTAGAGCCAGCAGCTGGTTAGCTTAGCTTAGCAGGAGTCTACACTGGTTGCCTGGCAACCTCACGGTGACGACAAGACTCCAGGAAGTCACTGCTCCTGGCCAAGATAGTCTGGCACATAACCCAGTAAAAGTGTAAATTGTTGTTTTTACGCATTGGTTTTTATACAGATTAAACAAATGAGATATATAATGTTAGCTAGTTAGATATAAGGTGTTTGAGGTCCTGGAAGGCAGATTTTGTTTCCTTTGGACAGAGTCAGGCTAACTGTTTCCCCCTGTTTCCAGTCTTTATGCTAAGCTAAGTTAACTGGCTGCTGGCTCCAGCTGTATATTTACTTTGGTATTGCTCTTCACATCTAAGTCTTGACAAGAAAGCAAATAAACAAAAACTTGGTGTTTCCGTTCGGTTGTATACAAGTGGAAAATCATCCCTGCAACTTTATTCTCTTTGTCTGTCTCTAGGCATTGTCTACAGACTCAGTGGAGAGGCTGCCAGTTTTTAACAAGACTGCTTTGCGTCACTACAAGCTTAGTTTGGAGGCAGACGATTGGTGCGTTCCCTCCAAGGAGCCGTTGGACCTGGCCATCTACCGTGCTAACATGTGATTCAGTCATGGCCTGACGTGACTTGTGAGACAAACACTTAGAAGCTGACCATAACATGTCCTTTAAAAGCAGAGCATTGTGGGACCAGAACTATTAGCCCGGCAGTGGACGGGAGCTAAAAAGTGACCAAAAGTGGCCAAAGAGATCAAAAAAAGGCCGAGCACCGGCGTCCTGATTGTCTGGGAACTTCCCTGATTGGAGCGAGCGTCTTCTTCCTGTAGCTTATCTTCTCCTGCTTTCGTTACATGTGTGCTATATAGATAAAGGAAAAGAAGAACAAGGTTGACATTTTGAGTCAAGATAGCGGACAGTCAAAGATGCAGTGGTAGAAATCCAGAAAGAGAGAGAGAATGAGATGGAGAGGTGAATTTAACTAATGGTAGGGCAGGAAAATTTGGAGAAAATATCTAATTGTGGACATTTTCTGGCTTACAGTATATTGTGATTGTGATTTCAAAACCGGCAGTTAAAAAGTGGTCTCATATTTATTGATAAGAGTTGAACAGTTGACAAACTGCTGGTAAGTCACATCTGACAGTGTTTTGATACTGGACTAACAATCCATAATGATAAGAAGTTGACAGCTCCTATCTGTAGCTGCTTGAGCTAACGTTAGCTTCACAGAGGAGCTGCTTCATAACCCAGAATACTGGACACCCAGATTCAGAATAAAGATTAAAACAAAGATGTGTTGTGCTTAATAGTTCAACTGGGAGATTTTGACAACTGTTACACTCTGCCAGCTGTTTGTCATTTACACCCAACAAGAGCTACCGGCTAGCTACTAGCTACTTGTCTGGAAATGATTAGATAGATAATTTATGCACAAGACTCTGTTGGTGTTTCTGAACATCAAAAAGACATAGTCCACTCACAGATACTGGCATGCAGAGAGTATATTAACCAGACAACTGCCATGAATTTCATTTTGTAGTTTGGCCAGCTCACCGAACAAACATCTGTTAGCTAGCTGGCTAAATTTTCCAGTGACAGTTGTCTTCATGGCCATATGAGTCGACAGCTGATGACTGATTTAATGATCATAAGACTTTTACTGTTTGTTAAGACAACGTTAAAGTAAGATGTATTCAAATCGCAGCTCTCATGATTAGAAAATTGCACTCTTTTAAATTGTGATTTCAACTTAAAAGCGATTGATCATTCAGCCCTAAATATTGGGACGAGACGGTTTCATTTTGTAAACCTTTGTGAACGTTCCAACCCTTGTCAGCATTTGGTTTGAAGCCGTTGTTCTAGCTAATCAGCTAGCATACAGCAATGTTGAGGTGCTTTGTCTTTTTATGGCATCAATTTACTTTGAGCCTACACCACTGCTAGTTATAACAACTGACTAAATGTGTCCAAGAGTTTTCATATCTCCAAGCAGCAGTAAGACGTTCAGATAACAGAAAGAGACTGTGGTATGTTTTGAACGGTTTTGCTAAGTCTAGAACAAAAGCAGTGTCTTCCAGCTTGATATTATTCAAACCTTAACCTCATACGGAAAAACACATTTCACCCAAATGTCAGCAATCAGTTGTGCTGATAACTTTTAAACTTTTAATAAAGTTTTTTTCGGGTGCTTCTCAGCCTATCAGGTCTAAAGGTTTTTTCCAGCAGGAGTTTTGCTTGTGCACTTTGAGAAGTGCGTTTTTTTCTTTTTGCTACAAGAAACAACATTTCCTCTTTCTTTGTGTGCCTGGCCTGCTGTTGGAGTGAATTTGTGATTAACTTGTTTTGCCTTTGTTTGTCTTGAGCACATTGACTGTTAAATCCTCTCTTGAATTCCTGTTTTGTGACCTTGTGCTAATGTAAGATGCAGAACAAACAGATGTTCAGCTCAGTTACTGATAGTGAACAAGGATTAAAGATCATATGGTTAGAGTTTAGCAGGTACTGCAACACTGTCAAGGAGTTACATAAACTTGTCTTCTGTTGACAGTAATGGTTATCCATTAATTAGCTTTGCTAAAAGTGTGGAATGTGCTGTAATCAGCGTGTTGTTGAAGACCTATAATGGGTCCAAACTGCAATGCGTGTATTTGACTGTATATGTCACTGTCTGTTATACTGCATATTGTGATTCACTGTGCATTTGCAGCCATGTGTGATCCAGAGATTATTGTGTTATTTCAAGTGTGTTATATTGGAAGACTTCTATTTTTTATAATGAAACATTTGGAAAATAAATCATCCTGAAATGAATTTAACTTTTGTCCTCATTATTATAGTTATTGGTTTATATATATTGTGTGATGAATGAGTGTGTGTATGTGTGTGTGTTTCTTTGTGTAGGTGACCTGGAATAGCCTACAACAGTAGTCAGTGCAGGAACTTTGGCCACCACGCAGGGTGTGTTTGTTGGGACTTCAGTTTTCACGCAGTGTGTGTGTGTGTGTGTCTGGATATAAGAGATCAACGTGCTATAAGAGTGAAAGAGTAAGCTCATAAATAATTGAGTGAAGCGATGGAGTGACAGTTGGGTTGGAGCTATGGTGCCACTGAAAACCAAGAAAGTTGTAAAGGTTTCAGGTTGGGGATGACCTAAAGCAGGTCGACCAACATCTATCGTAATAAACTGAAGCCTCCACCCTGGCAGTGTTAGTGCCGACAAATCCCATGAAAAGACCAAAACCAACATGTATCAATCATTAAACATGTATAAAGTATGCTTTACTAGGAAGTGGTACAGAGATTTATAAGACGTCATCAAACTCAATGGGTAAATTACACCATCCTTGAATCCTTGAAGTCTGATGTTTTTAGACTTTTGTGTCTTTGATGTTCCAACAATATGTGTCAGTCTGCTAAAACAACCAGTAAAGTTTAGATTAAAAATTGTCTTCAATACACTCAGAGCTCAAGTGACTCCAAACTGGGCTTGAATGAAAGACAAGCGTCTATCTACAGCCACTGAGGTGCTCTACCCAAATAAAATCAATTTATTCACAAACGTCTTACACCTTTGGTATGAAGTCCACACAGCCTGTGTGAAGGAGTTTTATGTTTCCATTTGTAAAAGTCAGTCCAAATGTCCTGTGCAACAAAGCTGGAAATGAATGAGATCCAAACCCCAAACTACACAAACAAGGCACATGGTGTGTTAAATGTATGAGTCAGCAGATAGTGCTAATGACCTCAATCTGATATAACTATTGATTGTACACCCACACACACACACACACACACACACACAAATGTACCCAGTACATTAAACCGATGCAGGTCCATGGCAGACTGGCTTGAACCAGTTATTGCATGAGTGAACTGGTCTGTTACACCAGAACCTGGTCCAGGTTACCCAGCTCTGCATCTGTATCATCTGTACATGCTATCTGACATGTCAGTGATATCTTACACAAACAAAAGCAAAAGCCCTTTTACAGTGATCATTGTTCAACCCTAATGTTGTGTTTGGGCTCCTGGAGCCCTCTTCAACAGCTCAAACAACAGACTCAACAATGTTTTATCACCTTGATAATTTATGACGTTTCCTATCTTTAAAAGAATTGCTTATAAACAGGATTTGAAGGGATGACATGTTTCAGAAAATGAAGCATTACACTGTAAAACCTGGTTAAATACTCATAAACATGCACCCTTTCTTCCAAATTCCAAATAATTCTTCTATTATTAGAGTTTTGTAACTATACATAAACTATATATTTACAGGAATACATATGTGTTCATACATAGTCCATATAACATATAAAACATAATTTCCTTGTTTGGTGTAATAACAATGCTTTATGGTTATTTCTGTATTTTGTCACCATCATCAAATGTGCAGCCCAGTTTGTAGCAAGTGAAGAGTTACAACTTTAATACTTTTCTACAAGTTGGGTTTTAATGAGGTCAGAACAAAGAAAAAAAATATATTTAAAGGAAAAATAACTGATTTTTCAGTTAACATTATTATGATTTACACATACAGCAGTGGAGAAAACAATGAGGAAGTAAAGCCAATAATTAAAAAAAGGGTTAACTGGCACTCTTGACTTCTTCCAGTCTTTTAGCAAAAAGTTAGGCAGCTGAAAGTCGGAGCAATCAGTGAACTGTGGGGAGACGATTCGGTTGCCACACACACACACAAAAAGTAAAATAGACAATAATAATATATAGATAGATAAAATAAATAGAATTTTGCAAGACTAAATATTACAATAAAATGTTAAAAATAGGTAAGTGAATAAAATAAGTAAACACAAAGGATAGAACTAGTATGAAAACCAGTGATTAAGACTTAAAAACTAAGGCAACAAATGACGAGGCACCTTAAGTAAAAGCCAGGCTAAAAAGAAAAAAAAGGATACACTGATAGAAAGCAGAGACAGATCCTCACCAAGTACAGACACAAAAAATCATGGCAACTAAAAGAATACAGAATATGTGGTCACTGTTCGACAGGTGAGGCTGAGACAGAGATGCACTTCCTCCTACAATGTAAAACACACAATGAAATGAGGAACATTTACTTTAACAAGTTCAACTGTGTAATCTCAGATTTCAAAGAGCTTAATGAGCTCTCAACATTCAAAATTCTCCTAGGAGAAGGAGACAGCACAGATCTTTCCGCCCAATATTTATCAACATGCACACACACACACACACACACACACATGCAGAGGATATACTGTGTATATATATATATATATATATATATATATATATATATATATATATATATATATATAAAATGATTATATATATCAGTCTTAATGTTGTGTTAACGTTCATATAACTGTGTGTGCTGTCCAATGCTTTGGCAACATTGTTCTTGCCAATAAAGCCTTTGAACTGAAACATGTCTGTAAGTTTCAGTGTCAGTGGAGAGTTGAAGTGTCCATGATGGCCTAAATGATTGTCAGAGGCTTTTCCAGGGCATTCACTTTGTTTTCCCTGATGAAATGAAAGCATGAAAAGCAGGCTGTCTGTTGTTGGTCTGTTTTCAGTTATGTGATTATTGGCAGAGCAGCGCCCCAGTGTGGCAAGGTTTACAAATTACCATTATTACATGTCTATTTTCAATGTACAAACTTATTTTGTACATTTCCTTTACATTCATGCTCTATCAGTGAACAATGACATTGCATAATAATAATAATAATAATAATAATAATAATAATAACAATAGCAAAATAATAATAGTAATACTAATAATAAGAGCAATTACAATAATAGCAGCAGCAGCTGTAGAGCAGGAGCACGGGGGCAGCAGGTGGCCGCAACCATAGATCCAGACTCTACAGCTCCGGAGGCAGAAACACCTGCAGAAAGCAACAGAAGGAGAGAGAGAGAGGAGAGAAAGCACACAACTACGGGAAGAAGTTGAATTAGTAACAAGCATTGATGGGATAAGAGTGAGTCCAGGTGGAGAGGGAGAGGAGGAGAGAGGAGCTCAGTGTATCATGGGAAGTCTCCCGGCAGTCTAGGCCTATATCAGCATAACTAAGGGGTGGCTCAGGGGTCACCTGAGTCAGCCCTACTATACGTTTTATCAAAGAGGAAAGTCTTAAGCCTACTCTTAAATGTGAGGAGGTTGTCCGCCTCCCGTACACAAACTGGGAGCTGGTTCCACATGCATACAATATTTTCATTGCTGATTTCTATATCACAATGTTTTTTAGCTGTAGAGTCTGGATCTATGGTTGCACCTGCTGCCCCCGTGTTCCTGCTCAACTGCCGCTGCTGCTATTATTGTTATTGCTCTTATTATTAGTATTACTATTATTATTTTGCTATTAGTATTATTTTTTATTAATATTAACATCAATACCATTACCACAACTATTACGTTACATCTCTATGTAGAGCTGTACTGTATGTTCTCTTTCTCTCCCTCTCTCTCTCTCTGATGTTAGTCCCCATAGTAGCCATTTCATTGTAATGAGACCATTTTTTGAAACTTGACCTCACTGTATAAAATGACCTGTTGTGACCTCTAGGATAATCACAGCCTCATAAAACTGTACAACCACAAACTAAAGACATAGGGAATTTTTCTTACAGAAATCACCAAATGTCAACATTGTTTGATACCAAATCACAGCATGAATTTCCCATGGTGTTCCTCATGGTCTTGGTGTCTTAATGTGGTATTTTGGAGGGATTTTTGACCATTTTTATCAATTCTTCAAAAAGGGTTAAATTTTGCACCAAATCTGTGTAACAAATGGTAACAACCCAAAACTTGCTGCAACAACTTATGAGACATAATCTAGCATGGGGATGGCCAACATATACTTTCATCATAATGTTCTTTGGGCGTATGGTTAGGCGCCTTTTCAAATTTTGAAGATTTAGAGTCTAAACCTTCAAAATTTGAAAAGGCGCCTAACCAAAACACACAACAATATTACACATTTATGAGTAGAAAAACTTGACACAAATGAATCCTTAGCTTCCCAGCTTTCAGATGATGTATGCCACTTCTTAACGAACTGTGTTTGTATTACTCTCAGACGTGTCTATAAATAGGTTCTTTGTGTAAATTCTCACATGCAAAATATTTGAGACAACTGTCACAACCTTTCAAACATAAATATTCCATATTTTTCTATTTTGCACACATTTACACCACAGGGGGTGAATTTTATGCAGGTACCACATTCCTGAAGAAAAGATGTGTATGTGTTGGTTTGGTCAAAGAGACAGGACCGACATGCTGTCTTTGAGGACATCACAGCAGAGACATGTAGAGGAGGGTTGCGTCACACCAAACGATTTTTTGTATGTTGCAAGGGCAATTTTTTTACCAAATGCTGTGTGTTTGAATAGCAGTCAACGAGGTGTTTGGGAGGTATTTACGTTTTGTTTTTAGATCTAAATGGTTCCTAATTTACATGCATTTGTTGTATTGAGACATTTGTTTTAATTGTACTTTCATTTTTGTATTTCGTGTCTGACATTACTGCTTTACAAGGTACCTGCTGTGAATGGGAGACTTACAGAAAGGTGAACACTGATAGTGAACAAACTGTTGAAACTGGTGCTTGTACGACATGAGTTTATTCAGTTGACTGTTGAGGATATTTGACTTTATGTATTACTGGGTCACTGTATGTAAGTCTCACTGTGAAATGACATATGAAATGTTCCTTGGACAGTTCCTTGGACCTTTTACTGTCCTGTCCTAAGCAATAATAAAGGGACATGTCATTTTGGTGGCATTGATGCACTGGTTTATGAATTGATTGACTTTTGACAGACAGGTTGAATGTTTTGATTGAGTGATGGCTTCTTGCAGAACAAATGAAGTGTTGTGCTGCAGTGTTTAATGCTGTGGTGATTGCTCTCAATGTTTGGAGAACTGCACCACCAGAAAGTGTGCTTCAGAAATTGATAAAAACTGTAAAAAAGGCAACAACAAAAAAAAAAGAAAAAAAAGACACAGGACACAAATGGGAAATTTTGGCATAAGCTTTTAATGTTTTTATTAATTTTTAAGGTTTTCTCTTTAAACTGAATTTGTTTGCTTTTTCCCAGTAGTTGTGTGATTTTTTATTTAATATTATTCATCTGGTTTTTATTTATCCTATCAGTAAAGGAGAAGAGTTGCTCAGGTAAATCAGCATTCACAGTCAAACCTTCATACGTTTTAACAACAGAACTGTTTTTTACAAGTCTCTTTTTCACAAATGCTGTTGAATTATTAGTTTCACCTTTTTTGTTCTTTACATGTTTCAAAAATAGAAAAGGTAAATAATAAACATTCCATTGAAATATATTTTATACAGTTCTTGATTCTTTTAATTTTATTTTTCTCTCTCCAGTGTAGTGACAATAAAATTATATCCAGCATCAGTCTTTATAAAGCATAAACACCCGTTCTTTAATGAAGGGAAGCCTCTCGTCTTTCGGTCTCTGTCATCCTTCTTTTTTTCTCTGCCTCTTTCCAGTGGACACATGCCAACTATTTATCCATGGTGAGAGACCATCAGCTAATCAATTGATCAACTGACAAATCAATTAAATTTAAAACATTGATATGACCCCAGGGTGTCTATTAAAATACAACATAGAGTAAATAGTATCTGGAACGACATGATGTATTTTTCTGTTTATGAAAATCTGCAGCATTTGGAAAATGAATAAGAGAAGGCACAGCAAAATTAGCACAAGATGAGAACAAAGAAATGGACCTGAACAGACAGCTAGAGATGAAGGTAACGGGTAGGTAGCTTGTCTCACATTGAAAAAGGTTCTCCATGACCCCAGCATCCATGATTCAGTGAAAAGTTGTGAGAGCGGTAGCAAAAATAAAGAGATAGATGACCCAAGAATATCCTCAGGATATGTTCTGAAATGGTGACACAGAAAAATTAAGAATCCCTCTGCTTGATTTCCCAAACAAGCAGCAAATCCTCAACACACCGGTGCTGGGAAGTTCTGGAAAACCATGACTGGACTCATTAAACTGAGCCTGTTTTGCCTCCAGAGAGAGATCGCATCACACTCTGCTGCTGCCAGTGAAAAAAGCCCATGACTGTGTTATAGCATGAAGAGAAGCACAACAGCTGAGAAATGTGTTTTTATGTCCCACATTGTATCTTCTAACCTGACAGAGAAAGAAAGAAGGGAAGACGAGAACCTTTGCTTTTTTGCTTTTTTGCACGGAGGAGAGGCTTCCCTTCACATGGCCATTCGCAATTAAGTTAAAGTCATCATTTTAAAGTTTCCCACGCATGCATTTAGATTTCATCTCCAAAAAATAGGACTGAAAAACACAAGAACAAGGGATGCAAAAAGAAGCTTCTTCCTCAAAATAACTGAAGGAGGAGGAGGGAGGGGAGGAAAAGGAGGAAAAGACGTTGAGAGAGAGAAGTGAGGAGCATGGGATGGAGAGGAGGAGAGGTTGCTGCAAGAAACACAGACTGGAGTTTTAAAGCCCAACTTATTAGCTACAAACTGAAACAAAACATTACAAAGCATTGTATTTTGACAAAATATAAAAGGCCCACTTACTAGCTTTACTAGTGAGATTTTATGTATGATTAGGCTAGCTAACTTGTTTATCCAGACAATGTAGGGTGAAGCTGGGCCCAAACTAGCTAGCCTAGGTAAATTTAACAGAATGTCCACTTATTAGCTATACAGATGGCTGTAACATAGCCTATTATTTAGGATTTTAGGCTAGCTAACTAGTTTATCCAGACAGTAGGCTTGTAGAGCTAGGCCACGATAATTTTAAGCAGATCTTGAGTGAAAAGCATTTTGTCAAAGGTCTAGGTTAGCTGGCCTAGCTCCACCAGCCTACACTAGTTAGCTTGCCTAAAACTATAAAATGCAAAGTAATTAATTTGGAAAAAAAAATAGTATATTTAAACTCAAGTTGACTTTAGCTGTGCCCATTCAAGTTGAAATGGTAAATCCACGGGGCAGTAAACTGCTGCTCTGCATGGGTTCAAACTTTTGCAGGTTTCACTTCTGCCCACACCCAAATCAATTATGTCATGCCAGGTGTTTTTCTTCTGCTGTCAAAAAAGAAATCCTCTGTGAAATCACTGATATGGGGTGTGGCTAGATGTATAACATGCATGGAAGTTTTAACCCACAGTAAGCTGTGCAGCAATCATTTCTGCCCCCTTTGATTCACCACCCACCAATCAAATTAGAGGCCTTTAAAACTCCAATCAGCATTAAAGAAAGGTGTGGGGTGTGACAGTGGGCAGAGCCGCTCCTCTGCATCTTGTCCTGATATGTTTGGTCGTCGTTTGGGTTTCAAGTAAAGTTGCACTATTGGTTAGCTCAGCTGTCAGTCTTCTCACAGGGGCGTGGCTTAGCTCAGTCTGCACAGCATGCTTCCTCTCTTACACACAAATCATTTATACAGACAAACACACACATTCTTACACACACTCGTATGCACACATAACCAAATCCCTAAAAAAAGAGCTTATGCCATTATTGCTCTGTCCCCACTACACTGCAGTGGAATAACCAAGGTTTCTATTTGTCTTTCTAGAACTGCGCAGCCATCACTACTTCTTCTTCTCCTACTGCCCTACAAGTCTCTATTATGTCTTATCTAGGTTAGTTTCTGAAACAACATGCCTTAGGAAATGTATGGATGGAAAGGGGTGCGGTGGTGAGGTGCGCTGGATCCCATTGTGATACAAGGCTGTACCCATATCCTATGAACCCTTGAAGCATTTCTTTTTCATACAATCGACTACCTTTGGTCTGACAGCTAGGTTTTCCTCAAACTGAGCATGTTACAAAGGTCATTTCTGCAGGACACCAGAAGATTGAAGATGAAAGATATTTTTCAACCCTTCAATGTCAATAGACCATTTTGTAATGTTTGTACTTGTGTGCTTTTTTGTTGTGAAATAATGAACTTTTGCAGCCTCTAGACACAACGATATGCTCTCCACTCATGTCAAACTTATGGAATTGTGCACTTGCTGCAGGTATCTATTTCATGAGGACTACAGAGCTTTGAATCACAAAGGCTGCTAGACGTAGACCCAGGAGAGTTTCTGGTTGGACCATCAGGGTTCCTGTGAGGTCTTAACCAATCAGCCTATTTTTAACAGAATTCATCTTCATTACACTTGTCTACAAACCAAAATGTTTGATAATGACTGCTGTCAACCGAGCCTACGTAACAAATTGCTGCCGTGGAGTTTGAAAGATATGGCCGTTTACCAGGCAGCAAGGGTCTAATGACAAACGCGATCAAGTTGCATTATGGGAATTGTTGGATCCAGCCTTTTTGGAGCTTGACCCATGTTAGGAACTAAAGGTCAGAATATCTTGGCCTTCGATTTTGACCCTTGGTTTTTTTGTCTTTTAGAATACTCCCAACTTTATGGATGATCAATAAATTAGTGAAGTATCCCTTAATGCTACATACATTTGGGCACTCACTTGCACAGCCTTTAGGTAGCAATACACAGAACAACTTTATGGGCAACTCTGACTGGCATTGTCTATTAACACTGTTGGCTCAGTCACATACTGTTTTATTGGTAGACTTAAACTTTTAAGTTTTACATCTACAGTGAGGGGTTAGGACCATTGTAGAATTCCCTTTGTATGCATTCATTGTCCGGTGACAAATGTATAACCAGTTTAAAAGTCTGAAACGTAAAGCTCGTCGCTCTCGGATATCTACAATGGCCACAACTGCCTGCCTGACTAAACCCCCCAATCCCCTTCTGACACACATGTTCTACAACAGCACAATGACATGAAGCCTGTAGCCCAACTGGTGCGTGCATAGGCTCTCTTTATGTTCACTGCATGCTTGAATACAAAAACATTTATCGATGCATTGTTATAATCTTCATGATCATAATTCATCATAATTGCATGTGTTAAAAAATACAAAATATATGATATGTAAACCAAAAAATACAGTTTTAGCAAATAAAAATAAATGCTAAAAGCAATATAAACCAACAAAATTTATGACACCGAAATAAGTTGTGTTCACCTTGGTATAGCTACAGTACAGTACATGGCGGGCTATTATTATTTTTGACATTTCTGAAGCTGTACTTTATACCTTTAGGAAGACAAGTGATATAAAATATCAGAACCAATTCCTAATCTCATCACATACAGTATCCACATAAAAAAACAACAACACACACACTGGAAGCAATGAGACCTAGCGCAGTGTGGAAGGACAGCTGGACACAGTTTAGACCAAAAGGACAGAAAATCTACTTCCAGGCTACAAGTAGCATTGTAGGGATCAAGATTTACCCATTCATTTGAAACTATTATTTGAAACTTTCCTGAAAATACATACTGCAGCATCATAACATCTCGACATTCCACCTCTCAGATTTTCGATACAGTGTATTCCTGAGATAGGCCCTGTTTCCTAATTGATTTTTGGCTCCCTGCTGTTTGTCCCCCAGACAAACTGTAACACTTCTTTTTTTCTGCTGCGGAGTGTGACGACATACAGTCATTTTGAACAGAGAATGGATACCAAATAGTAACCTTTTTGGTCCCCCCAATGAACAATGTAGTGCAAACCAAACTATATGTAACCAGCCAGGGGATTTATGAATCATCAGAATATGATTATGTCTGCTTTTCATACACTGCATGACCTTTGATACAATGAAATAATAAATACTGAATGGACTGCAGCTTGACTTTGAAATATGAAGGAAAAAAAAAAAACATTTTGTCAGATGGACTTTCCAGTGAGCTACCAGACCTGGGCTGAATCCAGATTTCCGGACTTCCCCACACTTGCAGACTGGCTAATTTAATGGGCACGTTCTTGAGTCTGTGAGTGCCTAGGACTGTCCAAATCCGCAATTCATCAAGTGCGCAAAGGGCCTTTCCTGCGGACTTCTAGAGATTGCACAATAATAATTCAAAAATAATCACAGTTAGGGAAAGTTTTAATGTGCATATCAACCAAAATCTGTCTTAGCTAAACTATGTAGAGCAGCAGATCTGGCACAACTTGCATAAATTGCCAGTGGCAACATTAAGAACCATTTAGAATGACCAAATTTTGGGTGGTCCAGTCCACAATCCCAAGGGTAGACATTCTACTACTTATACATTTAGACATACTGAGCATGCATGTCTGTCTATCACCCAGGGAGCACCATTGTGTATAGCAATGGTTTGCCAGAATAAATTCTTTTAGCTCGATAGCCCTTTTTGAAAAGTGTGAAGAACAGCTGACGAACTTGTCTGGCTGGTGAGTTTGGCAAAATCAGTGACAACAGGAGAGTGCAGATTTGTCTGCAAATAGCTGGACAGTTTTTGTCAAATGTTTGTTTTCTGTCATTTGTCAGCAGACATTTTTTATAGGGAACAAGTATGAGCGGTAATATTTTGGTTTGATGTTTGTCATAGCCCTACTGTATGTCAGCCACAAAAAAAACCAAAAAAAAAACCAGAAAAACCAGCACACATGGATTCATTATGAGACAATGGGCCCCTGGGCACAGACAAGTAAAAGGCCCTCCAACCCTCTTACAAAGGAGCCAAAGACACCCAGACTGAAAGAGACACAAAATGACTACAAACAACGTGTAATCATTTTGCAATTTCTTTGTAGTCATTTTGTGTGTCTTTGTAGTTGTTTTGTGCCTCTTTGTAGTCATTTCATTGACCAGGGGTCCCCTAAACACTTGGGCCCTTGGGCCCCTGGGCTGGTGGGCCCGTTCAGTAATCTATCCATGCCTACACAGTTTCAGATAATTTTGCCCAGGTGGTGGGCCCACATGGTCTCACAAGCCAAATACCAATTAATACAGAGCAATTAAAATAAATAAAACAGCATCAAACAATCAACATTAATGCTCACATGAGATGCATAATAAAGACATGAGAAGACAAATAATGAGTAAAGTACCAGCACAATCCAAATCCAGATATTCTAACAATCAGGTTTTTTGTAATAACATATCTGTCCAGTACCTGCCAGCTTTCAGTCCACCCAAAGTACTTCTGCCACCTTTAAAGGCATATCCGTATTTCTGCGTAATCTAAATCTGTCCACAGATTGTGAGAAAATACTTTTTCCCACAGCCCAGCAGAACGTTCTTGCTTTTGCTGTTCCTGGTGATAGGGGTACTTGGCCGACCCTATTTAAACACATAGAGCCGAGATGGCTGCCTCTCACCCTGGGGGAACCACCACCACCACACAGGAGCTGCTGTTCAGCCATTGATGCTAGTCTGACTAATGAGCTGTACGCTGTACACCTGTGCCTCTTCTGTCATCTCACCAAGGGAAAGGATGCTCTGCTCCTACGTTGTCTCACTAGGTTGTAGGTAGTTTGACCACAGTGTTTAAATGACACTTTGATTGGAGTTATTGCATATTACCTCACCAGAAAACTGCTAAGGTCTTTCAAACTGGGTCACTTTTAAGGATAATAAACTGGAATGCCTCCACTGTACAGGTTGTTTAGTTTAGTTTTCACTCCCTTTATTTACGGGCTTATGACATAGTTCTTACATGTTTTAGCTGGGCATATCATAAATTGTTTTCAGAACAAGTTAGACTACTTATGTCATGTCAGCAGGACTATACATGTTCTGGGACAGTTTGTTGCATAAAAAAAGGTTTTATGGAATTTGAAATAGTTTGGCTTTGATGAGCCAGGCTCATCTTTTATTAAGGATTTTAGGCAGTTTCATTGATGTTTTCCCACAAAGGACATCATAGATACTACATAGACATTATCACAGTACTTTTTTCACATTGTGTCAATTGAGCTCATCAATAAAACTAGTATTATCAGCCAATAGGATTTTAATTAATATATATTATTTATATACATATTTATTTCCCAACTTCATTCAGTAAATAAACACCCTTTAAATTAGGCTACACTTTCATGCAACCAGAAACCCTGTGAAGAAAGTGATTATTTTCCTGAGTATCATCAAAACTGAACAATAGGGGAGCTTCAACTGAGCGATATTGTGGCTACATTCCAGCTAACTCAAGTAGGGTCAATCCCCTTTACGACACAAGTTGCAAGAGATAATTCAAGATGAAGAAGAAATGATTCATTAGTTAGAAATCTTACAATGAGTCTCATTCATTATGGGATTGTGTGATTCAATGAGTCAAAGGGCAGATTTGGCATTGGCATGGCTACACCGTGAAAAAGCTACTGGAGCAAACATTTGCAGGTGACATCCTTTAGTTTCTGTCTTCTGTTTTGAGGTGGGATGTTTCCTCGAATCTCCTGAACGACATATTGTCTTTCCTTGTCTTCCCTAGAACACAGTCTACATTCTATGATTACACATTACACGTTTTTTTAAGGCTGATTCTGTTATGTTTTGACTAAATTTGATTGTTTTAGGCCATAATTACATAAAAGTTCTTGCACACCATTAAGTCTTTGTGATAGGTGCATAGGATCAGAAACTCTTGACTCGAAAAGAAAACCAAAGAATCCCACACACTGTCCACCACTTGAACTCACTTTAGTAACAGAACGTTTCGGTCCTCAGACCTTCATCAGGCAAGATTCATACAGACAAACAATTTGTCTGTTACGTTGTGTTAATAAAGTGAGTTCAAGTGATGGACAGTGTGCTGGATTCTTTTGTTTTCTTTTCGATAGATTGTAGGCAAAAAAAACAACCACACACCAGACCATGATGTAGGGAGATAATATTAAATTTTATATAACTGAAAAGTCAAATGAATGAATAAAATGTGGGATTTGTCTTTTAGAATGCTTGGAAAATCTCACAGAATTTTTAGCAGCCTCCAAATTTTCTTGGTTAAGGTTGAAGTAAGGGAATTTGGATTTCGGTATTTTTGAAATCATGGCTACGGCCCTGTGTTTGTTCATACTTCAGGGTACATACAGCATGAGTTAATCATTTTAACCCTAACCCTATACAACATGAATTCCTTCTAACCCTTAATCCTTACCCCATACAGCAGGAATTAATTTAATTTTACCCCAACCCTAACTGATAACACTGAAGGGACGGAAGAAATTATGAAAAAGCAAATTGCTGCTTAGGGAAAAGAAACGTTACATTCTCATCAGACATAAATCTAAGCTAGTGGAATACAGCCCTGGATGATGAGGCAGCCATCTTATATCTTTTCCCCTGAGGAAGTAAACAGACCTTCCTGGATCTCTGTGTGGGTAAAAAAAAATTTTGACCTGTACCTTTCCCTGACTTATCCTTGACCCCAGACTTCGGATGACCTTTCTAACCTCGAACATGTGGTGTTGCCTTGGATATCAAGGTCAAGAAAAAGTTCCAAGTAAAGGGACAAAAGACATTTTCAATTCAAATACACGGAATCAATGACATCTCGGCGTGGACAGCACAGTTCAGTTCAACATCACTTTGATAGTCCAGGGTCCAGATTGTGACACAGACACACACAGCTGCCATTGGAGAGAGTAACGTATAAGGGTTCTGGTAAAAGGCTACCAGAGGAAGAAGAAAGAGAAGTAGAAGAGGAGGAGGAAGAAGAAGCAGAGTAGCAGCCAGGTGAGAAGTAGTAGTAGTAGTAGACGAACTTGTAGTAGCAGAATAAATACTTGCAGAAGTTGGGAGGAGTCATCTTGGATTTTAGAGGGGTGGGGTGGGGGGGTCTCCTAAGATTTCTTAAAGAAAACAAAACAGGGTAGATGTTGCAACCCTTTTTTTCATAATTATTTGTGTTTTGTCATTAAAAACAAAATTGAGAAAATCTTTTTTTAAACATAATCCTACATTTTTTTTAAATTTGTTGCATATAACATAATTCTTGTTAGATTTTCATGTTTAAATTCTCAATTTCTAGCCCTGTTATTCATGGGGGAGATCAGAATGGCTTGCAGAAGTCATGCAGAATATTCATGCTGGTAAACAATGTCATAAAAATGCATTTCTAATTTGCAATCGTTACCATTTTTTTTTTTTTTTTTTTTTGTCCCTAGAATAGTTTTTCAAAGATGTTCTCCCGCTCCTGCTGAATACCTGCTTTCTTTAAAAAGCCTCTTTCTTCTTGCCCCACATCCCCAGAGGTATAGAGTGTATGGTCTGCAGAATCTCCTTCCCCCTCCCTCTTTCCCTCAGAGGGGGAGGGAGCTCCTCCTCATCCATCATGCCTTCTGAGAGAGCAGTTTGCTGCAGGAGATGCTGTTTTGCACATGTTAGCAGCCAGTTTGGGAGGTTAAAAAGTAGCTTGAATGATGATGATGATGATGACTTTGCATTGACATTGCTGGGTGGACAAAAAAACATAAATCTATGGTCTCTCTCCCCCTTTCTCATGGACTCCTTCCCTCCTCTCTCCCCCATTTTTTGAATCCATCCATTGTGTCTTTGACTGTCTTTCTTCGGGTTTTAATTGGTTTCATTCATGCCATGCAGTTTTGCTAAAGAGGAGGAGCAGCAGGAATGCTGAGATGCAGGGTAGGGGACGGTGAAGATACCGTAAAAGACTCAAGAGGGAAAGAGAGAGTGAGAAAGAGAGAAAGAGGCGCAATCACATCTTCATTTTCTGTGACACCTCCTTCTTTTTTTTTTTTTTTTTTTTTAGCAAATGTTAGGGCCAGTTTTGTGCCTTTGAGGGGGTCTGTTCCCTCCAACTGGTACGTCCATCCACGTATCTGTCTTTGGGTTAATTCCATCACAAGGTGGATTAAAACTGGCTCATTGACATTTGCTGAGATCTCAGTATTTAAAATGATCAGTTGAACTTGAAGTCCCAAGATGTCAACTTTCTTCCGGAAGATCCAGATGATATCAAATAGACAGGATCATGTCAAATATACATGTGATATGGCTGATGTTTTCTGATATGTATGAGTAGATTTCAGCCTGCTGTTGGAGGTCCTGTAGCTCAGCAGAGATTAGCAGGGCAGCCCGGCCTGTACAGCCCAGCGGCAACACTGGATCAGACTCTGCCGGAGCCGTTAGACATCACGATGGACCACCCCTCACCTTGCATAGTGCTTTGAGTGCCAAAATAATGGAACAATGGAATCAAGAGTTGTGAATGCAGCTTCTTGAAATTAAAAGAATGGTCAGTAAAGCAATGACACAACTAAATTACAAACAGTTGTGGAAATGGACGGCATCCTTGTCGCATGGTTTCCAAATCCAAGTCTGTCATAGGCCCTCTGGCTGCTACGCTGGGAGCACCCATGCTGTGGTTTGCTCAGTTCAAAAGAGGTGGAAATGTTTTCTTTCCCATCTTAAAATGGCTTACATTTGATCATAAGCATTTTCTTCATTGGGATCGTCAGCGAGATTGCATATGAATGTGTCACACAGATGATGGAAATGTTCAGGTCAGAGCATCAGTGACGGCGATGATTTCTACCTCATCTTCTTTTTTCTCTTTCTCTCTATCTCCCTCCCGTGTTCTACAGTGAATCCCGTTGGGAGAGATGGAGGAGCAGCGGTTTAAAGTTTGTTTGTTTTTTCCTCTTCTTGTAGGGAAAGGGGGATTTAGAAACTCAGCACTGAAACGGAAAAAGAAAAGAGAATTTAGTGAGGATTTGAAGTGAATAAGCAATGACTCTTGACCCTGAGACACCAGACCATTGCATAGTTTGATTGTGCCATGATGAAGGCTGGAGTGTACAACCCATAAAAGGTTAATCAAAACATAATTTGATTGAAAACACTATGTAATAGGTGATAAAGGCTTTAGATATTTCAGATGCAGAATTTAGTAATCATTTCATTTAACTATACCAATCAGTTATTTTGTTTGTGGATTTAGTAACATTCAGGTCTGGTGCAGATCAAGGTCGAAGCCCATTTTGCACAGAAGTCAGTGGAATGACACTGGTGGGTAAAGTAATGTTGTCTGTGATTTCATAAGAATGGCATCTGCATGGTCCTGGAGCCGATGGCACCAGCTGTTCGTAAGTTCAAACTTAGCCTAGTTCTAACATAAGTGTTTACTAAGTGGAGTTTTATGTATCACTAAATTAAAACGGGTTGCACCACATGAATTAGTACTTAAGTAGAGATTAGTTGTTACTAAGTATTTACACTCAGTAACTGCCAGGTATAACTGTTGTGTAGCTAACTGTACCAACTGACAAAGCTAATGTTAACTTCTATTTAGAGGGAAGACTAAAAGAGGTAATATGGAATACAGTCGACATACCTGAGCTGAAACTCGATAAATGTTGTTTAATAATGATGTAAATCTTGAAGATTTTAAATTACATTTCACAAAAATAACACAATAGACCTTAAATTACGTTAATAACGTCAGTTCAGTTAGGATTACTCTGATATTTCCCTCCCTTTCTAAACTCTTTGAATACTACTAACTCTGAAACACATAGTTCTTCATGTATGCAGACATAAATTAATCAAATACCTACATTTACAAAAGATATATCTTTTGTGCCTCTAAATCTGTCTTTTTTGGAAGTTATGCTAGCTTGTGATGCTGCAGTGACTTCCTGTTTACATAGTTGATTGCTCGTGATTGGACAGTGCTCTAGCTGTTTACTAGCAACTGATTTACACATTACTAAAGTATTTTCTTAAGTTTTAATGGTGCAACTCGATTTTGCAAATCACTAGTCTGAAACTAGCTAGTAGCTACTGAGGACTTAGGAAGGACTTAACGGATTTATGAATAGTTGGTGCAACCCAGTCCTGGTCTATCAGTATTGGCCAATGAGATGGTTCTATCAGAGATTCACATTTTACAACTGACAGAGGACCAGTTTTACCTATAGGACTACAAAAAGCCACCCATCAGGAGACAAAATGAGCAAAACTGACTGATTATTTTATCCACCATCACAGAAAAATAAAATTTCAGCTTTCATCCAGTTGTTTTGATTTCTATTTCCTCTGCTGAAAATGATTTGACATCTTTCTGAGGTCCAGTGTGGAACCACATCAGAGATGGGCCTGTTTCCCAAAAGCATCAAGACGAGGTAAGATCACTTGTTTGTTGATATACATCGCACATTCTGGCCGTTTATGCAATAGAGGGTAATATCTTTTTCTGGAGCTTTCAACCACAAGTCACAGTCTTCATCAGTAGGTGGAGTTGTCATAGAGTTGCAATGATGTGACCCTAGTATAGAACGTCCGTCACATGTCAACAGGTGGAAAGTAACTAAGTACATTTATTCAAGTACTGTACGTAAGTACAATTTTGAGGTATTTGTACTTTACTTGAGTATTTCCATTTCATGCTACTTTATGCTTGTACATTTCAGAGGGAAATAGTTTACTTTTTACTCCACTACATTTCTTAGTTACTCTACACATTAAAATGTTCCATATAATATATAGGATAAGTGTATAAAATTCACTGATTAAAGGATTAAAGTAGTGATTCCCAAACTTTTGGGCTTGTCACCCATTACAAAAACTCTGTGTCTAGTTGGGCCACCTTGTCACATGTTTCAGATGTCTATGAGTTGTTAGAGGTTCCACTAAAGAGAGATTTCCCCTTTAAACGGCTCAGATGGTTTATTTAAATCATTGTTCAAGGCTCAACTATATCACAAAAACTGCAAAGATTAGAGAAAAGTTTTAAAGAAAAGTAATATAAATTTGTGTAGGAGAATATTTATCTTGTGACCCTTTGGAGGGGGCCTGATCTCTAGGTTGGGAACCAATGGACTACCTAACTAGCTCCACTTTGACCAGCTACAACAATAAAATGCTACTTATGTGTAATACATATTAATATGTCACTCAGTCAAAGGCCATATTTCTGCAGAACGCATACTTTTACTTTTGACACCTCAGGTATACTTTTCTGATGCAGGACCTTTACATGTGACTGAGTATTTTTTACATTGTTGTATTGGTATTTTTACTTAAGTAAAAGATCTGAGTACTTCTTCCATCACTGACCGGTGATGATGACTCAGCAAACTCCATCAGCTCAAGACAGTGAGATGTGGTTGAAAGCTCCATAAAAAGCTAATAATTGGACGTTGAGTTGAGATTGAGACCTTTTTTTTGTATGTATGTACTTAGCTGTAGTAGTTATTTCTAATTCATAGTGCTGTAATTGCAACCACTGGCTATTGACCATATGCATTTCAGCAACAAGGAAGCGCTCCACCTGTGTTATTTTGTCTTTTAACTTTTTGTCTACACAGGAAGCGGGAATGTGTCGTGTTGTGTGTTATCCAAAACACAGAGTAAATGTAAATAATGTTAATAAGATAATAACCTGAATCCTCATGCAGAAAATTTAGCATCAGAGCTCTTGATACTTTTCACCAAAGAAACAGCGCCTGCCACACACAGTAAGCTAGTTAAGCTAACTGTAAGCTAGTTAACAGTGAACATGACTTTGGCCAAAGATCGTCTTTTTAATCTGATATCTTTGGTGGATGTGGTTTGTCGGGTCACATGACCTCCTCAACTCTGAGGAACGTATAGTTGGCTGTGTGAACCGATCAGGACTGCCACTTTTTACTTGCATTTACTATAACCAGCAATAGCAACTGGAAGTTAAAAGACAAAACCAGAAATGGAACAGATGAAAAAATGGGCGGGCTGCATAAGGTCAATATTGGTAACTGGTGTGTCCATTGCTATAACATCAACAGATTTAATCCCAAAGATGCTGTTGGCAAAGAGGCCGTGGGAGTTCCTTTCATGTTAGAATCGAGATTGATAGTGTTAGCCATTGTAGAAACCCTTGTTCCTTTAATACTGCTGCACAACGTTCCAAACAAAATCCTCTCAGGTTGGAGCAAGAGTGCAATTCAAAGACTTCTACAATGGCAGACTGTTTCTAATCTAATCTGTAGTTTCCAGTGGTGCTCTGTATGAAATAGTTATTTGTACTAGTGGAAAATGCAGCAACATAATACTGCATAATACTGTACATCGAGGCAAGGAAATGATAGGCCAAACACACCACCGAAGCAAAGAAAAGACACACACTACAAAGCTCGCCCAGCCCGGCCGACATGCAAGTACACCAAGAACACAGAGCTTGAATGTGACACCCACTAACGTATCTCTCTGCCTCTGTAACTCACACACACAGATACAGTCTGCAGACATCCTCAGGGGGTTGCTCAGTCCTCTGATATAACAAATCTCTGGATGCTAATTTAGCTGATGAGACCAAGAGACATCGAGGCCACAAACTTAATGAAATCAAAAGAGGTCAGAGGTCAAAGTTCAAACCAGAGGACTGCAGCCAACCAGGATTGAGCCAAAATCCAGACAAAGATGTGAGAGTTGGTGTGTCCTACACGTACAGACCAGACCTTGGCCAAATAACAACTATTTTTAGCTTTTTGTTTAATCCCACTTTAACCGTCAGACCGGCAGGGTTTGCTGCATCAGGTCAGTTCATTTCTAATTAATTTCACTCTGATGCAGTTTGTGTTTGCCCGAATGACAGACTACAATTCTTCTGCACCTGTGTGGGATAAAACAAGCTGTAGGTAGTGTTTGTGAAGGCTGTTTGACCCAGGTGTGGTACACACAAAGGCTACACGAAGAAAAAAAAAAAAAAGAAAAGGGAAGGAAATAGAGTGCGGCACACAACACGAAAACACACAGAACATAAAACAAAATGTCACACCAACACAGAACCACACACAGGTGAGGAAACAACACAAGGAGCAAAACAGTGCACAGGAACAACAGTGAGATACACATTCTTACATGGAGAAGCAGTTTTGCTTCTTTCTTTCTTTTCCTCCTCCTCCTCATCATCACACTTTTCTGTCTTCCCCAAACTTTTCCTCCTCCATCTCCTCCCTCTGATGCTGCTCGGCTGACAATCCACTCAGAACACATCATTTCATAGCACATTTTCCTCCCCATCTACAATATATCACTCCAGTCTTTTTCATTCATTTAAATGTTTGTTTTTTTTTCCCAAGTTGCGAAGGTGCTCCAATTTCACTCAATTCTTTTTTGGTTTTTGCTGTGAGAGACTTCAGGGTGGGGGGTGGGGGTGGATAGTGTGTCGGGGGGATAAACTCTCACAGACAGAGGGACACAGTTATTGAGAAAGGGTGGAAAGACAAGGGGACGACACTGGGAAAAGACAGGAAACACAGTTGGACAAGGAAAGCAAACTAGCATTTTTAAAGGAGGGGGGCAAGAGCCACCAAACAGAGCACATGGTATTCACAGGCACAGAAAAGAGAGGAAAGCTCAATTTGTTTTTTCTTATCTCTCCCTTTTTCGTACATACAGTACATCTTTGAGGAAACATGGGTGAATAGGAACACAAGAGGACCAAACGATTGAGAAAGAGATACCTGAGTTGTGAATGGATGGAAAGGATAGAAACGTTGGCAACAACGGGCAGAATCTAAACAGCCAGCAGTCACTTGGATTAAAAACATTGACTTTTGAAGGGTGCCTCTGCAGTGTGGATTCTCACTAGGTAGTCCATGCAACTTCTTCAGAGATCTTTTGGGGCAATTTGTTGTATGAAGCGTTCAACTGGTCTGAGGGTCATTCAGGAGGCAAGAGATTTAAATCCTAATTACATTACAACATATTTTACACTGCTTGCCCTAGACCAGTGTAGACTCTCCACAATTTTGAGACAAAAATCAGACATACTGGCCACATTAAGGGGAAATTGGTTTTCCTGTGTTCCCAGCGTCCTTGGATCGTGAATTAGACCCATCCCGGTCCAGGATGGATTACCAACAGGGCAAAGCAGGCAACTACCCCAGTACCCCAGACCCTCATGGACCCAAAAGGCCCCATTCAACTGTGTGGTAATTATTTTGCGATGATTTGATTAATTGTACATTTGTTTAGTAACATGCACCACTAAAGCACATCCAACCCTACCACACGAGAACATCGATATTGGAGGCTTCTGCAAAACCTTGGGTTGCAATCAATGACAACCGCTTTTTTTTTATATCCAATGCCAATATTTTTTAGATTTTCACTTTCTATACATGGCAACTATGTTATGGTCAAGGTTAGGGAAAGATTGTGGTTACAATTACTGAAAACTCCACACCCTTATCTTGCTACAAACAGGACACACAACTTCCTGAACTGACTGTGAACGTTGGCACTGGACGTAGATTGTGAGGTGTACTATTGCCCCATATGGATGTAATTTCTAGAGATACTGGATGTAAACTGAAATGGTAAGGACCTTAAACCTGTGGGCCATCTCCTCACAACAATTAAGTCATTAGAACGTTTTCAGTAATATCGCCTTTTTTTGACACCATTTTATGAGGCCTTTTAGTTTCTCCGGCATTTTTACACAATTTTGCAGTTGATACTGCACTGGCCCGAGTAAGACAAGACATTACGTTTAAAAGTGGGGCTCACATTATATTCAAGGACTAGACATTTATGTTTTTACAACATCAGGGTGGGTTTGCTCAAAAGGGGCCCGCAGCTCAGCTTTGCCCAAGGCCCCCTGGCTGGTTAATCCTCATCCTTTGTGGGAGGGTTGCATTGAATCGTTGCGTTCTCACATTGCAGAGGTATCCTTCTTTTGAACTCTTAAAATGCAGTTTAAATGCAAGTGTAGAGAATAGGACAGGACAGAAGAAGATGAAACATGACATGGACAGGGTGGAGTCACAAACAGATAATGAAGAAGCAGACAAATGAAAAGGATGCACAGGGGAATTTGGTGAGGAGGTATTTGGGGAGGAGAAGGTTCTCTGCTCTCTCTCTTGAAGAAGAGTTGAGACCATGATGGAAGAAGCTGGATTTGTTTTTTTTGTTTTTTTGTTTTGTTTTTTTCACGTCTTAGCACTAGTTCACAGTTACTGCTTCTTTTTGCATATATCTGATAAGCACAGGGCTTTCAGAACAGTTCTCTGTGAAAAGAGAAGCAAAAGAAAGAAGAAAAAAAATTATAAGCTACGATTGTTAATATGTTTCTCTTATTCATAAGTCTCTGATGATCGATAAGAAAGCAGCTATACAAGACCTACTAACCTACGAAACGTAACCCCTCCCCGTCCTGCAAAAATAAACTTTCCCACCCCCACCCAGCCCCGTTACAGTACCTAACATGGTCTCTTCTGACCAATAGCATCATATCATTTTGGCATGCATAATGTCAGCCCGTCCCACCTCTTGCATCCAAAGAGGTGAAGATTTTTTGTCCTGCATGCTTTGTTAGTGCATATGTATGCATCTAAACACACACATCCATACACACTCTTAGTAGTCTAAATTATATATACACATTCATTAAGCTTGAGACTAAAATCTTATCAAACCTCCTCACATTATTAGTCATATCAGTATCCTTATTGCTTGCGATGGAAACCCATGCAGATTCATCTACAACACAAACTTTACATATGTACATCATCGTGATAAAAGCGACCAATCAGCAGTGGCCTTACAGAACGTGACAGACGCACTTGAAACAAGTGGACATTGGGAAGGGAGAAGAGGATAAGGAGAGGATGAGATGTTGAGAAACGATAGACAGGTTCAGTAGAGAGACTGGGGTGTGTGTTTACATCTATGTGTGTGTGTGTGTGTGTGTGTGTGTGTGCCTGGTGTGCATGTCTGATAGGATAGTGGGTTAAATGATTTTCCAACTGGGAATTTAATCCTGAACTCCCAGTGGATTAAAACCTCAAAACCATTCATTCGTACATGAATCCGGATTCAGTTGGACTTCTGAGGCTATATGGAAACAGAAAACCCTGCATGACCCAAAATCAGGGTCATATAAGGTTAAAGGAATAGCTTGACATTTGGCAAAAAACGCTTCTTCGCTTTCTTGCCAAGAGTGAGATGACGAATGGATATAAATCTCATGCCTGTGCAGAACAGAGCTAGAGCCAGGAGGCAATTACATTATCTTAGTGTAAAGACTGGAGGCAGCTAGACTGGGCCTAAAAAGTCCCAAAGTTTGCATACCAACACCTCTAAAGCTCACTAATCAACATGTTGTATCAATCAATCTGTACACAAAAGGAACTATAAAAATGACAAGTTGTGTTTTTACAGGGAGTTACGTGTTCTGGTAACCAGCGGCTGGGGCAGTGACTTCCTGTTTTGTCGTCACTGTGAGGGTGCTCGTTTTTACATTTCTGTTCTGTACATGCTAAACAAATGAGATATAACGTTTTAATTAGTGAGCCTTAGAGGTGTTGGTGTAGTATTTTTGCATTTGGACAGAGCCAGGCTAGCTCTTTCCCCCTGCTTCCAGTTTCAGATCTAAGCTAGGCTAATCGCTTCCCGGCCATAGCTCCAAACGTAGCACACAGACAGACAGACATGAATATCGATTTTCTCACCAAACTCTCAACAAGAAAGTGAATAAGCATGATGATAATAATTTCCCCAAAACAAATTCTTTAAATATACAGTTATCTGTCCTCATTTGGTGCTCTCACCTCCCAACATTCCCAGCTTGAATGTGAAAAAGTAACAGGAAGGAGATATCTCAGAGCACAGGAACAAGTCCCATTTTTCACAAACAGTACTTTACAAACTTCCTCTGCACCTTTAAGTGGTTCTTGTCCAAGGCTATTAACAGAGTCTATGTTCACTGGTTAGTGTTAGTTTTTTATCTTTTGGGAATCTAATGCAAATCAAAGGGAATGATCTCCTGCCAGCTGAAAGCTCTCTGTTACTTTCTATATGGGAGAGAAGGAAGGTGAGGGCGAGAGATGACGACAAGGGATTTCAACAGATGTGAAACTTAACCAACAGACACATATTTACTGTCTACATCAGTGAATAAGTCTGACATTGTGGTTCTGAAATCAAATACATTTCTGAAACATCACAAAAAAACAGTTTAAAATAAAAACGAACCAACATTTATATTTAGGAGGAAAAAAAACTTGACATGACATCATCATGTGATCACACATAGATTGTTAATAATAAACATCAAAACTAAACTGAAATAATGATTTCATCTTTTCTTTCTTACACAAACAAAAATGTGTTTTTCCAAGCTGACATTTGTGCATCTTAGTACAGAGGTAGATGCAGGTCCAGGCACACACACACGTGCACACACAAACACCCGCGTGCACACTCGTCATGTGTGCCACAGATACAACGCATCTGAACAGACACACACAGATCCAACCACCCCTGTCTCATTTATCTACATTGCATATTTCTATGTTTGTATGCTGTCTCTGTTGTCATGTTCTCTCTCTTCTTCCCAAGTGGCCGTTTGTCGTCCTTCTCTTCTCCTACCACGGGCTGTCACTCCAGTAGCCGTTCACGGTGCCTCCTACTGAGCAGCCACAGCCGAAACAAAGAAGAGATGGACGGACAGAAGAGGAGGGGGTGGGGTGGGGTTGGGGGGTTTGGGGGAGGGGCAAAAACAGGGAAAGAAAGAGAAGCCAAAAAGGGAGAAAACTAAAAATATTGCCACTGGCTGCTGAGTCACACTGGAGTCAGTGCAAGTAGAAACGCTGTTGGCGGCGGCGGTGGTGATGGTGGTGGTGGTGGTGATGTTGGCAGGATGAACTCAGACTTGGGGAAAACCACGCTTCTCACACCGCGATGTCCGAAACTTTTCCCAGATAAAGAGAAAGCCAATTACCCCGCCACCTTAAAGGAATAATTCAACATCTTTGAAAATATGCTACTTTGCTTTCTTTCAGAGAATGATGTGAGGAGATGAAAATCAATCTCATGTCTGTACAGAGCTGGAGTCACATGGTTAGCCTACTTTAGCATAGCAGGACTGGAACAGGGTGAAACAGCTCTTTATTAAAAAATACACCTACCAAATAAAACTCACTAATTAACACATTGTAACTTGTTTGTGTAATGTGTACACAAATAGAAATGTAAAAAAAAATAAGAGTGTGGTTTTAAAGTGAGTTATGTGATGGAGTTATGTCTTGACGAACAAGTTTATCCATCCGCCCAAACGCAGTGTCTTTGGGTATTGAGGTGGTTACCAGATAATAAGGACGGTGAGCGCATGTTTGCTCTGTAAATGTATGATGGTAGCAAACCTGGCAACCTCAATGTCACAACAAGACCCCGGAAAGTTCTCACAGTCACTGCAACTGGAGAACTACTCTCAGCACGTTAACGCCACCTAAGACCACAGATTGTCTTCACATTTCTGTTTGTGAACCAGTTAAAAAGACAAGATAGCTCATGTTAATTAGTCAGCTTTACTTGAACAGAACCAGGCTAGCTGTTTCCCCCTGCTTCTAGTCTTTATGCTAAGCTAGACTAACCACGTCCTGACTCCACAGACATGAGATATCAATCTTTTCATCTCACTCTCAGAAAGAACGCAGCCTCTCTTTGTGAAGAAGTGTGGAGTGATCGTCAGTTTCTTCTGGCTTTGCAGCTCAGCGTGAGAGCGCATGGAGAGCAGGTGAGGAGTGAGGGTGTGGTGAAGATCAGACCCTACCGCTGCAGTTCCTATGAAAACATCTACACTGGAGGTCGTGGTAAGGCTAAAGGTCAAAGTTCATTATATGTGTTTACCTACCATTCTTTTTTCTTCCTATAGCTGCTTTTGTCTGTTTATTTTACGAAATATGTTTCATGTACCAGCTCTGAAGTGTTAGTCGAGTGACAGCTCAGCCAATACCAACTCTGCTTTTTATCCCCTCTCTGACTGCCCCCCCCCCAGCATCCCATAATCCCTTTTCAAACCAACATACCGTGAATTCTCAAATCAGGGCCGTAGCTACCACTGAGGACACTGAGGTCACGTTCTCTGTGGATATTCTGGGAGTTTGGGATATTTGGAAACTTGGGGTACATTTACATTCTGCAGATAAACACTTGGTGTTTATTACAGTATTCTGAAGACTCAATATATTGAAATTCCACTACTTTTAGGCAAATAAAAATTAATAATTAAAGGATTCAGCATTTGCACAGTTGTATTCATAGCAGAGTGGAGAGGGCTGTGAAACGTTCTCATCTTCACACTGGAAAATAACACTAGGAAAATAAGACAGACAATATAGTTAAATGAATAATTGAATAAAAAGTGTCTGGGCAAAATTCCTTGGAGGAAGTGGGGGTGTTCGATTAATGACCTCAGTATTTCTAAATTCCGGGCCACGGCCCTGTCTCAAATAACAGCCAGGCAAGTGTGGCACAATAAAATGAAGGCCTGCCCCTATTTAAGGCTGGGTAAAAGTCACTGAAAAGTACGTTTCCATCCACCTGTTTAAATGCGCATTTTCAATTAAAAAACCTAAGTGGAAACGCCAAAAATTCTGTAAAAAGAAAAATGTTTATATTGGAAAAAAGTTTTTATGCTTGGCTGAGGTGGAAAAGTTGGTGTATCGATAAAAAAAACAAAGTACAACAAAGTGCAATGGAAACAGAAAGCATGTGACTTAAACATCACTCAAGCTTGCACTGAAGAGATGAGAAGAAGAGAAACATCTGTGTGGAGTGATGATGAGGAGACTGTAACCTTCCTCTCATTAAAACATGAAACAAACAGAAATGTCATGTTTTCCACACGGCTTTTGTTCGTTTGAGGTTTGACTGCAACTCTTTTGACATCACTCTTGACATCATCTCCTTGAGGCCAAACCAGCACTGCCAACAAAACTCTTTATCTCGATGAACCCAATATTCACATAGCAGTAGTGGGTGGAAACACACATTAATTCACATTTTCTTTTGCAGATTTTCGGGAAATTTGGTCAAATTCGCACTACATTTGGATGGAATCTCTACTTGAGTGGGGTGGGTATTACCTGTACAATGGCATTTTGTACAATTCCACTATGGAAATGTATGTTAAATGTACATTACCCTATGGAGCTTCCTCCCTATAAACATGGACTTACGCTTTGCATTAACAGTAAACAGCAGTCAATCAAAACAGGAACTGATCAAAAACTACTGAGGCTTCTTACTGAAATATGATGAAAAACTCTATATAAAAACAGGAGTAATAAAGGCATGTCTTTAATATTAGCCGGATTCACATAATGGTCTGGTTCTATCTGCAGCTAATGTAAATAAAGGCCACTATCTGAGAATTTACAGTATGTCTTGCCTCCCCCAAAGAGGGTTTCTTGTTACTCCTCAGACTGCTTTATTTGAATACCTGTCAGGGGCCTGGAGAGGTCAAATTATCCAGCAATTTTTATGTTTCATAAATATATTTGACCTAATTTCATATCCTTTTAATCATCTCTCAACTGCTTCAGGTTTATCTTGCAGCCCCTTGGGGGTTCCAGGTTGGGAATCACTGCCCTATGACCTGCATCCCACCCTGACAGTTCTCCAGCTGTTCACGGCCTTTTCAAGTCCTCCTGCAGTACGTCCTGTGACTGTTGTTAGCAGAGCGTTTAGGGTCTGAGCAGAGTCTGAAGCCTGAGGAGGAAGCAGGAGAAAGAGGAGGAGGGGACGCCGTTGCTTCTATAAGCTGCTTATGGAGGTGATGTTGAATCTAATGGAACTCCCTCTCTCCTCTCTCCCCGTACGAAAGGGATACACTGAGAACAAACTATGTATCTGTGTGTGTTGATGCAGTTTGCACATGTGTAAGAGAGGTTGTTTCATCTAAATGTGGCACAAGGAACTGAACATCCCCAGTCTACATGGCTTTTTTTAAAGGTGCCGAGGTGCTACAGTTTGGGGTATTTTCTTTTCAGAGATATGCTTTTTGACTGTTAGTGTACAAAAAATGTCTTTGTTTTTTTTGTTTTTTTTCGATCTACTTGTAGGTATAGTGTATGTTCTTATTCTGGAGATTCTCGTGAGTAGAAACATGCATGCTGCAGTAATATGTTAGTGTCTATGTGTGTGTGAATGTGTGCATTCTGAGGCTTAATATTAGAAAAGTCTCTTATTCATAGCTACTCTTAAGTATCAGTCTTAAAGCATTGAAGTGCAAGTGCAGTCGAGATACAGGCAAGAAGTAGCACAGGGAAAGCTAGAGGTAAACTAACTCAGCTATCATATCAGTTTAAACTAACCTAGACTCTATCCCTGTTAGTAAGGCAGGTGTGTTTGTGTGTGTTTGTGTATTTTAAAATACATTTGCTTAAGCATCTATTTCAGCTTAATCACTAAGGTTTAGCTATTTTGTTTTAGAATAGGACCCTCTAGTGCCTAGAAGAACTCTAATTCGTCGTTGTTTCTAATAAGAAGAAAACATGTGGGTAATGGTAATGAAAGAGCAGCTACGATGAATCAGATGTCCATGAGACGCTCCTTCCATGTTGATGCTTTTGTTTCTTTCGCATATTCCCCAGAAGAAAAAAAAAAAAAAGAAAAAAAGATTTTATATTTTATTGTTGCTGTTGTTGTTGACATTGTGTTGTTTGTGTTTCCCTGTGGGCTATGCTACAGGATGGAGGGAATGGGGGAGTGGCATCGCCTGAGGCCAGGTGGTTCGAAGGGCTCGAAGGTGGAGTTGGTGATGGGGGTGAGGCGCAGCGGGGCGCCCGTCATCCCGGAGATATTATTGAGGCTGCGCGACTTCTCATAACCCGTGGCTACATGAAGATGACAAGCATAGGTCAAAGGGCAAAGGTTAGAACGGGGTCATGAAGGGTCATTCATATTAGCAAATGAAACAGTCAGCATGAATGTTTTCATGATATGGCAAAAAGTTGTAATGTAAGGAATGTGTGTCATGGGATGGAAATGCAAATAGTTATGACAGAAAGTAATGTTATATGTTCATTTATGTTATGTCATGACAGCATTGCACATCAGAAATAGCAAATATAAACCATTTGTTACAGTTACAAGCATTTGTAAATGAAACAAAGTTGGAAAAAAAGAGAAATAAAACAAAACCAGCCCAAACCAAGTAAAATATTTTAGACCAAAGGAGGAAGTTAGAAAAAGACAGACAGACAGACAGACAGATGGACCGAGGGACAAACAGATGGACAGACACACACAGACAGACAGAGACAGGACAAAACAGGAATATTGGTTACGAAAATCAGCTATCAGTTGCCACAATATCCCTCAGACACCTATGGGTGGCGCTCTGTAGCACCGACAGGAGAGGGAGGATGCACTAGTCCAGTGGATGTACACAAACCCCTTTGATCTGAATGCATCCCATAAGATTTTTGTACTTGTACATCCACTGGACTACCTGCTCTGAGATTCCCAAAAGCACATCGGTGGTGGTACACTTTGTTCAGGAACAAGAAACACAGCCAGACTTGGTGGTTTAATGATTTTTGGGAAACTCAGAGCAACTCAGGTGGGTAAATCATCTGGAGCTGAGCACAGTTAGAAAAACACACAATCCTCCATGTTAACACTCCAATCTTAAAAACCTCCATTTTGACTTTCACATTGAAGACATTTTAATCTCAGAGACCAGGTGTTTTAGCCAGTCTACCAGTAGGAACAGCAGGCTGCTGTTAACAGGGAAACAGTCAGTTAGACAGAAAGACAGACAGACAGACTGACTGAAGACAAAACCTCTCCAAGGTCAGGGTCAAGTATGTGTTTCTCTTCATTTAGGGGGTAAAATTTAACAAATTTAGCAGCCATGCTAGCAGCTCTATGAGGCTGTATTTGGCCACAGTGGTGCTTCGACCTAAATGCTAACATCAGCATGCTAACATTCTGACAATGCTAACATGCTAATGTTTAGAAAGTATAATGTTTACTATGCTCACCATCTTAGTTTAGCGTGTTATCATTCTTACATTTGCAGCACCAAACAGGCTTTAAGCAACAGAGATTATATTCTGACTTTTAGTCCCTAGTATGGGTCATGCTTCAAAAACACTACATTTTTCATAATGCATGCTTGCTAATGTCTTTTATTATAGCCTCCTTGTCCCCTAAATGGCCACTTCTTTCAAACCCCACACACTAATGCAGCCTTTCCAAAAAAAGTATAGTCTCAAGCCCCACCCAAGATAACCCTGATGACATCATCAAGGTATTTTTACAACTGTTCTCGCAGTTTGAGTAGCACTCCTCATGACAAATAAACTGAAACTCATATGTACAATTGGTGGAGTGCCGCTTTAAATTTGCTTTCTAAACAACTGCCACCAAGATATGTTCTGAGCGGGACATTTTAGAGTTGAAAAGTAAACTTGACAGAGCTCTCTAGTAGATAAACTATGTAATGGCAACAGTGTTTCTAAATCACCATACACACATCTTCATGGTATGCCAATTCACTGATATAATAATAATAATCTGCGAAAAGCTAATATTGAGAAAGATGTTGGTCTGGACGATTAATTGGTGTAGCTCTGACTTTTTTATATTTAAGAATTATTTATATTAAATGTCTAATTCCTAAACAACCAAAGAAATACTTAAGAAAATAAAGAGAACGTTCTTATTCCTGAATAATTCTGTTCAGCCAAAAGTCAAAGACTAAGCTGTCGTAAGCTGGCAGGCCTTCTATAAAATCTGAGAAATCCCAGTGTAAGTGCAGAGAGTAAGGGCTCTCACAGGGGGCGCTGTACTGTGATGGGCTCAAAGAGTGAAGAAGCAAACCAATTTATTTTGAAGAATCTGTCCTGTTTAAAATTTTAACACTAGGATCAGTTAGAAAATATATAACAATCTTCTCTGTAGCCCTTTTGTATTAAGTATTAAAGAACCCAACCTTACACAGAATAAATAAATAAACACTGTTATATTATAATATTATAAATGGATCCAAGTTTGAGACTGTTTTCCTATAAATCATACTTCAGAGATCTGGAAGTCTTAATCATGAGAGAATGCCACCAATTATTTTATTTTATTCTCTTTTTAAACTGGAATTCCAAAGTAAACTGGAATTATTGCCTTCTATTCCCCCACCTGCCTCTGGTTTTACTTCCACTGAATTTATTTCTGTCAGGGATTTGAACTGTCACAAGTGAATAAAACTCTTTGGAGAGAATGAAGTTGGGAAGTCAGTCAGCCAGAAAATAAATCAGTGCTGGATTTCCTAAAATAACTTTAGCATTGAAATATTTTTGATTTTATGAACGATTTACAATGAAGTGATTATGTAGAATAAAATCAACCTTGGTGAGTTTTATTGTACCAAATAATTGTGCTTTTGATTTTGATGGAATAAGGCTAATGTCTGAAGTGCTAAAGTGCTTCCAGGAAACCCAGCAACACATAGACCATCCAACAGACACAATGGAGTCAATTACTAGGTGTCTTAAAAGTAGGAATGCTAATAAATAGAACTAATGTGATTGGATAAATTAGGTTAAAAAGGTGTAGATTAACTACTCTGCAGTCCTACTTTGAGACACTGTCATTAAACAGTAAGAGGAGAGGTAACACTGTTAAAAAAGGTGGGTCGTCAACATACAGTACATCATACAACTATCACCATCATCACATAACAGGTAAGACTGTATTCAGATACACATTAAAACTCTGAAAAAAACAGCCTTCTCATTCATTTCAATGAGACCACTGCTTTGCCACAGTGACCCCCACTGGCCCTGGCTACAAAAAACAGGGTAATCCAGCTAAAAGTTAAACCAGGCTCAACTTTTTGATGCAATGTGATGTGACGTCATCCGGCAATGCACTGTGTTGGCCAATCAAATATACAAGTCATTTCTAGTAGATTACTTTGTAATGTGAATGGTGTAATTGACCGCTCTCCCAAACAGTGATTGTCCAACCAAAGCTTAGCAACTGTAACTTGCCTGTCAAACTTTACATTCTCCACTTGCCAAAACAGTGTGCATAGGGCTGAAGTAAGAGCGATACTCAGTATGTCAAAAGTTTAGAGCAGGGGTCATCAACTACATTTGTCCAAGGGCCAGAATTTTTCAAAGCAGACAATGTGGGGGCCGGACTTTCAATTTTTATATATATACTGTGTGTATATATATATATACTGTATATATATATGTGTATATATACATATATATATATATATATATATATATATGTTAGCCTATTATTGTCTTTCTTTAATTTGTTTTTTTACAAAATAAATGTTATTTTTGTTAGCCTATCATATCCATAAAGATAACTAGACACTTAACATATGAAACGCAATTGCAGAATGCAGTCCTGATTGGCAGGACATATTAATCGGTTTTGGTGCTATCAATGTCCTGATTGGTGGAAGATGCTTGCAAGAAGCAGGAAGAAAAGCCTTTTGAATTGTTTGTCAGACACGAAAAAGTGAAAAAATTAATAAAACGAAATGTTAAATAAGAGCATGTGAAAAAAAAAATGTAAATGAGAGCCATAAGTTTGTCCCCATTGTTGCATGAAAATATGGCACAAGCTGCATTCCATTCATAAAAGAATAAAGATTTTGTTTCAGCTTCATCTATTCTGCTTGCCGCCAGCCTGTGGGTTCAAACCAAGAACCTCTAACTGTGAGGCGACAGTGCTAACCACTGCACCATTGTGCCATTATGCTAAACATTGTAGCGCATTTTGTTCCTCCTCGCATTTTCTGAATTAATTTATATTCTGCAGGCAGGATGAGAAGCTTTGGCGGGCTAGATGTGGCCTGGGGGCTGCCAGTTGACGAACCCTGGTTTAGAGTGTGGCGTCTCTTTGTTAGTCTTTACAAAACCAAAGCCACAAGAGTAAAAGTTTAAGGAATGGATTAAACTGTCTGTTTATTGGCTTTCCTGTTTGCTGCTAACATTAGCATGTTGGCTAACTAGCTTAACTTACTACCTAACGCTCAGCTGTAACATTTAAAAGAAGTCAGCTGGAGATGGTGTTTTCAACAAACTCACGTTGTAGCATGAGATTTGGTTTATGCTAGCTAGCTACAGCTGATGAATCAGTCAGCAAAATCCATAGTTACCAACTAGAAAAGATAACCTGTTTTTGTCTACTTCTGTCTATAATAAAGGACCCATTGTTGTGAAAATTACTATGAATTTTGATGGTAAATGATGGTGATGCCACCATTATGCTGTGTGAGAATGGTTTGACATGAGTAGCAACATGAGCAACTAAGGGTGCTTAATGAATGGTCAATTGTACAATTGTACTTTTTACAATTGTAAAATAGGGATATCACTTTTTCCAAAAAACTGAACTAACACGTAATACATTTGAATTAATTTGAACATAACCCATGGAACCAATTGACATTGTTCTGTTCATTCATTGAGCCTCTGCTGCCTCCCTTGCATCACAAGCTAACAGGTGACTTTGTATTTGTTGTCACCAACATTAATTCATTTTAACATTTAGCTCCATTTTTATAAAGTTAAATCAAATCTAAGATACTTCCACACATTATTTCTCCAAGCGTAAAAACTCATGTTGTCCTTGGACAAGTCGTGGCAAGAGCTGACAGTAAAGTACTAAAGGGCATCTTTACCCTGCACCCTCATCACAATGGCTACAACAATAAACAACTACAAATCAATACCTACATAACCCACCAACACATGATACAGTTTTAATTACTCATCAACACCTCTCAGGAAGAATTTGCCCTTGTGAGGTTAGTCTGGGATCAGTTTCAACTCTGCAGAAACCAAAGTTGGAAAGTTGCATAAAGAGGAAGTGAGGCACTCATCCAGGACCAACATACAAGGGCAAATTCAGCCAACAGGTTTTTGTAAAATTTCTTGCTGAGAGACCTTTTCACCAGCTTTCTGGAATGGGACTGGTTAAGAGGTTAGTTTGCTGTTTTACTTTTTATTGAAGTAATTATCAAAATCTTTTAAGTATCAAATCTCACCTCCTGTAGGCCTGAAAGATGGTAGTAAGAAAATGTAAGGCCTGTGGCTGTGGTCAGCTTGAATTTGTGTCAGTTACAAAGCATTCCAATAAAAAGGACCACGTTTTACACCTGGTATTGACATGCATATATGTGCATGTAACATATTCACATACAAGGCAAAAAAAACATGTTAATGCAGGTGTAAATGCACGCAGAACACAATACGATTGATTCGGCCAGACCAGATCTGGAGGTGGTCTAGCTCACATTATATTCAGATCTCAGCCATGACATCTGTATGGCCTGACCACATTCTTAAGAAATAAATCTGTCCAGCATGTTCAAAGATCATCTAACTGTCTGTCAAAAAGTTACAGACGAGCCCTTCCTCTGCAAAGGGAAAATAAGTAGAGCCTATACAGCAGCATCGCTTTGGGAGACCCTCAAGAGACCACCACGATGTACCAGAAGTGCAAGGTGAGAGTCACGTGACAGATGGGGGTAGCCAAGTAAGGAAACTCTGATTGCCTTCTTGAAGGGGAACACATCAAAGTCTGTTTTACCGGTGTTGGGGGATACTACTACATATGTGAAAAAAAGTTGTGTAAAGCCTTTTGTGTCTCCAGAGGGAGCTTTCGGAAGTCTGATAAATGTCCTCATGTGATGTCACTTGAGTCAGTGTCAGTTGGGGCTGAAGACTACAAGTTTGAAAACGAAAAAAAATCTGGGCTTGTGGAGTTAGAAAGAAGTGAGTTTACCAGACCTCTGTAGCCCACTCCTCACCTTTGCTTGAGGCTAGCGGCTCGAGGCTACATTAGCCACTACTAGCATAACACACCTGAATCTCTGACAGAGCCATCGGTGGTCGAATTATATTGTGGGTAATGTTTTGACAGGTTTTGAGAAGGAAAAAGAATGTGTGGAATCAAAAAGACGATATCTCTGGTTCTGCTGCATCGACTGTGATCCCTTTTTTTATACCATCAATGTTAGCCATATTATCAGTAGAGCACTCTTTTCAGTGTAATAATTTCCCATTCAATTCAATTCAATTTTCCTAGGCTGTGAGGGTCCACGTGACATAAATTCTATCATCTGCCAATGTCTGTGATGCGTCTGAATGTCATGTGGGCATTCATTTTTGGACTATATCCACACTTTAGAGTACAAGTATTTAGCCCAGTTAGCAAGGCTACTTAAAAGTACTAGTAAGACTACTAATAGTAGTAGTAGCGCTTGTATTGGTCCTTGTGGTGAGATTGTTTTTTCCAGCTGCTGTTTCCAAGGTCAAGAATGAACTTGTTTTGCCAACTACCAAAAAGTAGCCCATGGATGCCTTCGGTTGACCCTTGCCTTGCATGTCGTAGAGGTCCCTTGAGAGTATCCCGCATCGCTTTCCTTGACTTAGGACAGGTCATATTTGTTTGCCTACCTAATTTGTATATAGAAATCTGATCACAATGAGAGCAGAATCAAGATATCAAGAATGCTTATTAATAACAGATGTAAATGCAAAGGCCCATGACCAGATGCCATTATCTAGATCACGCATCATCTAGATCATGTGCTAATGCCAGGTGGCTATAAAAATATTTTTTGGGTGGAGTATTGCTTAAAAGGAATATTTCTCTGGTAATGGCTTTCTTTGGTCTTGTTGTGTAGGAGCACGTATTGCATTTTTTCTATCTGGGACTGAGCAAATGCAGGTTGAATGAAACATAAATGTTTTGAAATCAGCAATATTTTCCCTAATTTGAAAAACGTTGCCACACTTCAATTTCCACAGCACAGCTTGCGTTCATTGCTTATTACCAAGGTATCTGATGAAAATAATAAAACATATTTCAGAAGGTCACTTTATGGTTCTAGGGCACTGGGACGGCACATTTTATTTTTGTAGAGAGAGGATTAATATGGAGCAACAGATATAGCAATTATAATCAAGTATCAAATTATAAAGTAAACGTGTTTACTGGCTTGTATTAAAAACTCTCTCCCGTCCTTCTTAAAACATAAACTTGGTAAGTATATAGTGTACTATAGTATGAAGTCTGTGGTGCTAGCTTTAGCTGAATTGGCCCATGAGAATTTCTCTGTAAACCTCAGGAGGCATCCTGGGTACTGGATACCACAGTGACAGATCTGGGTCACCATGTTCTAAGGATGTGGCTATTCAATGTACTGTATAGCTGTGTCTCAATTCAGGGGCTGCATCCTTCAAAGGCTACATCTGAAGAGCAAATGCATCACAGTGGCGCGACAAGGCTCCTTCAAATGTGACCGAGAAATGCGGCCTTCTTTTCCCGTATTTGGAGGATCCAACGGCTGGATCCTTTGCGGCCCAACCTATCCCAAGATTCATTGCGCGCAAGAGAATATGGCGTCCCCAAACGTACTGTAAACAGCGGCCGAGCAGGATTACAAAAAAAACCAAGGGGCCTTAAAAACCTCAAACCTCAATTGCAGCTGTCAAGGTTGCTAGGCGACAGGAGCGGCGCTTCGTGACACAAGGGTAAGGGCGTGTGTGTGTGTGTAACACATGTGGGTTAAAATGCATGTAAAAGGTATTTTACATTGGGTGTCATATCTGAGAACAGCAAATACTGAAACTGTCTCATTTTCTCAAACAAGTGTGTGCACTGAGTGTAAGTAGTCAACAGTGTGTGTGTGTATGTGTGTGTGTGTGTGTGTGTGTGTGTGTGTATGCATTTGCACGTGTTATTATTCTAAAATATCATTCTGAAATGAATGAACAATGTCTTTGTGTACATTACAGCTTCATATATGCTTTGTGTGTGTGGGTATTTGTGCATGTTTATTGTGTAACAGCACACATTCTGCCCTGTTTAAATAGCTGTGTTTGCAACGTCAAGTCCTGTCACCACAGGGATAAATCAGCAGCACTGCAGCTCTTTGCTGATTGGGATACACACACACACACACGCGCGCAAACACAGCGCAGTGGCAGTGTTAGATTGATTGGGATCAATACCCTACAGTTTCTAACACACAGCAGCAATTTATAGTGACCTGTAATCCCTGATCGGGACTGCTATCAACAGAGGTCTTGCGAATATGATTCTGATTATGAGCACAGATCTGCTTGACCAACACTTACTGCTAATAGATAAACAAAGGCAAAACACATTATTGATCAGCACTTATATGTCCTCAGTGCTTTAAAGATTCAGTGCTTCTAGTGTGACTCCCACTGTATACAAAGTCGAGCTGACAGGTGCTTAGCATCTATAATGAGTGCCTCTCTGCAGTTTGCTCTGCAGCAGATGCAGCATCAGGCAGCTTCAGCTATGATCTGCCACTTAATGTGCCTGGTGTCTTGCTCGTGGCCTTGAGGCTACTTCATCTTGTATTATCCTGCTGCTTCAATTGATGAAATTCATTGACCGAATCATTTACTGCACTAGTTACAGTAATGTGATTACCTTTTCAGTAGAGTAGTGTCAGGGATTACAATTTGTCGGCTGTGTCTTCTGTTGTGTCTTCTTAGCTGGCTAGCTAGCTACACTACATGCAGTGGGGTTGCATAGGCTTTTTTGCTCAGGAAGGTTCCTAACTGAGTGAAATGACCTGGAAGTATCTGAGTGGCAGCCATGATAAGAGCTGGTGGAATTCTCTAAATGCTAAGGAAATGTGCTTCAGTGCTTCCTTACTTATCTCCTTTAGCATAGGCTACACTGGACCATCCTTTACCAAAGGAAAGAAGATAATGCCATCCCACATTTAAAGCGACCCACATCAATAACATCCGCCGTCGCATAATTGCGTAGCCTAGTGTAAGTGCAGTGGGATTCTCTTAGCACCGCAGTTGTCTTTTCCTAAGTTCTTATGAATTCTCCTTCACACCTTTCCTTGACCTCATGACGCTTTCCATCAAGGTCAAAGAAAAGTGTTTAGGAAAGTATTTTTTGACTATTTGACTGCAGCCTGGGTTTTGGGAGTTCTCTCCACTATGAGGAGAGCAGAATAGGACAGATCAAACACAGTTCTGCAAGACACACACACACAAACAAAAAGATGTGTTTACAGATACTAGTTAAATACAAGATGTCTGATAGATTTGATATTTGAAATAGAAACTATTAATCCTCCTTAATCTTTTGCTTGGGCTACATATATTTCTTTCTGGAGAAGAGAGCAGAAGTCCTGATGGCATGGGTTAGCCATTCAGAAAGAGGAAGGGAAATGCTTGGGGGTTAGTTAGTTCATTTAAAGAAATGGCAGAGCTGAGGACATGATGTCACCAGTTCATAGCCCTATTCCTTCGCATCAGGTAAGAAACAAGCCAAGAAATACACACCAACAACACCAAAGGTTCCCAAGCTCATCACACTTTTTGGATCGCGTTTTATTGTTGTTGGTCAGTTGAGGTTACTTTTCCATAATAATGCTTTCTGTACTTTTCACCCTTACTAGAACTAAACACTCTAAAAATCACAATAAGAAGGACAATGTGGGTGTACAGAGGAGTCAGACATACCTGTTGACAGGCACTGATCCAGCTCTTGTAGAAATTCAGCTGAGACATAAAGTACGTAATGTCTGCCCACTCATATTTCTTGCTCTACTGAACCTATTTTTAACAATGTCCCCATGTTCCAAGATCTCAGCAATTACTTTGGTGAGTACAATGTAATCAGAACTAATAGAACTGAAGGCCAGAGCTATGCACATAAAACCCAAGTTCTAATAAACTATAGTTTTCCTTTAACTAATTATTACGTAGGGCTTCTTCCTTTCTTTATCATTTAGCATTAATGTCGTCATGCAGCTGGAAGATATTTTAAAGAGTCAGCATCTTTATTCCTCTTTGTAGGTGAAATTTTGTAGTATGCTGCACATCCCTGTGGTCACATCACAATCAGTGCTGTAGGTATTTTGCCCTTGATGGCTGATGGAAATTACCTGTTACCCTGACATCACTGATTGGGGTGTGGCCAGATGTGGAACATGCTCAACCCACTAATAGCAGTAAAATGCTGATTTGCACTTTGCAAAAGAGGTGTGTCCATTTCAATACATCATTTTATCTCATTTGGGCTACCAGTTGTACCAGTAGTACTTGTTCTATTAATTCTCAACACAAAAAGTAGTAGTACTAACAAAATATGCATTGCAGTATGGTATTTATATACAAACATGTATAGCTTGACAGTAGAAACATGTTCAGAATTGTACTTGGACTCTAGACTCTAGTTTTGACTATTTTGAAGGCAGAAATATCCTCATTGGTTGAGTTAAAGCGGTACTTGAATTAGTAGTGCAGAATAGCAATTCAATAAAGTTGGGGGGGCTTGCGGATTTAAACAAAAATAATGGTTTAAAAAGCAAAAGCAGCAAGGTCCAAGAAATCCTGACTTTTAGTATCTGTGATATGCTCCAAAAATGCTAGATCCTACAATTCCCATAATGCAATTTGATAGTATCTTTCTCCTGCCCGATAACTGAACAAGTCATTCAAACTCTACCCCCAATTTGTAACAATGGCTGTCTTTAAACCCAAGAGGATATTATATAACTGTTTTCACAGGCTGAGTAGTACTCCTCAAGACAAGTAAACAGATCTTCATGTGTAAAATGAAGACCAGTGGAGCGCCCCTTTAAGTCTCAATGGGTGTAGTAAGAAAATGTAATTTAATATGAAAGGCAGTGGGAAAAGGCAAGAAAAGAGGAAGGTAATATACTTACTTAGTGCAACTGATACTGTCGAAAAAAGTGCAAGCCATAATCCCACTTAGCTAGTTATTTGACTCATGAGTTCAAATTAAACCTATACAAGCCTATAGCTATTAAGCTATGATAACTTGATTAAGACAACCAATGAGATTATTTCTATGTTCTATGTTGAAAAAAGTCAAACTTTGATTTCTGATTGATTCTCTTCAAAGCCAAAGCAAGAAGCTAAGCGAGGAGCATATCTGTTAGCTGTGCTGCGATGGTGACTTGTACATACCTCCACTCAGTCAGACTTTAGTAACACAACGCAGGGGGAGAAACTGAGGAGGATAGCCTGAGGATGGGATGGATACACCAGTGTTAGAATGGGATGGGGAGACATGAGGGAGGAGGGAAAGGGAAAGGACAGGAGGGAGGAACAGGGGGTTATGGGAAAAGGGGGAGGAGGAGGGAGACAGGAAGTAGAAGCACAGGAGAAAGTGAATGGTATGGAATGAGCTAATTGTGTGTTCACACTACAAGTGACTTAAGAAACTACCATTATTTTTTCTGTGTCTGCACAGGAAGGAAGTAAATGAATGTTCAATACTCAAAAATAATTGCTTAATCAACATAACTAATCAAAGTTTTTAATTTATGAATGATCATTTTATGTAAAATGACTAAAAGGAATCAGGTGTTTGGTATATTGTGTTAATACTGTACTGTATTATGTCCATTATAAGAACTGCTGTTTTCTCAGTTAGCATGAAGCAAATCTGTTAGCTTAGCTACCAGTCTGTAACCTATGTGGTCTACATGAAAAAGTGCATGCTGTTTTATGGAATCTGTATACATTTACTTACCCTGATTCCAAAATTTCTGTGATTTCTGGTTACAAAACGATATATGTTCTAAGAGCCATTACTGATGGACATGATTTGTGTTTCAGTTTCACAGTCAAATCATGTCTCTCAGTTAACTCAAAGACAAACACAACCTCCTCGGTCTAAGACTACATCCACACTAATACGATCGAAAACGATCTCCATCCACACAAACGTTTTATCACCATTTCAGAAATAATCTCCGTCCATGCTACACGCCTGAAAAAGCATATTACATGACCATTCACGTGCACTGGGCATGCATGAGCCGTTGTAAACAGGAAGCAGATTGTCTACTCTGCGGTTGGTTGCTTATAGTTGCAGAAAATATTACGAACAAAGAACAGCAATGGAGAAAAGTAAGAGCAGAGATTTCTCTGCTCGGACCGGCGACGAGGTGGAGCTGTTACTGAAAGTACGTGTTGTAATTCGTTATCCATGTTGAATTAACTGCTGGTAGTCAAGGCTGATGAGGTTTGTTTTCTTCCGGAAAAGGCTCACGTGAAAGGGACGTGACGAATCAGGGAAGGACACGTCGTGACTGATAAGACCCAATCAGGAAGCGAACGTGGGTGTCTGCATCATCGTTTTAAAATGTCTCCGTTTCCGGCCTGTCCTCACTACAACTCAGTCCCAGAGTTTTCAGATTAAAACGGGGTCAATAGTATTTTCAAAAGTCTCAGTTTTAGGGGTTCAAAAACGCTGGAGTAGTGCGGACACTAGGCGTAAACGTAGCTAAAGTTATGCGTTTTAAAACAAAAACGTATTAGTGTGGATGTGTGGAAGAGTCTTTCTGGGCATATCTGATTGTTTAGGTAGCTGGATAAACTGCTTCAACCACGAAGAGGGAGGCCAGCATAATAATGGATTAATGAGATTCCTGAAGGGAAAGGGAGATTAGAGGAACATGGAGAGTGATGAAAGGGTGGTGGTGGAAAGAGGAGTGCAGGGAGGCCAAGGAAGGAGGTGGGACAGGGGAGGGTGGGAGGAAGAAAGGGGAAGGGGAAGGCTTGGGGGTGAGGAAGAGAACACAGAAGTGAACAACCAGGGCAAATATTATCCCAACAACAATCTGCATGCAAAACATACTGTATATCAACATGTGTTTCAGTTTACACAAAATGCTCTTTTTTTTTAGCTATTTAGAAATAATTACAAAAGATTTGTTGCTTATTAAACTCAATATGGTCACACACATATACACCTCATATTTAATTTTATCATTTGAAACCACATGTAGATTTAAGATTGCCCAGAAATAATATTTGCATCAAATACAGACATATAAAAATGCAATATGACATTACCAACACATTGAACCGTAGGTAAAAAAGTACATACATACATCTATATAACGTGTATGTATGTGACATGTGACATAGCTCATTCACAGCTGAGATAAGAAGAGGACAGAAAGACAAAGAGAAAACACACAGACAGGAGTAGAACATGGGAAAGAAAAGAAAATATATCAAGAGAGTGTCTTATTGCTATGTCATATGAACGCAAAGACACACATTAAAGATAACAGTATGAAAACACAGGTGAGTACACAAACCATGAAAAACACTATGAGTATGCAGAGAGAGATGCACACGCAGAACATTCATAAGGATGAAGCAGGCATACCCCGGTTGTATAAATGATCTAATAATGAAGGTCCTCTTTACCCAAATAAAGAAAATTGAGTCTTGAATGAAAAACATGGCAAAGTTATGGCATTACTGAGATGTGAGGGGAAGACAGAACATGAAAGATATTATGAAAGTATAATATAAGTATAAAACTACATAAAGACTAATCATTTATTTACTTATTTATTTCATTTCATTTCACATTCTGAAGTTGCATCCAGCGGCTTCGGGACCGAAACAGTTAATGAGTGCAGAAGTCTACGGTGGCTGAGAGAGCTCAAAACACCCAACTTAAGAAAGCACAAGCAAATACACAAAACACAAGCATATGAAGAAAACATCTTCATCACTCTGACAATGGTTACATTGCATTTAGAAGAAAAAAATAAAATAGTATCCAATCAATTGACCATTTGTTTGCCAAACATATCTGTAAGCTGTCATCCTGTAAGCCTTTTCTTTTGTAACATTAAAGTAAAAACATACCATTTGAAAATATATAAGTATGTAAGCTAAGCATCCAAACAGTGTTATGTTAGAATGAATTCTGATCTTACAATTTTCCTCATCACAAGCTACTGATAACACCAGGACTAACTAACCTTTATATCATGTATGTAGCCATCAAGTGCATATTTAAGACACTCTTTACATGACTGTCGTTTTAAAACAAGTCAGCTGAAAACATTTTAAGTCCAACTCATGGAGACCATGCCAGAATGTAAAGCTTGACAGGCAACAGTAGCCTAACTAAGGGGGGCAGTGCTTAGTGAACTGTCAGTTTCATTCATATTGGATGATTCTGCACCTCACATTTTATGTACAGTCCTAATGTTCAGTGCCAATGCAGGAAGTAGTGTGTCCTATATGTAGTGAAAGTAAAGGTGTGGTGGTCCAGGTGGCTTGAGCCCGTCTGACTGTCATGCTTGAGACCAGAGTTTAAGTTAACCATTCCTTAACTATAGTTTATTTGCCATAACGACTATCTTTTTTATAACCTTAAACATACTTTTGAACATTAAAAAATGTTGTTACTGCACATAATCAGCGTAATTGTCCAATATCAACATTCTTATCTGCTGATAGGGTTGAAAAAAATCACAGCAAAAAAATAAGTTCAGCTTTCGTGTAGCTTCCGCATTGTACGGCCCATACAGCAAGCGCACTAGCGTTTCCTTTAGTCCTGCCTCCCAACCGCTCGGTCTCAGGCTCACGCACATGATTAGCAGTGACTCTATAACTCTGGATTCGGCTATTAGTGAATTTTACAATTTTTAGGACATCATGATTTAAATAAGGGCTATTTAAGTGTTTGTACTGTGAAGTTGATGTGCCTCAAAAAAAATTATCTGCTGATTTTCAGACGTCTCTTTCACAATATAAGTCTATGGGAAAAAGTCTCTTGGGGCCGTTGTGCATCACGTGATGGACCTGGAAGTTGTAATTACACAGTTTGGTCACTATGTCAAATTGGCTTCAAAGCCCAGTGCACTTCCTGGGGGCTTGGGTGCCACTTCACTCTCTGCTTCTTCTTCTTATTTAGGTGTTTATTGGCAGTTGGCAAACCAGTTTAGAGGTGCACCAAGTGGACTGAAGTTGCTACACTCTCATTCATGGGCTCTCTCAGTCTCATTATGCTCATTAGCAGCTGCTGAGTCAAGTGCGACAACTAGTGGTAAAATTCGGTACACCGGTCTGGTGTTTGGCTTAATATCAAACCGGTTTGAACATTTTTACACCGGCCCAACCCTAATTTGTATGTGTTTTCTAAAATTGCGGAGTGCGGGGTTCTCTTCACCACGATACACAAAATTCCACGTTTACTGATTTACTGCTGTACTGCTGTACTTGTGGGTCCAACACTGAATTGAGGATTTGTTTGGAACATCCTATATTACTGCTGTAGGATATGTTCAAGGTAAGCAATGTATACAATACTAATACAGACTGATGAGAAGTGAAGGCAGGGCTGTATACTAAACAAAGTCTTTTAGGTGATCATTACATAGTTTTTAAGTATGAGTAAACCCTGAGCTATTAGGCAGCCTTTAAAGAAGTCATTTACTCTGAACAATAACATTGCTTGTTTAAATAAAGAATTACAGTAACAATATTTCTGAGGATAATTCTCTGGTTACCCCTGACAAAGGTAGAGCTTTACTTGCATAGTTTTAAATTCACAATTTCCGCTCTACAAACATAATCGAAAGGTTTACACTTTCCTTAGTCAACATGATTCTCCTCCTGACACCATTGTTGCTCAACTGTTGTAGTAGCACTTAGGAAATAAAATAATGTGAGTGCAATCCAATAGGCCTCAGGGGATTCTGACCACCAATAGTGATTAAGTACTAGCCTAAATGCCATCGATCATTGGTTGGAGAAACGGAAAGTGAAAGGAAAACAGACTGTGTGAATGAGAGATAAACAGAATGCTATTGAGAGAGAGAGTATATGAAATTGCGTGTTGGGGGTAGAACTCAAGGGAGAGACACAAGAGAGAGAGAGGGAGAGCTCTCTACTCTGTTATGGCGCAGCATATCTCCTTACATCAATGAGCCTCTAAGTAAGACTCAGGAGTCAGTTCAGGCCAATGGTATATGTCTATCAATGAAGAGAATCAATACTATTTCTACTGAAAATGAAGAGGCGGAAGACAGGGAGAAAAAGACAGAGAGAAAGAGATTTGTGGGAAGAAGAAAAAAAGCGAGACAGGCAGACAGAGAGAGCCTGAAATACAAAGCAAGGGAGTGATTAATGCAACATTTCATTCCTTTATTCGACCTCCACCCACTCACTGATTAGGTTTCCCAATGAAAGGGGAGATGTGTACAGTATCATAATGCAGAGTTTGTCTGATGCCTTTGAAACTAATGCAGTCAGGAGGAGGGTGTAATGTGCAGTGTTGGCCTTTGGAGGCACCAGCGGCACTGCACCAACGTTCACTCCAGAGCTACCTCTCTGCAGTTTTATTTTTATTTTTTTTTTTTGTGTTCTGAGGGAGAGAAGGTAGTGTTCTCCTCTTTGCATTCTAGCAGGCAGGGCACTCTCCCTGATCATTTATCCTGTTTTGTACTGAAACAGCGAGAAACCTTAACAAGTTGCAGAGTCACAGAAAGACAGAGCTGTGGTGGGATTCTTTCTTAGAACAGCAGCCTAACAGTAATGTGACTAAAGGCTTCAGTCTGACCTCATCTACAGACAAAAGGGTATACCTGTTCTGAATGGCCACAATCAAAGGCCAACCCTATTGCCAGACAAGAATGTTGATATTGGGCCATTCTGCAAACACCCAGATTATGTTCAATGAATGTTTTTTCGCATCCAATGACAATGCTTTTAAAATTCTCGCTTTCCAAGGTAAGGGAGAGATCGTGGCTAAAGCAAATAAACTATGGTTAAGATATGGTTGGTGTTAGGCAACTAAAACCTTGGCTGAGGTTAGTGTTAATTAGTTATGGTTAATAAAAAGACGGATGGTTGTTGCAGGTCTACGATGGGCCGCAAACTTCAAGTCTCCTGCATGAGAGTCAGACAAGTTACATACCCATCCACCACCCGAACCCTTACTTCCTGTCTTGCTACAAAAGCTGTCTTGCTCTGGACATAAACCATCAGTTACAGAATCCTCTAATATGGACGCAATTCCTATGAATAGTGGGCTGTGAAGCTAGGTGAAAAGCCCCCCCAATCAGATCCTCCCCCTGGCTGCATCTCATTGTTTCCCCAATCACTCTCCAAGAAACACGATTAATCGTACAAATGGGGATAATGGCACGCACATTTGGACAGTCTCTCCTCAAAAGCATTAATGGTATTGTACTTGGTTGTATATACAAATAGTGACGGAAGTAGTTGTGTGACTAATGAAAGAAGAGAGCTTGAGAGAGAAGTTCAAAGCCTGCCTACTTTCACACCTCCACACACCTGGCCAGCTCTGTAAAGTGGGCATTTGTCGGATTGTCTGTTTTGGAAAGCTACAAAAATTGTCTGGCTCAGCACTCCATTGGAAAGGGGGTTTCAGACACTGCTAGACTACCTGACAAACACCTCATTTGAAGCATACAGAGGCCTTTACTCTGTCATCATCTGTGGCACTTTCTGTTTCTTCAACCCTTACATATTCTACAAGTAAAGGTCTATATATGCTCTGTGGATATGTTTACATGCTCACTAATATTCCTGTCTTAACTAAACGAATAAAACTGATATCTGGATCTCTGTGAGTTGCATGCATCAGATGGGGCGATTGCTGACCATCATCAACACAAAGGTTCATTCTTAACCGTCAGTAAAACTACGTTTATGTCACTATGCCACTGCAGTAATGGCTGTCTGGTCGATTTCTCTATACTCATGGTATATAGTGTTTTGATGGGCAGAATTTGTGTTTCTACAGGGACAATAATATACAATGGAAATGAGTCGTATCAGATTGCAGTTTTATTTTTATCTGATATCTAATCCACTGTTTTGGTAACATATCAGTGGATCCCTAGGGTGGACACTGTCTTGGCAATGCAAACTTTTAACATAGTAATCTTGGCCTTTACTTGCAGAAGACTGTACATTTTCCCAGAGTGGATGCTAATCTCCGGGAATCTGTGCGGGAGAAACTGGACTCATTAGAAAAATTATAACATTGGTCACTTGTTAAAACACTTAAAATGACCTATGTCTATGTTTTCAAACTTTTGTGGCCATGTAAATAATGATGTTGCTATAATGCTGCAAACCCTCGTCAGTGGGAGGTGGCACGGTGTCTGACACCAGAGCCAAGTGTTCACATGCCATCACCTACTAACAGTCAATGTTAGTTTCTTTTAATCTTTCACTAAACTTAGTAAACTAGGTCTAAGGATAGAGGGTGTTGCATGCTGTACAAATTGTAAAGCCCCTTGATGCAAATTTGTGATTTGTGATATTGGGCTGTATAAATAAAAATAAATAAAACTTAACCTAACCAAACTATTGTGGGCACTGGATCAAGAAATGCTGGTCATTTTGGAACGCAATGTGTTGTCGTTTTTGTTGGAGGACTTGTAGCAACAATGTGTAAGTGTCTGTAAATAAATGAGTGAGATCAAGTGTGCAACTTTCCGATTTAAACAGCAGACAATATTCCTTGCCCAAGTTAGTGCAAAAGTTACTTTTCTACATAATGGTTTATTTAGAGCTACACTGCCCAGTTCCATGCAAAATGGGCTTGCCTCTCTTTATGAATGAAGAAATAAATGAATTTGAGTATCATTCAAGATTACTGGTTTCCTGTTTATATAGGTACTTAATCAAACAAGTTCTCCTATATTACCGACAGTTAATATGCTTACGCTTGGCTTATTCCAAGGAATTAAATCACAAAAGGTTTAATTTGTCTCCTTATACCCATAAAGTGTTGTTTGGCACTTTCCTGGTTTAGATTATAAAGGGTTGCATATATATAGCACTTTTATCCTTAGCGCTAGGTGTTGGCCTGACCATCGGGAGAAATTCGGACACACCGACACGTTGACAGGAGAAGGTACGGATCGACCCACCAACCCTGTGATCAGTGGACGACCCACTTTACCTTCTGAGCCAAAGCCACTTCCCAGGTCCTTGGGTGTTGTACATTGGCATCGTTTACCTCACAAAAGGTTTCATTTGTCTCACCATTTGTTTCCCTTGGCTTCACTGGATGGTTAGTGAAATGCAGCCCACTGTATCGATGCGTATACATCAATAATGCAATCAAACACCAAGCCTTGACCCAAAATGCTTTGCTGCACCAAGTCCCAGAATTCCCCTGTCCACTGTTTCCGTAGCAACAGTGGGGAGATACGGAGAAAGTGAGAGAGCGAGAAGAAAAAGAGAGAGAGAGAGGAGGGATGGTGGGGTAATGATCGAGGATGGGAAAGTAAGACATAATGATAAAATACACATGACATACAAACATAAAAGATCAAAAACAACATACTAAACCAAAAAATAATGATTTCAATGAAGTGAAAGAATTATTTAAAACACATCAGCACATTTCCGACATGAACATAGATAGATAGATAGATAGATAGATAGATAGATAGATAGATACTAGATAGATAGATAGATAGATAGATAGATAGATAGATAGATAGATAGATAGATAGATAGATAGATAGATAGATAGATAGATCAAAGCAAAGAAAGATGGCCCCAGCCTCAGAGGGACAGATAATCAGACAAGCTGACAAAGAGAGAAAGAAAGTATAAGAGCGAGAAAGGTCCTGTCAGTTGTTTGACCTCCTGTGACTAGTGGCCTTGAGCCAGGATCACCAAAAGGTCAAAGCATTGCATTTCATAACATAAACGTGATCAAGCAGCAAACCACACGAATCCGTCTGGCAGGGGCGAAGCAAAGGTGGATGTTGAAGAGTTTTGCTTTGTTAGGGATTTTTGTTACAGTGCTATCATTTTTATCTGTATCATATTGGTCTTTTTGAACCAGAAGTAGTAGCTTGCGCCCCTGCCCTATTGCTTGCTTATACAAAGGAACTAGAGCCAGGAAAAAAAGCAGAAGAAGAAGAGGGGCAAAAAAGTTGCACGGAAGGGAAAAGGAGCGCTACAATGCGATGCTGCCCTTTCAGAATGCCTCCGAAATGCTCAAGTCTTTCGTTCTTCCCGCCCATCACAACCACAGATCTGATAGTGTTGGATTACAGTGACAGCAGTGACATTAAGATCTGTAATTAATCCCATCCAAGTACAGCACCATCTGTGATAATGTCAACGAGAGGGAGGGAGGAAGGAAAGAGAAGTGTCGTAGATGGATTGGAAGAGAGCCCTGGTGGCACTTTTAAAGCAAAAGCCCGGCGACCATTTTGAAATGTGTGTGACTGTGAAGTCTTGAGGCGTGCTTGATTTAACTCATCAAGAAGCTTGACCAGTCGCAAATGTGAGAAGATAACTTGGATAAATGAAGAGAAAAGATAAATAAAGCAAAGGCTTTTTCCAGAGGTAGTCAGCTAATAGTTTTTCCAGTGGATTTGAAGCTTATAGAGTGCAGAGGGAGAAAGCTAAAAGGCCATCACAGCACAACAAACAGTGCCACCACTATGCTAGTCACCACAGCCCTTCGAAGTTAATACTTACCTGAATGTGTGTTTGTGCGTGTCTTTTTTGGATTAGAGTTTTGTCTGTCTTTCTTTCCCCCTGCCTGCTCATCTATCTGCTGGTCTGTCAAAAAACCTGCTAGATCGTTTGTGTTTTTGTACTTAATAAAAAGCATTAGCTGTCTTGTTGGCTAACGTAGACCTTCGAAGCACTACAACAGTCAGTGTTCCAGCCCAGCCTGACAGAGACACGGCTCAGCTACAAAAGACATTGTTTTCATTTGAAAGGGCAAAAAGAACTTTTCGAAACCTTTTTGTAAATCAGATATACAAAATTGTTCCCTGAAGGATCCAATCAGCCCAAGCCCATAATGCAATGGTTGGAGCCAAGTCTGCTGTTAAACAAAACAGTGCTCTCTGTGGGCTGCGCTGTAAATACTGACCTGAGCTCAGTTCCAGAGGAAAGGACAGAGGAAACCAACCAACCAACCAATCAGCAATCAGCTCTCACTGGCCTGGCGGGGCAATGAGCCAACCCGTGCACAGCAGCCACTTTCACTCTGGCACCAAAACAAACCTGTTTAATTGAATCCCCATTTATTCCTTTACTTTTATTCTGTTTTTCATACTTTTGTTCTATTTTTTTGCAAAAAAGTCACTCAGTATTTTGGTGCAAAATACTTTTCATTTTGGTTTTGATTCCCAATAATATAATATTTGATTGACCTCAATAGGACAATAAGTCCTAACTATACTGTAGAATCTGCAAATCAAAGCAGTTGTATAAGAAAGGTTTGTCCACACATAAAGCAAAGTATGGAAAGACCAGGCACCATCTCCCCAAAAGCAGTCTGGGAATAAGACTTCCCTGGCCCATTTGACTGGGCCAGGTTGACTTTGGAGCCAAAGTGCTTTTGGGGGGGAAATGTGATGGTGATCGTTTGGTTCGTGGTGCCCCCTATCTGTAAGTACCAGAGTGAGAAGAGACCGGGTGAGAGGAGGAGAAGGAGGAGGAAGAGGAGGAGCAGGAGGAGGGGAAGACAGCTACACACAAAATACAGACACACACAAAAAAGGACGGACATACAGACAGAAACAGACAAAGAAAAAATAGAGAAACAGACAGACAAACAAACAGACAGATGGATAGTGTAACACAGACCGACAAGAGCCAAAGTACAAACGCATGACCTGACACAACCTGGGGAAGGAGACAGTAACACAACAACAAAATAACAACAACAGCAACAGCACGCATCAGACATGGACCCACACTGTGAACTGTAACCTTTCAACCCACTCTGACCCCATGACCTGTTCTCCCTGGTGGTTACACCATACTGTAGGTGTAAAGAGGGAAGGCATATCACTCTCTCTCTCTCTCTCTCTCTCTCACACACACACACACACACACACACACACAAATAGGCTAATAAATATGGAGGCATGCATTTAGTCAGTCATGCTCGCAGACTCACACAGTGTGTTCATTTGGTTAAGTGGTGCTAGAATGTGTGTGTGTGTGTATGTGTGTGTGTGTGTGCTGATACTTTTTGCAGGGATTTGACTGTCTCTTTAACAATATGTCAGCTAACACCGTTTTTGACTTCTAAATATACAATTAAACAAATTTATCACACAAAAAATAAGCTATTAAACTATTAACTTCAGCAATCACACATTGTGCCTTTACACAAAATATGATGTGTAACTATGGCATTATATATGTGTCACAATTCTGAGCACTAGATGGGACATGAGCACAGAAAAAAACCTTTTGCAAGCACATCATTTATATTTTGTAGAGAAATTATCACGCAAAGAATCATTTAATTTGAGCAAACAAAACTCCCTTCTGTGTTAATAAATGTATTTGCATTTGCAAGCATATAATTTAAGTAGGAAAGCTGTTTTGTCTCAAATCAAAACTCGCCATAGGTGTCATTTACACTGGGGACGCTGGGGAGACAGGTCCCCACCACTTTTTGAAATGGCCGATATTGTCCCTGTCACTTTTTAAAAGCATCATTTGACAAAAATGTTGTGTAAAATCTCTTGCAAAGGTTTATCTGCACAATAAGAAAACATACAATGCAATGTAAATATAGAAGACTGTTACTTGTGCAGTTGATGTTGTGCGTTTTATGCTGAGTATTGTCGACTCTGTAGTAGTCGAGGCTGCCCTTTGGATTCAACGTTATGCAATTTTTTTCCCGACCCACCACAATTATCTACTCTGACCTCATACCGACCCCCCATTTCATTGCCTAAAAACACATATGTTGAAGACTGTTTAAAAAACGTATTATGTCCCCACCACTTTTCAACACAAAGTGACGCACTTGAAACTCGCTGGTAGGAATATATTGGGATCACATTATCACTAGAGAAGTAAAGCCTGGCCAACTGTCAGTTGGCAAGCTTGGTGGACTTTGTTGCTTACGGGACAATAAGTTCACACAGTTTATTCAAAAGATGTATTTATACCGTTTCCTCCTGTCTAATAATTGTCTGCAAAGTTTATACTTCAACAGAGGAGGTTAAGTGAAAGTGGATGGTGCAACACAACTAATAAGCTACGACAGCTTCCAACATTTTTGACTCTCTGACTCTCTGTTCCCTCAAGGGTCAGCAGTGTCAAGATAGCTTGCTATTGGTTCACAGAGGGTCAAAGTTCCAAAGTTGAACTCGACATGAAAAATGTATGTGAATATTTACTTGGCCCCCACAAGTGAATCCACTAATTGCTGCAGTTCCAAGGGAATTAATTGATTTTGCCACAAAATCTTGCTGTTTTGAATGCTAATGTGACCGGGCCGGTAGGAAAGTACTGGGAGAATGGTAACTGGATGGAGCAGGCACACACGTAAGTAGTTTAGACAGTTTTGGTTAGATACATAGTTTTATGAACCTTTATAAATAATCATTATTTGATGAGAATGATAGAGTGATAATAATTTCTATACAAAATATAAATTATGTGCCTGCAAAAAAATTATTTTCTCAAAAGGTCCCATTGCGTGCGCAAAATTGAGGCACAAATATAAATAATAATAAATAAATCTATATCTTTATAGATATGTATATATTTTGTATTATCTGTGCCAAGGGATGTATTGTAGGGTATACTACAGCAAATGCTGGGGAGCTAACCTACTTGTTATTAGCTTTATGCTACATTTATTTGACAAGACTAGCAGTAACGAGATAACGCATTAGCAAGTGAGCTAATAATAGCTTGATGACCACCATTGATAATAATAAGCAGTGAATATATGGCCTACATACGGTAGTCAGATACACTCTTTCATCATGTACATTATTTTAATAATCCCTTAACTAACAAGAGAATGGATTCCTATCATCATTAACAAAATACTACTGTTGATTGAAATAAATCCTTTGTGGACCAAATAAAATGTGTAGTGTATGGACAAAAAACACACACACACACACCATGCATATGCCCCTCCCCCCACCCTACACACCACCATTATTCACCGTATGATGTTGAACCACACTTAAAAGTTTTACAGTAACAAGCAACCTGCATGCACCTCTATATATTTAACCTGTGTGTGTGTGTGTGTGCGTGTGTGTGAGTGTGTGTGTTGTGAGGCTTCATATTGTCTGATGTTGTTTCTGGGGGCGGAACTCTTTTCTTCTCAACTTTGTCACCTCATTGTGTTTTCTTAACACTTAACACTAATCTACTCCACTTTACTGTAATGTCACATTCAAATTCAACGTTTGCTGTTGTCTGTTTACTATTTTGCTGGAGTCCGATAAATAGACATTAACATATTGAATTGAATCAAATTGATTCAACAAATAAAGCTATAATGCAATAATCTAATGTCTAGTCTAGTCCAGTCTAATCAAATCTAATGTAATCTAGTCTACTCTAATAATTTAAGTAATTTTTGAATTATTCTAATCTAATCAAGTCTGATCTAATCTAATCTAGTCTAGTCTGATCTATTCTCTTCTTTTCTCGTCTAGTCTAGTCTAATCTCACTGAATCTTATCTGGTCTAATCTATTCAAATCTTTTGTAGTCTAGTTTAATTTTACCTATTTTAGTCTAGTCTAAATCAAATCAAATCGAATTGAATCTAATTGATCTGATTTAATTTAGTCTTGTCTAGTCCAGTCTAGTCTAATCTATTTGTATCTATTCTACTCTAGTCTAATGTAATCTTGTCAAGTCTAGTTTAATTGAAACCATTTTAGTCTAATCTACATAATGCATTCTAATATATTTTCTAATCTATTTTAATATACTCTAATCAAGTCTGATCTGGTCTAGTCTACTCAAGTTCAATCTAATCTAATCTTTGGTTTACACAGAGCAGTTCAGTAAGGTTTCCCAGTGAGTTGAGGCTGTTTTATTGACTGTAGAAGTGTTTTTCACTGCTTTGTACACTGTGTGGAAGTGTTACCTCTGTGTTTCTATGGTTTGATCCAGGAGGAGGTGGAGTTAACACTGAGCTCCTGCTGTAGCAGAGGCCCCTCCGGCTTGAACCACTCCTCTCCCAGGGAGGATGTCACACTGCTGGACTCTGAGCCGTCTGTGTGTGTGTGTGGGTGTGTATTTTGGAGTGTGTTTTTGTGTGTGAGTCAGGGAAACAGCATGTGGAGAGTGTACAGAGGAGTGTATAGGGTGTTAAAGGTGAAAGGTCGGGGGTTATATTTGAAAACAAAATTATTTTAGTTTTAGCAAGTCAAGGTGGCAGTAGGCAAGATGAAAATGGAGATGAAAAATGAATGGAAGATGAGGGGAAAACATTACAGAGGACAGACAGCGAGCAGGGAAATGAGGAGGAAATAGGAAGGGAACACAGAGGGAGAAGAAGAAGCAGTTGGAGAATAGGGTGAAGCCAAAATGGAAAGTCAATGGAGGAGGTGGGCAAAAAGCAAATGTGAAAGCAGGAATGAGAATGAATAGAGTGTGGGGAGGAGAGAGAAAAAGAAAGAATGAAGAGTTACTGAATGTACAGTGTGGAAAAGTGAGAAAAATAAACTATAGAGTGAGATAGGTGGAGAGACAGACAGAGCAGAACAATGAAGAAGCCTGATGTGATGACTGAGGACAGAATGACACTCATCTGATCTGTCAGTTCTGCCAGATCAGATTCAAAATACTGCAAATTTACACAAGAGTTTCATTTCAAAACAAGACATCCAGAAACAGATTTAGACATTTGTGACATTAAAATGTTGCAAGAAAGTTCCAGTAAGCATGATGTTAGTGCTTCAAAGGATGAGGCTGGAGATATTTTATATTTTTCTTATTGTCAATCAAATCCCATGAAAAGACCAGAATTAACAATGAATGTATCTACTAACTAGTAAGTAACCCAATTTCCTCCTGTGTGATTAACGTTTGCTAAAAACTAAAGTGTCATTGGTTTGAGCTAAATGCTAATATCAGCATGCTGTTCACAATGACAATGCTAACCTGCTGATATCCAGCAGGTATAATGTTTATCATGCTTGCCATCTTAGCTGAGCGTGTTAGCATGCTAACATTTGCTAATTAGCACTAAACACAAAGTATAGCTGAAGCTGACGGAAATGTCATTATTATGAGGGTATTTGGTCATAAACCAAAGTATTGGAAAAATTGAAATGTTGATCTGATGATGGCACCAGAACAAAAGTCAGGGATCACCAAAGTGATTACAATTTATCCTGAGGAGGACATGAATGTGCGTACCAAATTTCATGACAATTCATCAAATAGTTGTTGAGATATTTCAATCTAGACCAAAGTGATGGACTGACCGAACAAATGGCATTGCCATCCATAGAGCAATACATAAATACGTGCAGTAACAATTATATGCAGAAAAAGAAGGGAAAAAACCCTGCACACTCCTGTCATTCCTAAGTTTTCTTTTATTCTACATGAACATGTTGTGACCTCTGGAAGCCCATTTGAGGAGGAGCATTTGTGGTCTAAATGCTGTTATGTCCATGTAGAGTAAATATTACATAAGAAGAAAAGACTTTATTGACCCCACACAAGGAAATTGAAGTGTCACAGCATAAAAAGGAAATACAAGAACAAATGCAAAGAATACATAAGTAACTTAAGTAACTTAAAAAAAATAGACTACTTTATACATCATGTGCTACTACTGTGTACAAAATAAAATGTTGAAAAACAAAACATTGTACATAATTAGTAACTAAAAATGTATTGAGACAAAAATAATCACAAATAAGTGGGACAATTAGTAAGTTGCAATACAGAAATTGACCTTAAACAAATAATACAGTTATTGCACATGTAGCAGCAAAATCAAAGTGCGAAATACGACTGACTTATAGTCCAGAAGAAGATTTGGGAATGAGGCAGCAATGTGTGGATATTTTTTAGTCATTTGACACCATGTGTTGACCCGTCCATCCACCCTGACTTCCTCCCTATGATATTTTGCGGTGCTAATAACATAATCACAACATGTCATGTTCACAACAGACAAAAGTCATAATTCATGAGGCCACTAGATGGTAAACGTATGTAATTTATGCCATTTGAACAAACAACTGATGCTAGTCTTCTTTTGTCTTTTCATGGGATTTGTTGATAGTAAAAAAAATAGAATAACACCAATGTTATCTGTATTCTAATACCTCACTATAATTCCAATAAAAGACAGTGTTTTGAAATGAAACAGTTAAGCTGTATGTACACAGTTACAGTAACACATACAACTGTATCAGCTGGGATGAACACAGAACACAGCATACACAGAAGACCAATGTTATCCTGCATGTAGTGCTGCTGAGTGACTGTTGATCCACCTCAGTAAGGAATCATCTGCAGAATCTGAGTATTGCATTTTTTGACCACAACTCACAAAATTAAACAAAAACCTGTCATGAATACTTTTGTGTTCCAGCAGAGTAAACCCAGTCACTTCAACATCAGCACAGATGGCAGTGCTGCAGCAGCCTCTGCAGTACCTCTGCAGTACAGATGCAGGATAAATGCATGAAGGGGACTTCTTCTACAACAGCTGTAGTTTGAAGGTGTGAATGAGAAGAATCGTTCTGTTAAATATCAATGCCATCCATTGGACATTGATATGTTTTTTGTGCCACAGGAGAGAGCTCTTCATGTTGAACGGTCTGAAGGGAGGGAGCCTCGTGGTGATGCTGAGCTGTCACTCAAAATGATGAAGGGGAGTGAGGGGGAAATGTAATATGTTGTGTGTTTGTGTGTGTTGCTGGGTCTAAGTTTGAGCTTAGCATAAAGGCCTCTTCAGTACTTTTATTTTGAAATACAATTATACGCTATATACTTTTCATGTTGTCTGTATGGTGTGTGCACATTTGCGTCTACTTATTGCTGCATGTGTGTCTGCATTCTATAGGTGCAGGGGGTTGGACACAATACCAAGAACACCTGTATACACCTGTATGTATTTTTATATTGTTATGTGTTCCTATTATTTTGTCCATCCCCCTTGTATGTACGTGTGTAATTGGACATGTGCGTGCTTGGAACATATGTGTCTGACTGTAAAATGTGTGTGTGTTGATGTTTTTGCACACTACACACACTGTCAGCACATATCAATCAGGACCATGCATCGAGCGACAGCCCACTGCTGTCACTCAAGTATCGCCCTCCCCCCGCTCCTCCCCCTCCCCCCGCTCCTCCCCCTCCCCCGCCCTCAATCCTCCTCCTCCTCTCCCCCTCCGCCCTCCTACCTTTCCGAACGTTCCCGTCCGTCGTGCGCTGGAACTCCCCGGCGCTCAGCAGGAAACAAGCCCGGTCATGCGGGTAGCGCTCGCGGCTGGTGGTGGAGCCGAGGCCCCCAGTGGCCGGGCTACGCTCGTCCCCTAGGACCTGGTCGATGGTGGGGCAGTCCTCGTTGGCCAGGGCCGCCGCATTGGTCGCTGCGTCGCCATTCTGCTTAGAGTCTGGGAGACATGGGGGGTAGCAATGGAGGTAAAGAAAAAAGAGTGGTAGAAATTAAAGGTGAAAAAAAACACAGGGAGGAGGAGGTGACAGAAGAGGAGGGAAATGGAGAAATGGTGCAGGGAGAGAGGTAAGTTAAAGTAAAGAGGAGAGGAGAGGAGAGGAGAGGAAACATGGAGAGGACATAGAAGGAGGAAATAGGAGAGGAAAGGAGACACAGAAAGGAAAGGGGAGGAGAGGAAACATGGAGAGGAGAGGAAAGGTGAGGAGAGAAGAGGAAGAAACAGGAGAGGAGACATAGAGAGGAGATGGGAGGGGGAAAGTTGAGCGAGAGTGAGGAGGAGGGGAGGTGAATGAAGAGAAGATTAACAGTTGGTGGAGAGGAGAAGAAGCAGAAGCCGCAAAACGGGAGATGAAAGAGAAGTGGCAACAGAAAAAAACGAAAATTAAAGTGAGTAAAGGAGAGGATGGAGAAAGAATAGAGGAGAGAGGGAAAGAGGAGGGGGGGGTGTAAAGGAACGTTAGTGCCTTGTGATAGCTATCCTGATCACATGACCAACACACTGCAGCAGAGCAGGCTGTAGACACACACACGCACACACACACACTTCATGTACTCGGCATTTAACAGCACTGAATGAGAGAGACTACACAAAGGAGTGGGAGAAGGAGAGAGAGAAAATATATACTGTGCTGCACACACACACACACACACACACACACACACACAAAAGAGGAGATGGCTACAGAGGAAGCAGTGTTTGTAGCTTTCAACACAGCTGTCAAATCTAATCTGATATGATTTACTGCTCAACAGTTACAGATACAGGCCAGAGGGGTGGACACACACACACACACACACACACACACACACACGGCGAGATAGAGAGAGTGAGGACACAAATGGCTGTACACAATAAATTGGTAACAAGACTTTGGGACTGGGTTATGCTGGGAAAGAACTAGTTCGTACAACATGTTGTCCGACCACATCAGAAGTCCCAAGTGTTGTGTAGTTGTTCTGAACTGCCACACTGGAAGGCAGAGTGAAAAGCTGGGCGTCATAGAGACAAGATATTGTTGAAATATGGGCAAAATGGAGCACATTTTTAGAAGACATTCATAGTGCTGCATTCGGTTGTACACATGAAAAGTTTGAATTCCCTAGCTCTCCATACTGGGAAAACTTACTTCACCCTGTGAGCGTAGGTTAATATTCTGTTAATGCTGAGATCTCAGCAGAAAAAACTTGTAATGGTATTTTTAGTTTATTTTGTTGCTGACCTTACTTCCCATCCTGATATACACTCTACACTTCATGGGCTCAACTGCAGTTTGCAGACAAGTAGTGTTTTCTAAAGATTTCTAAAGATGTGCACAACAAGAAGGAAGGAACGCATGATATGCAACAATGTGTGTGCAAATGCTAGGTTAAAAGCAAGTATTTAAGTGCTCCAACACTCAAGGGTGGATACCCGACCCGAGCCCGATGGGACCCTTCGGGTTCGGACAAAAATTTAGAAATGATGTTCAGGTTTGGGTCGGGTTCAGTCACATCATACTTGACATTGTGCTTCCTGTTCAGTGCTGTGGTTTGATATTAATGTGGTAACGCATGAACGCAACACACAGGCAGTAAATATTCATGTAGCCTAGATAAGGATGGAGGACGTCAAACAAAATTTGTCATCAGGGAAGTTTAAAAAACTACCAAAAACCATGCAGGGAAATCGACGGTATTTGACAGGTTCAGACATAAACACAGAGTGCCTGTCGAGTTCAGGTCTGGCTCGGTTACTACTCTCTCACACTCAGGTCAGGTTTGGACAGAACTATGCGGCCCGAGCCACACTCTGTCCAACACGCATGACGATAACATGTCAGTTTTCTGTCAGACGCTGTGATGGCAAACCAATCTAGACTATTCATAGTTATAAAGATTAAACACTGTAAAGGCACACACTGCAACTCCACCACAAGCAGCAAGCTGCCACCACACACACACACACACACACACACATTTGTGTATCAGTGCAGATGATGGACATGGCCATTAAAACAGCAGAGATGAGATGAGATGGCCTGGCTCAATGTTTCGACAGGAAGAAAATATTGTATATCTATATAGACCCAATCCAGGATTATCTGAACATGGCAGCCTTGGTGGTACAGCATCTGGCCGTGAGAGGAAAGAGATGGATTTGTGGAGAGAAAGTAATAAGCTTTATTTCAGCTTTCTCGTCCCATCGTAAATTAAAATCTATTTTAGTGTACTCCACTCTAGGAAAAACGGGGACATCAGCAAGTTATTTACAGCTTCAAAACCTGTTAGATACACACTTCTCACATCAGCTCAGTGCTTGAAATCTGACCTCTGGTCATCAGTTTGAAGAGAAAGTGAGAAACTTGGACAGTTTTATATAATCATTTTTGTTAAGAGCACTCCAGTGATTAACTTTACAATTTGGAACTCTATAAGTAGGAAAGAAAAGAAGAAGAGATGACACATGTCTGATACATAAACAAATCCTTTCTCAACCATGCCAGCCCACGTCCAAAACAGCGTCCAAGCCCATACACACAAATACAGAAAACATGTCCCATGACCTCTACTGCTCTACCAAACCACATTCAAACACACATCCAAGTCAAGTCCTTTTTAGTGACTTTCACAATGAAATTCAAGGACCTTAAATTTAGTTGTTTTGGGGTAAGACGTGGTATTGGTTCGAATTAGATGACGACTGGGATTTGGACAAAAAATTTTGAAATGATGGGGTTTGTTATTAACGCGATAACGCAAGAACGCAAGAGCACTGGCAGTAAATATTCATGTAGCCTAGCTAAGGATGGACGACGTCAAACTAAATTTGTCATCGGGGAAGTTTAAAAAACTACAGAAAACCATGCAGGGAAATCAACGGTATTCGACGGGTTTGAACATAAAAACAGAGTGTCTGTCGAGTTCGGGTCTGGCTCGGTTACTGCTCTCTCTCATAGATGGCATGATTCAGAGGCCTCTGTTTTATTGACACTTTTCAATTTTTTATTTTTATTTTTTTATTTAAATTAAACAATTAACCGACTAATTAATTGAAAGGAGAAAACTATCTTGGTAACCAATTATTTCAAGAAAAAAATATTGCAAAAATATTGAGCCTTTCCTGTATCCAGCTTCTCAAATGTTGAAGATTTGCTGCTTTTATGTGTTTCATATCCTTGTTAACTGAATACATTTGGGTTTTGAGCTGTTGGCAAGGCAAAACAAGCTATTTGAACCTCGCACTCTGATGACGGGCATTTTTCACTATTTATGACAATTACAGACTAAACAAGTATTTAGATAATCTAAAAAACAATCAACAGATTAACAGATGATCAGCAATTTCCATCACAAGGTTTGATCCTGGGATAAAGAGTGACACCTGAGGATAGTTGTACTACAGGTGAAAGATTTGCACATATTTGCTTTGCCCCCCATGAGCAGATCTGTTGTTTGCAGCCATTCACTCCCAAATGTTGCTGTTCAAAATGCTTGTGTGACCGGACTTTACATCTGGATGCCAAACTTGAATTTAAAATATAATACCTTCAAGGCCAAGACTTTCTAAAACTTTGCTTTTTTCCCTCACATCCACACACTTTATGGACTTTCAAGGCCCACTGGAACTCTAACATACATGCATGAGCTTCTCAGTTATGTTCAATCACTCACCTGCCCTGTTGATCTCGATGATCTCCTCCTGTGCCAGTGGGCAGTCTCCAGTACCCATCATGCTGCCAGATCCCACCATCCCCGGCCCGAGCACGTTGCCCATCAGCCTGTGCGGTGAAGCAGTTGCCATGGCCAGGGCATCTGGCTTGCAGTAGTTGGGGCTGCCTGGCTGTGGCGCTCGTGGAATGTGCTTGTTCCTCTTCTTGGGGAGCTTCTGCTTGGCCATGGCGAGGGAGTAGTACATGCCGAAGTTGTTGACGATGACGGGAACAGGCATGGCGATGGTCAGCACACCGGCCAAGGCGCAGAGGGCACCCACCAGCATTCCCGACCATGTCTCAGGGTACATATCCCCGTAGCCCAGCGTGGTCATGGTCACCACAGCCCACCAGAAACCGATGGGGATGTTCTTGAAGTTGGTGTGGGCTGCAGCCGTCGGATCGTCTGGGTCGGCACCGATGCGTTCGGCGTAGTAGATCATGGTAGCAAAGATGAGGACGCCCAGCGCCAGGAAGATGATGAGCAACAGGAACTCGTTGGTGCTCGCCCGCAGAGTGTGGCCCAGGACCCGTAAACCGACAAAGTGGCGGGTCAGCTTGAATATACGCAAGATACGGACAAAGCGCACCACACGCAGGAAGCTCAGCACGTCTTTGGCTGTTTTGGAGGAGAGGCCGCTCAGGGCCACCTCCAAGTAAAAGGGCACAATGGCCACAAAGTCTATGATGTTCAGGGCGCTGCGGAAGAACTCTGCCTTGTCAGGACAGAAGATGACGCGCAGCATCACCTCAATGGTGAACCAAATGACGCATACGCCCTCCACATATGTCAGCCAGCCATCTGTGACTACTTCATACACTATCTGCAGGTAGAACAAAAAAATAAAGCGTTAGTTGATTTTACAAGGTATATGCCCATAGCCACAATACCATGTTCCCCAGGGCATATTGTTCCACTATCTAATGTCATATTCATTTGTGCTTTATAGTCCCACTCTTTTCTCACTTCCTGTCAAAAGTTAAAGTTTCTTTAGCCCCTTTAACTATAAACATGAGTGTATAGAAACTCTGTCCAATACAAAATACATAAGACATATGAGGGCGATGTAACTAACTTCTAGCAAACCCTTTCCGTCACAGATAACCTTCAACACCACCTCTGAATTTTTTTAATCTCTCTCACAAATTTCCCATCTTTATAAAAGATACCATCTTTAATACAAAAAAAAAAAAAAAACAATTCACCAAAACTTCACTGTACCTCCTCATGCGTTATGTTGCCAACGGTGACATTCTCCGTTTTGTTGTAGATGGTGTTGAAGGCTTCGTGGGTCTCCAGGCAGAAGGTGGAGATGGAGAGGAGGATGAAGAAGAGCGAGCCAAACGCCACATACTGCAGAGAGAGAATCAGAGAGAGGGGAGAGAGGAGTGTTACAGTTTGCACATCAAGCAGGCATCATCTCCTTTTACTGCAACACTACAGGGAACTGTCAAACCTGCACACCAGCATTTGGTTTAAGCCATTCTGGCCAGTGTAAGACTTTGTCATTAGTATTTTGGTGTTCATGTGATTGCTGGTGGAGGAGGAGGGATTTGGGCCATTGCAGTATGAGGAAAACAGTGGTTATGCCAACATGCTGCAGATAGGGGGCACCAATAACACACTGAGGAGAGTGGAGGAATGCTGTTAATTCAGTGCAAATGTTCTGACTGCTGCAATCCCATTGATAACAGCACCGTCGGAGAGATAGAGGGAGAGAGGGAAGGATGATGGATGGAGAGTGTAAAAGTAATGAGGTACATGGAGCGTGTGTGTGTGTGTGTGTGTGTGTGTGTGTGTGTGTGTGTGTTTGAAAGAGAAAAAATAGATACACAGCATATGTAAAGAGAAAATACATGGGTACATGAACAATGGAGGAATAGGGAGATGTATGCATTACTGTGAGCACCATTATGAAAGCACACATGTCAACTTAACTAGGTTGAGGTCTTTTTTCTATCAGCATAGGATCAATGATCATCTATTTGTCTTAGGCCACCTATCAGTCGACTGATACACACACACATACACACTCCATATACCTTACAACTGGCAAATCATTCATATATTTTATGTAGCGTATTATCAGTTATTTTCTGTACAGTGCTCATGTGTGTGTAATGAGATTTCTTTTTTCCTCTGCAGCATCCCCCTGCCCCCTACTATTCCTTGCCCTCCCATCTCTCTCTCTCTCTCTCTCTCTCTCTCTCTCTCTCTCTCTCTCTCTCACTGTCTCCTCCCACCCCCTTCCCATGCCTCTCTCCCTGTACTCTATGCAGTGAGCTGCCTGGATGTGTTGGGGTCCTCCCAGAGTAGTAATCGTCTCGCTAAATGCTGGAATAGATGTCAGTGTTCGTTCACACATACGTAAATCTCAAGGACTACTAACATCATTTAGGCTCTTTTTCTAAACCCCTTTCCTTCCTTTTAACCCTGATGTTCATTCTCAGCAATGTCCTGCCTCACAATCATGCAGATACTAGGCTGCCCAGATACTGATCACATACATTTTTCACTTTAAGTCCATTTACACATTTGGCATCTTCTGCCCAAAAGCAACCAACTGAAACTTTGAAGGAAAGGTTGATCACATACCACATGCCAAGAAGCAGCCAATCTAAGACAGTTTGTCATACCATGGTGGGGGAAAGCATAGTTACATATTTTTGAAAAAACATGCACTTAATGCAGCATTACTTGTTTTATTTTTGCCGATTGGGGGCAACAGAAAATGGACATATTATGACCTTATAAAGTTGATATGGCTAACATGTTAGCAAACAGTCACATTTACACATCCAACAGCAGACACAGGGCGACATTAGTATTGATCTGGAGTGGTGTTTGTGTCCACCTGATGAATCACCTGATGAAGTCTAATATTCACTCTCCTTTTAGCTCTGGTTTGGTCTCCTTCAACTCTTGAGAAACATATCTGCCCTTTTTAGCTGCTAAATGCTCCACTATGTTCACCAGCTAGTCTCTAACTGTTTCCGGCATCTGTGTACTGTTTGGTGCTGAGCAGGTAGTAGATAACCTGCTCATAATACTGCTCCTGTGGGCTAACTCCGCCATTGGGGTATTCCTTCATGAGGTACGACATCAGGGGATAAGCTGGATCACCCAGAAGAAACACAGGGACGGCATCTTCACCCTCCACCAGTTCTTTAGGGCAGGAGGAAATGGTCCCATCTTATTGGTCACCACTCAGTTTCGAATTGGCAAATATGCGCGCGTCATGCACACTACCTGGCCATTTGACACCAACGTCCATGAAACAGTACTTGTAGTCACACAACGCTTGCACATTCAAAGAATGTTTCCCCTGTCTGTTGATGAGGTCTGTGGATCTAGCTAGGGGTTGTTTTAATTCGATGCATGTGCAGTCAGTTGCTCCCAAGCATTGTGGCATATTGTGTTTGGTAGAAGACGACAAGATCCTTTACTTCAGGATCTGTACTCTGTGTTTTGATGGAGTCTGGACCCAGGACATTTCTGTGATGATGGACTTCAAGAGCTTGACATCAAAATCCAGCTTGATCTGCCAGATAGAACAGCTGAGGTATGATGGGGGGTATGATGATGGAGGAGTTGTGAGAGACTGTTTCTCAGAATTCTGGAATAAATTCTACGACCAATGCACAACAGGAAATGCTAAGGCATGATTTTGGACAGCAGAGAATTTAGACTGAATAACTGCTTTTGGATGGGCTAAGGAGAAATATTTTCCTGTGGACCTCACAAGGACCTCACAACAGTATACGAAACCCTGCAACCAACCTTACCAGAGACAATGAATGTCCACCAGAAGGACATTCAGAAGTACCTAACCAAGTACTTGAGGAATGCCGATATGCAGCATCTGTGTTTGTTCCTCAGATTCTGCTCAGGTTCAGATCTATTCCTGGGAAAGAAAATCATTATTGACTTTTCCCAGATTCAAGGTTTTCAGAGAAGACATGTGGCCCATACATGTGGCTGTGTGCTGGAGCTGTCAGTCCATTATGACAGCTACCCTGACTTCAGCTGCAAGATGAACAAGGTGTTGGAGTCTAATGTGTCCACGGCCTTATCTAGTCCAGGGAGTATGTGTGTGTTTATGCTATTCACATGCAATTTCAATGTAAAATCGTTGTATAGTGTCAGTGACCAAGCATCAGCTTGTTTTCAGCTTGTTTTAGGTAAACAATTGTTATGTAAAGTTAATACTACCAAAGTAACATTTTGGCTGGCATTAGTTAATGTTACTTAAGGTTAAGGCTTAATCACTTGTAAAGGAAATCTATGGCAGACTGACCATTGTAAGATTTTTTTTAACCAATACATGCCTAAAGTAAGCACATTCATGGTGTAAACATCTAATAATGTTTATAAGTAGAAGAATTAGTAATTCTACAGTTGCTGAAGTGTTCTCTTCCTCTGGGAGAATGTAAGCAACATGTAACGAAAAGATCACTATGGCACAAATCACTTGCTTATCTGTTATAAAATGTTCAACTATCAGGGTTAGTCACTCAAAACAACCATCTTGTTGAGGAATCTCTTAGCTAAACCATCAGACATCCATTTACACACAAAACCTTCATCATCATCATTTTCTCAGTAGCGTACAGTACATTTGTCTCCCCCAAACTGAAAAAGACTAAAACAATATTGAACTTATGGCTTCAAAGAGATCTATCAATCCTAGGAAGGGTTCTTTTGACTAAAGCTGAAGGGGTTTCAAGATCTGTCTACCCAGACCTTCCCCTCAATGTTCATGACTCAGCATGTAAAGAAAGTAATAACACTAGTGCAGTGCCCATTCATACATACATACAAACAATACATACATACAGACAGAGATTCCTACCTTTATAGTTAGATGATGCTGCTAGAGCGCCACCTATTGGCCAAATGGCACCGAATTTGTCATGGTCATTCAGACATCATATCTACAAATCCACCAAATGTGGTTGCAATAGCACAAAGCGTTCAGGAGATACGACATTTTTTGTAATATAAGCCCTTCCCACAGCATTTGAGAACACTTTGAGGGCCAACTATCGCAAAACTGTACGGAATATCAAAAACCCAAAAAAAGTATCTTTTTCTGTTCAGAGATGTTCTGTACCAAATTTGGTGTGATTGGTCAAAATTTGTAGGAAGAGTAGATAAAAAACATATTTAGATAAAATTCAAAATTGTGGAAAATTGATCTAGACGCACATGGGCATGCTTATTTACATTCGTCTGGGCCCACAGAATCCAGGAAAAAATTAATTTTGTTTCTGAGACTTACGGTTCAAGAGTTGGAGGCCAAAACATAAAGTGCGTTGTTATAGCGCCACCATCTGGCCAAATTGTACCAAATCAGCAATATACCCGCCAAGTGTGGAGTCGATCAGATGAGCGGTTGTCAAGATAATCGAAGAACATACATACATACCGGTACATACATACAGAAAGACAACGATTCCTTCCTTTATAGTTGGATATTTACGAACTTGTGTGGAAAAATAAGCACCATCATCTAAAAAAAGCAGTGCTTTCTGGATGCAAAGCTGTTTAAAAGTACCAAACTCATTATGGTATTTCATTCCACACAGCATATTTAAAGAAATAGAAGGTCTTCATTTTTTATTGACGTGTAATTATAGTATTACAAATTACCGGTAAATTCTATCAACCAGCTCTTATGGCGTGGAAACTGTTACTTGCACCACTTTTCTCCACACAAGTCTACCATATGGAACAATGCATGTATCAAGGAACAAGTCACTTTTTTTTTTTTTATAAAATTGGGTTGACAGAAACATTATCTTCTTAAAGGACTTATTTGATTCTAATGGTCAACAATTAAGCTTTTGTTAAAGAAAAAGCATCCCCTAATAAGTTCAAAAGAATTTAGCCTTGTAATCAAATCCATACCCAATGGTATATTAGAACTGATGAAAACAGAAAAAGCAACAGGAGGTTGCATTGCATTAACAAATGTTGCAAACAATTTAAAATACATGATGACCTATGGCTGCAGCTAGGTAGTAGAGGTAGAGACAGTCACTAAGTAGGTGCTGACCAATTCTAAAAGAGTCAAGGAGCCAGCGTAAAGATGTTCTCTGTGTTCTCTTTTTCTTCTTTTGGTTAAGCCTGATGTCCAAGCTGAAGTCTGTTGGAGTGCAGGATTTGGTCAGATACAGTGAGAATAGACCTGATAAATTGGACATTTTGTCATAGCAGGAAAAGCACAGGTGTAACTAATAACATTAGTGATGGCTCTGTTCCATCATTCATATTATTAATTACACCTTAGTTACAGTACAGTTCACTGCTACAACCCAAACCCAGCAACCCACTTAATGTAAAACCAGTCAAACCATGTCAAAACCACTTCCTGTCACATCTCACATAGTAACTGTCTGTTAAGTCAATGATGAAGGTCGACTTGCTGCTTTGTGTGGGTGTGTGTGTGTGCGTGTGTGTGTGTGTGTGTCTGCTAACATGCAAAGTGCACATTTGGTACATTTGTTCTTGTGTGTTAAAGTGCATGCATGTATATATGTACAAGCATGTGTGTATGCCTGTAATAAACCACTGTATGTGTTTGCTCAAGTATATGCATGTGTAAGTATGCTCTCATGTGTGTACATTTTGTGTGTGTGTGTGTGTGTGTGTGTGTCAGGTCGGTGATGAAGACAGACAGATGAAGTCTTCCTCTAATCCTCAGGGAGCACATCAAGTCCCACAGCTTATTATCATGGTCTAATTTAACACTGCTATCTAGAGCTGCCCTGGATACACACACACACACACACACACACACACACACACACACACACACTCATACATTCTGGAGCATTTTCGGGGTGTTGGAGAGTTATTAAAAGCAGATACAAAAGGATACACAGCATAAACATCCCCTCATTTAATTTTACAACTTGCCTTGGCAAACTCCTTCTTTAACTGGATTTGGCATGCCATATGAACTGGAGTTATCCATATATAATGGTAAATGTAATTTTATACAGCTGTATAAATATATATTGAATGCATGTTTTTTGGCTAATCTAGTGAATTAAACGCCGGCCAAATCAAGGTACTTAATCACACTGATGCAAAAAATCTTTTACTTTATCCCCATCAAGGCTGCTTAGTAAATACTTTAACCCTTTGACACAAAATAGTGATTGAAAGGACCGTTTCAATTTACAAGGTTAAACCAAAAACTAATTAAGAGTGCAACTATAGAAGCAGAACGTCAGAAGCAAGCATCTATACAACAGCTGTAACCATTGCAATGTGAACAAATTCAGCCTCTAACCAGTTACTTAAAGTTCCAGATTAAAGGGGACAGTTAAGATTCAGGAACAATCGTGGTAATGCTTTAAAAAAACAACACTGACCCATGGTTGGAAACCTCTTTGGTTCCTGCCATAATTACTATGGCCACTAGGGGGCTTTGTCACTTGAACATAAACACGTTGTCATGAAATGGCTAGATGAAAAGCCAATATCAATTTTTTTTTTTTTGCATTATTGTTCTGGGTTTTATTGATGTTAATATTTATATTTTCATAATTCTACTAATGTGAAAATTTGAACTAAAAAAATGTTTAGATTTCATACATGTTTCGTTTTCCGGTGTCAGATCATTTATAACTTAATGGTGATGAACGCTGGTTGGAGGGGCCCCCTGGGAATTTTTGCCTAGGGCCCCAACATACCATAGAATTGCCACTGTCTGGGGAACATGGATATCTATTAAAAAAAAATCATGGCAATCCATCTGATCTATCGTTGTTGAGATCTTTCAGTCTGGAACAAAGTGGTGAACTGACCGTCCAACTAACAGACCAACATTAACATTTCTAGAGCCATGCGTGGCTAATAAAACAACTTTAATTTGACAAGTGTTATGTCCATCTAAGAAGTAAAGTGAAAAAGTAAAGTGAGAATTTTGCTGGGTATTCAGAGAGAAATAATACCCTACATTGAACAATCAGAACTGAATATTGAGCACAGCTGTGTAATAAAAAGTCCCTGCACATTTATATTGTTATCTTTTCATTTACTTGCCATTGCCAGAGATCTTAAGAAGACATTTTGTGACACCCGTCTTTTTCTGCAATTGTTTATTTTGTCTTTAAACATAGTATATAAAACTATACAGGTGTTTTCACTGACATACAGTACAGTAGCTTTCTATTTCTGTTGTCAGATGATAGTCTACTATGGAATCTTCCAGTGGGAAACACCTTCTACCAGCCAAATGCTGCCGAAAAGTGTCTGGCTGGTGAGTCTGTCTGCTCTGCCAGACACTTTGGCAGATAACCAGCCATCATTTGGCATCATAGTTGGCTGGTAAAATAATGTAATTGTCTGACTGGTTGATATGAGGGCTTTAGCTACCACTGTGGCCAGCTGAGAGTTAAAAAAAAAGTTTTGACTTGCCTCACAAACCCCTGATGAAGACTGACACACACATAGATTTTTCCAGTGAAGATTATGCACCAATAATACTTTTTTTTTTTTTTTTTTACAACCAGAGTGAAATAAACAAGAGTATCTCAGTCGGGCCCTGTATCACAAAGCCAGATTAGTGACCTAGCAAGCTATCTTTTAGGTTGACTCAGGTTTTCCAGTATCATGAAGCTGGTTCATTTTTAATTGAGGCAAATCACCATGCTAACCTGTGCTACACAGCCCGACTACTGACCAATCAGCTCACTGGAACACTCAACAACATTTTTATAGATCCAGAGAATCATTTTGCTTTCTATGATTATTATGTGAGAGTTAGAGAAATGTTTTTTATTTGTCCACTCAAGTTATAAACCTCAACATTTTAATGAAACCAAACTCCATTTTTGTTACTACTTATGGTCAGCATTTTGTCAACAAAAGCCATTCAGTGTGTAAACAGATACACCAGCTGCAGCTCTGTTGTAATTTCTGACAAAGTAACTGCTCACATGAGCTGTGTCTCAATTCAGAAGGATGCGGCCGTCATAGACCGCGAAGGCCGAACCAAGCATTGTTAAATGAGACGGTCTGGTCTACGGAGGATTTCCTACTTGCGTCACCAGCATCACGAAGCACTGCTCCTGTCGCCTAGCAACCTTGACAGCTGCAGTTGAGATTTGAGGTTTTTAAGGCCCCTTGGTTTTTTAACATTTGTATCATTAGCTATTCGACTGAGTTGAAACCCAATACCTGCTCGGCCGCTGTTGACGGTACGGTTGGGGATGCCGTATTCTCTTGCGCGCAATGAATCTTGGGATAGGTTGGGCCGCGAAGTATGCAGCCGTTGGATCCTCCAAATTCGGAAAAGGGAAGGCCGCATTTGAAGGAGCCTTCAAAATGGGACGGCCTTGTTGCGCCGCAGTGACGCATTCGCTCTTCTAATGCAGCCTTCGAAGGATGCGGCCCCTGAATTTAGACAGCTAGATTGTTTGCCATAGTATTAAACCACACTCGCTGTTACCATGGTAACCACAGGTTACATCTACTAGTTATTCATAATGTTGAAGATTAAGCTTGATTTTATACATTTTATAATGTATATATACATTTTTTAGGTGGCATATTAACTTAATACATTTAGAATATAGAATACACTCCCTTCTATTTTATAATTGATTTACAAGTGACCTGCTGTAAGTATTGTACTGTCTACTGTAAGTATCTAAAATGTTCACACACTTTACACAACAGCCTTCTGGATGGGCTGCATACTTCTTTTAGGCTCTTTTCCTGATATCTTCCCAGTCATCATTACAACTGAATGATTTCAAAAGAAAGCAAGAAAAATGTAAAACAAACAAGTATAAAAATAAAAAAGGCCCCAATGAACAAAACACTCTTCACATCCATGTTCTCCTTGTTATTTAACCTATAAGACGCAGGCAACACTAGAGTTTATCCTGCTCTCTCTTCTTCCCTCTCCCTACTTTACTTCATTCCTCCCTGCTTCGTCTTCGCCATCACATTCCTTCGCTCCTGTCATACAGAATGACCTAAATCTCTTTCCTTACCTTTTCCCCTGGACAATCTCTTCTCTTTCTTTAGCTTTCTCTCTTTATCTTCTTCATCATGGACTACCTTTTCTCCCTTCTGTCTCTGCAATTTTCTCCTCTATTTCTGTCGCTCTTTTTATACCTTTCTCCTTCATTTGTGGTCTTCCCTTTCTCTCATCTCTTGTCATTGTTAGATCTCTCCTTATTCAATCCTTATTTTTGTTCCCTTCAATTCTTTCTTTCTGTCTTTTCTTTCTTTATGTATGTAACATTAAAGGGGTCGCTAGTAGTGACAAACTCAGACAATTCTTACCCAACTCAGCTATTTTCAGCAAAAAAGCTGCCTCGCACCAAACACTGGAGAGACAAATTTAGCAATTAGCTGGTGAACACAGTGGAACATTAAGCAGCTAAAGAGGCAGATATTTTTGTCAGGAGTTGGTGGACACCAAAACTAAGAGTTAAAGGACAGTGAATATTGAACAAAAACACGACTCACGATGAATGCTAATGTTGCTCAGCAGACAGATAAAGTCATCGTATCAAACCCGCCCCATATTAGATAAACGGTTGTGATTGGCCAGACCCGGGCCAGGTCAGCTGGAAATGTGTCTGAATGGGAGGGGGACCAGACACATCTGCCACAGCAAATAAAACATGAGCTCGCAGATTCGTCTGGTTCCCAGGCTAGGTAGAGACCCCACCAACGCTAAAAGAAGTGTGAACATTGGACATTCGTCAGGAGAAAAGAAACATGACCCAAAAGTATTGCTAATGTAGCTCTGTGTCTGTGTAAATAGGCAACTGTTTGCTAGCGCATCCGTCACAACCAAAGAGCAGACAAACAAAGCTAGCATTGAAGAAAGTTAAAGTTAGCAGCTAAAGAGCCAAATATTTTTTTCAGGGGTTTTTGGAGACCAAGCCAAAGCTAAGAAAACTGACTTTCATTCGGCAGGTGGACAGAAACTAATGAGAATATAATGTTGCTCTGTGTCTGCTAGATGTTTAAATAGGCACTTGCTAACATGGTAGCTATAACAATTGCATATGATGATAATATGTCAGGGCTGTGTCTGTCTGTCTGTCAGCTTTTCCCCTAGTGGCCAAAAGTCAATTAACACAGCTATAATACTAAAACATTTTCTGACATGTAACTACCCAGCTATTAGCTAAAGTCTACAAATAAGAGCAAACACTGACCAAAAATACAAGCTTCTTAAAAGCATTTAAGTGGTCTTACACAGGTTTGCTTGTGTTAGCACATCGGAAGGAATAACACTAAAACATCATCCGGTGACTCAGAAAATACTCATTACCCTAAGTACTTTGCTAATAATGTCAATACTGAGAGAGAGAGAGAGAGAGAGAGAGAGAGAGGGATGGAGGGGCGAGGGATGAAGACAAACAGCAAAAAGCAAGTGTGCTAGTCAGCAAGGAAGAGATGTAAAGAAAGAGGGATGATAGAGGGACAAAAGAAAATGAGTGAAGATAAGACAATTGCAGAAGAAGAAAAAACGGCTCTCAACGGAAGATCAAAAGCTTCTAATTAGAGTGATTTAGCCTGGCCAGGCTTGAGATCGGTGCCCAAACTCATCACACTGATCCCACACTGACCTATATGTCAGTGGAGAGAGGGAGAGAAAGAAAGGAGGCGGAAAGGATACTAACAAAACTACAGAAAGAGAAAGCTGTGGTACTCTAAATGTAAGATGTGACCTCCAGCTGGTGGATATACTACCATAGGTATAAGCAAAAGAAAACCGTTCATATAGAACACAGAAGCAGCTTTACCCTGTCTCCTACCAGTTATGTTTATATACTACTAATTTGTATTCCAAATATGTTTTTTAATAAACAGAACTGCTGCCTGCATCATCTTCTCTGGCAAAGTTTGTTCGAGTGAAGGAAGTGCGCCCTTGATCTACAACATGGAATTCCTTGGAAGGTAGTTGGAGTTAGGTAACAAAAGCACAGTGGTTAAGGTTAGGGAAAAATTGCGGTTTCAGTTAAATCTTAATAAAGTAAACTCATTGAGCCTTGAACCTTTCTGAACTTCCCAACATCACACCAGTGGGCATGCTCTGAGTTTTTATGGAATAGTTCAACATTTTGGGAAATAAACTTACTCGCTTTGTGCCAAGAGCTAGATGAGAAGACTGATAGCAATATCATGTCTGTATGACAAATATGAAGCCACAGCCAGCCATATTTGTCTAGTCTGTACCAAAACTGAAGTGTAAAAGACTTGTCGTCACCGTGAGGTTGCCAGGCAACAAGCGAAGACTCCAGGAAGTGGCTATGCCAGGCCAAAGACTTGCAGCACAAGGCAGGACAAGGCAGGACTTATTCAATATTTAACCAAAACCACCATCTTTCCCTAACCTTAACCCAGTGTTTTTGTACCCAGTCTCCGCTGTCAAAGCAGTTCTGTTTCCTACATTTAATTTGGCAAAGCAAATTTGTTGGATAGATATTTTCTAGGAGACATGGTTGCAATTTATAAAGTCAGGAAATGAAATGAAATGTTTACACTGTTTCAACAAAGATCATTAAAATAAAGAGACTGTCGACAGCATCAGTTGTTTCAGCAAATGCCTAAATATGACATAAGTTTACATTCAAGTCACAAAGCCCTCTAGCCGCTGTGCAAATTTTGACTCATGTCCATTGGGAACAGTGGAGGAATTTTATTACAGAGCGACAAAGTCCGCATAGGGAGGAGACTGAGGTGGATGGATACCAACACTCAGCTTTGGTTTCTTTTAACCATGACGAAGAAGGTCCCCTAACTTTAACAAAGTCGTAGTTTTAACAAAACCCATGATCTTTCCCTAACCTTAACCAAGTCTTTTTGTGCCTAAGCTTAACCAAAATTAAACCATAGAGGTGTAAGATCAGAAAACATCTTTATTTTTGCACCAGGGATCTGTACCAGTTTTGGAAGGCACAGACAGATGACGTTGTCCTGCTGGTTGAAGCGTCAGATCAGATATGACTTCTACGTGCCGTCCTAGAGGGCAGTTACAGACGATGCATTGTGTAGTTTAATTTGAAGGACTTGTTGAAAATAAGAAAAGGCTTGGATCACTGGACTCTAATGTCCCGTGTGAACATCACCTAACATAACAAAGGACAGTAATACAAGTAAATGCAATGTATTATTCCAATCCTAACTGTACAACTCTATTCACGTACTGTACGAAGTGTACCCACTTAGACCACAGTTTTGGGTTAGAAATGCGACTGCAGCCGAAAGATTATACGAACTGATACTTCATAAATTACATCACATTTTCTCTCCTGTAGCAGCGACGCAGCAATCGGTATGTCCTCTTACACTGCAGAAAAGACACACACACACACACACACAGTGTCCCTTGTAAAGGTGACTTCACTACAAATAGTCTGGCTGAAGATTTGCATACTGTTTACTCCCCAGGAGGAGGATACAGCAGTATGTTGGCTGGGATCCCTCTGCACACACACACACACACACACACATTTGAAATGTGAGTTCTGCCAAGTCAGTGAGAATCTAACTGGACAGGCTGTGTGAATATGTGTGTTTATGTGAGGGAGTGAGAGATGAAAGAAAGACGTAGCAGTAGAGGTTCAGGTGAGAGTCAGCCTGTATGTGGTCTTGTAGCTGTGTGTCATTTCAGACAGTAGGAAGCTGTAACACATTAGTTCTCAGTGTGTTACAGTAGCTGGGATGTCTCAGCATACGTCCCTCTGTGGGTTTCCCACTCTCTTCCCCTCTTGTTCCACTTCATCCACTCATGTATCCCTCGCTCTTTCTCTAGTCGTCTGTCTGTCTGCATTCATCCTCACTGCACGTCACGGTTTTCTGCATCCCTCAACCTGTTTGCTGTCTCATTTCTGTATCTCACCCTCTCTCCCTGTTGCTGACAGATGGCAACATGCAGGAGGTGTCAAAGATTAACTTCAACACAAACAAGCACAAAGGTCTGACACTATTTTGATGGCTATTATAATGGATCATATTAAAGGAGCTTTGAAACCAGCAGTAGTAGTAGCCTTTTTAGGTCTTACCAACAGTTTTGGCACGGTATGGACTTCTCTCTCAAGTTCTCTTGTGTACAACTGAGAGCGACAGCATGAATGCTTTCAAGAAAAGACCAGAAGGTTTCAGATTCATTGTGTGTCCATTCTTTTGTGGTAATTTCATTTATTGCAACTTTGTTTGGGAATATGCACAAATAATGCACAATGTTGAGTAGTAGTAGTAGTGGTTTATACTTTGTAATTCTGTCTTACTCATCTATTTCATAACCAATTTCCTAGAAGTTGAGGGTGTTGAGTCACTTTTGTACTGTAGATAGGCTCTAAATTAAAAGATGTAACTTCTAAACCATGTTGCATTTGCAATAAATATTAGATACTATACATCAAAGAAATGGCCTCAGACAGGTTTTTGGCTAAAGCCCACTCTACCTCTGTCCTTCCTTCCTTTAATGCCCTATCTTCCTTCCCTTCTTCCCTCTCTTCTTCCACCCTCTCTCCCTTCCTCCCTCCTCAGAGAGATGAACTGAGCCTTCTGTAGCCAACCAGCCTCAGCCTTGCATAAACCTCCGTAAGCACTCTGCTAGTAATTGCCGTCCAGCCTTCACCAGACATATGCATAAGCAAAGCTGGACCGCACTGAATCAGCAAGGAGGGGGGAGGTGGTGGAAGGAAGAGGATCGATGGGACTCTTTTGGATGAAAAACAAAAGAGCCTTGATGTCTTTTCATTATAAATCGATAGATTAAATCCCATCAATCACAACGCATCTCCATAAGTCATAAATACAGCCAGTCAGGCGGAGTTTGGATCTTGTTTCCCCTGCACTGCAGTATGCCCAGGTGGTGTACGCTAGGAGAATAACTAGCTAATGCCGGAGCTCATTTAGGGGGAAAAAGACATTTTTCCTGGCTAATTTAATCTGCTAAGCAAGGCAGTCTGTGCTTGAAAAGACTGGGCAGAGGGAGAGGGAGCAGGACGGGTGGAGGGAAAGCAGACATGATACAAGCTAATGTAATGCCTGGAGTTTCCTACTGCGCTATAATGACACGGACCAACGGATACCCAAGGTAGAACAATGAGACAGGAAGGCAGGAGGAGGAGAGGTGCTGTCGCAAAGCGACGGGTCTCTGGCACTGAGGGAGCCAACCATCCATACACTGGCTACAGTACTAAAACAGCCCAGAGCCACACTGCAAAACCTGCTGTGTCTAAATGTGTGTGTGCATCTAGATTGAGTCCACTTGGTTGGTATAATAAGCCAAAAAGGGGCTGTGTTAGAGTAGAGTAGTGTGTGTATTTGTATGACAGACAAAAAGGACATTTTGAGAACAGGAATCAAAAGAAGACTAAGTACTTCTAATCAAGAAACAAAGTAAAAACTCAAACTAATAGAATGATTAAAAAAAAGCAGGAAACCCCAGAGAGAAACCTGAAAAATGAGCCCAGTATGTGAATCTTTCTTCCTCCTTTCTCCCCTGCTCTGCTCAAGCGTTGCTGCAGGCCACAGATTGCTGCAGTGCTTTGCTCGGTGCAGAGCTAGCTCCAATACACTAAGTAGGAAGGACGGAGCTCTGCCAAATATTGCCCCAGGCTGCCAGGGCTCAGAGTGAGGCCCAAAAGTAGCTGCTGCCAGAAAGTGAGTATTGCATGTACCTGGGGGATAGAACAGGCCAGTAGGCACACTGTCTGACACTTCCTGCTATTGTGGTGGCCACTGATACAGACCCCCTCACACACACAGTTTACAATTCTTAATTACTGCTTCACCACCACGACAGCCAGCGTAGTTTCTAATCACAAAGCTATTGTGCCAAAATTAAGACTTTTTTCTGTTTTTTTTTAAATCAAAAATGGACCTTTTTGATGATCAGTTGACACATCTTTATCTTTTACTACATCACTAGATATTGGCAGCAGAGCCAAATGCCATATAGTGATGGGGCAGGGCAGTTCATAACAAGCTCAGTGAGTACACTCAGTCATCACGAGACTACAGACGCAGCACCCGATTGTGATATGCAGTGACTTTAACCATGTCACTCTGGCTGTGACTCTGCTCACTTTCAAGCAGCTTGTGGACTGTCCAACCAGGGGAAATGAAACACTGGACCTGCGGTATGCCAATGTTAAGAAGCTCCATAGCTCCATAGCCCTCCCTCCCCTCGGAAGATCAGACCACAACCTGATCCATCCTCTGCACCTGTATAAGCCTCTGGTCCAACAGCAGCCTGTGACTACTAGGACTGTGAGGAGATGGTCACAGGAAACCAACCTGCAGGGCTGCTTCAAAACAACAGACTGGGAGGTGCTCTGCAGTTCACATGGAGAGGACATTGATGATCTCATGGATTGTATAACAGGGTACATCAGCTTCTGCATGGATAATGTTGTTCCAACCATGGGTCACCAGAGACATCAAGGTCCTCTTGAATGAGAAGAAGAGGGCCTTCAGCGATTGGGACAGGGAGGAGGTGAAACGGGTTGAGAGAGATCTCAAGGTGAGGATTCAACAGGGCAAGGACAGCTACAGGAGGAAGCTGGAACAAAAACTCCAGCAGAACAGTGCAAAGGATGTGTGGAGTGGCATGAGGAGTGGCTACAAGCAGACTGGTAGCAAGGTAACGGGGGGACCTGGATTTGGTAAAGTTGCAAGCTGTAAAGGCAGAACAATGAGCTAAAAGACTCATTGCAATCCAATGAGTGACACCTTTCATATTACACACAGTCATTTGACCCATTGTTCACATAAAAATATTTATTAGTGCAGCACTAAAGAATAAGGCTGTCATTTTTCTATACTTGTTCTATACATGTTCTCATCAAATCCAATGAAAAGACCAAAACCAACAATGTGTTAGTCTGTCTCTCAATACTTTCTGACTTCCCTGGCTCTCAACCACAGGCAGGGAAGGGAACAGTCAGACGTGCCTTGAGCTAAATGCTCAAAGGGAGGCTGTGGCTTAATGTGGCCGTCTGTGGCTCAGGAGGTAGAGCGGGTTGTCCATTAATCCCAGGGTTGGTGGTTTGATCTCCGGCACCTCCTGTTCATGTGTCGAAGTGTCCTTGAGCAAGACACTGAACCCCAAGTTGCTCCTGATGGGCAGGCCAGTGCCTTGCATGGCAGCTCTGCCGCCATTGGTGTGGTGTGTGAGTGAATGGGTGAATGAGAGCCAAAATTGTAAAGTTAAGGTAGTAAAGCCATTCTGATGTTAAGCAGGTATAATGTCTACCATGTTCACCATCTTACTTCATCATGCTAGCATGCTAACATTTGCTAATTAGGCCTAAACACAAAGTACAGCTGAGGCTGATGGGAATGTCAATAATTTCCAGGTATTTAATCATAAACCAAAACCAAAAGTGTTGGACAAATTAAAATTTTGACCTGCTGATGGCGCTAGAAGAAAAGTTAAGGGATCACCAAAGTTATTACAAGTCATCCTGAGGGGAACATGTATGTCTGAACCAAATTTCATGGCAATCCATCTAATATTTGAGATTTTTCAGTCTACACCAAAGTAGTGAGTTTACCATCCCTAGAGCCACACTGCTAGCGTGGCTAAATAGGCTTATTAATTTCAGATGAATCCACATTTGGTGCTCTAGTGAGTATTTGAGACAGCAGAACGGTGTATGTGGGATCGAGTCAAAGTAAACTACAGTGTGCGTGCTCATGGTAATGAAGGAACATGTCACCCAGTGTGACAGGTGTGACTCATTGATTGATGAACAATGGAGCTCTAGGAATAAGACACATCAGGCTTTAGATACACACAATACTTGTTAGTAGGATCAGTCCATTGTTGGTTTAAGTCTTAAATGGGATTTGTTGACGATAAAATATAAAATATAGCCAGCCTTTAAATATCCATTATATATATATATATATATATATATATATATATAACTATATGTATATAACTTAAATATATAGTTATATATTTATACCTTTCTGTATGTAACTGCACAGTTGCTGCAGTGATGAAGTTACAATGGAAATGTCTGCAAAAGTCAAGCTTGGCTGCCTTTTCAGCTGTTGTACATTATTTGGAACTTCTCCAAATATATATTTATTTAAGAACTCTTTATGTTGCAATGTTCATTTTTAGTCATATTACCCTTCACGAGAGAATCCTCAATAGTAATACAGGACAGATTGAGGATAGCTGTATGAAAAGACACTGGATGACTGGATGAACTATAATTGTCCACTTGTCCACTGTCCACTATAATGATTGACAGCTTGGCCCTGCCTTCCTGCCCTGTATTGATGTTTTAACTGGCCAGTTAGATGAGGTCATCAACTGAGGAGAGCACTCTGCTAAGGTCATATATTGATTTCTTATCTTTCCATGTGTGTTGTTCTCCACTTGTGAAAAACAGAAGCAGTCGAATTACAGATACGGCAGTGACATAAGTGAGATCCCTGCAGATTTGAGCACAAATATGCAGTAATTGTGTCTGTGTATATGCTTGTGTATGTTACTTATAGTGAAATAATTACAAGAGTGACACTAAAAGTGAAGAAGTCTCTCCATTTTCCTTTTGTTCTGAAACTCCACAACAGCAAAGAGAGAACTAGCAGAGGTGCAAGACTAGGGATGTAGCTCAACCATCAACCCACTGACCCACTCACACACGCATCCACAGAATTCTGCAGAGCCCCAGAGACCAAGCAGCTGGTTGTGTTCCTAGGCTGAATGGACAAGCGATGGATGGAGAGCAAACTCAGCTATCCAGTAAACTGGGACTGTCCTCACCAGAAAAATGATAGCATTGGACGTATGTTGACAAGGATCTCTCATGGTCATTCAGATAATGACTGTTGTTTCTCATAAGTAGCACTGCAAAATCTCTTCAAGAGGTCACGGTGGATGGTTGGGTGTACAAAGTGACAGACTTTGACATCCAAGACCGCTGTTCACATCATGTTCCCTGCCAAAGGTCAATATTGGTTTCTTTTAACCATGACCACAACCTTTACCTAAAGTAGTTCTTCTTTACCATGACCACAACCTTTACCTAACATAGTTCTTTACCATGACCTCAATCTTTACCTAAAGTACTTCTTCCTTACCATGACCACAACCTTTACCTAAAGTACTTCTTCCTTACAATGACCACAGTCTTAACCTAAAGCCTGAAATTGGCCCGACCTGGAGCAAAGATTTGCTAGTTTTATCCTGTGTGGTGTTTCATAGCGGAAGACAACCAAAGCACCATCTGAGAAAGACTAGTGTAAGAATTTTGCCTTCTCTGGCTATGGCAAAAAAATGCAGGATTGTCTGGCATAAAAGCTGGTTGAACTTTTGGCTCAACTTTTGGCTCAACTTTTGGTGCAAAGCAGCATCATCGGGCACTGCATTGGCCAATAAAATATGTCCAAGTACACAATCTTGGTAACGTGAACATCATATATCTACTGTTTACCTTGCGATCTTCATGTAAAATCAAATTACCACAGTGATAAGTGATAACAAGAATTTCTGACTATGATCTAATTTAACTACTCTGACACAGTGACCATCTCGAAAGACAAAGATATTGTCTAGTTTGATCTCAGCATGAGTAGTTTTAGGGTAAATGTAGAAGAACAAAAAACTAAACCCTAACCATAGAGGTGGCAGAAAATAGGAAATGCTTATGTGAATAATTTTTGTTGTAGTCACTTGAAAGGAGTTTGGAAGGCACCAACAAACAATGACGTCCTGGCGATAACGGCCACTTATCAGAAAAATGCTTCACCTGTCTCTTTGGTCACTTGGCAGGTGGATCATTAGTGTAACCTGGAAGACCTGAGGGCCCCGGTGTGTTCCTAGGTTATTTAAACCTGGCTGCAGTGCAGCTCTTGGGTCTTTCTGCCTTTCTGCTGCTGCTCTCCCTACAGGCAACCGTTTCTTTGGTTTCGTATGCTGTAAGTTTATTCTTATGCCTTCTTTTGCACCTTACAACACCCACACACACCCTTTCATCACTCATGCACAGTTACACCACAAACTATACTAAACTGACATTCACACCCACTCCCCAAAAATCCTTGATTGGCACTTTAATTTATTTAATTTGGTTTAATTTGGGTTAATAAAATATATTTTTGTTAAACTTTATCATGGTGTGTCTCCTATTTAGTGTGGCCTAAGATCCGGGTCATAACACTATGTACAGTAATATGATTTTGTTCTGTTTTATTGTCATTTGCAGCTTCTTCCATTTCAACAGGACAGTTTAACAAGGTGACTTTTTCAGAGCTAAAAGGGTTTCTTCCGCACAGCACCTGCAATATGACGATTACTTCTGTATTTCATCAGCTACACCAAGATACATCAGGGAATATGATCAGGTGTTTGTGTGTGTGTTCACATCTTCTTTCCTTCTCTTTCTCTTGCTCTTGTTAGTGTGAACCATCCTTTGTCCTCAGTGTGGTCTCCCCCCAGTGATACACCACCACCCACACAATCCACACCACACTTTATGTAAACAAGATTACTGAACAATATTTATAACAATAATTTTAGTAAAATAGAACAAGGGGAACGTGTTGCTCTCAGGAGGAGGCTGGCTAGAAGGAGCACATATTGGCACAATGGCACTGGCAGCAAGGTGGCAAGAATCTCTGGAACCATCTAACCAGTAGAATAAATAATACAGGAAGAAATTTGTTGGTGAAAAGATTGGCGAGTAGACAAGTCATAGAATAAAATTTAAAAAAAACATATTTCCTACCTCATTAAATTAGCAATTTCTGCAGCACTGCCGCACTTCTCTCAGCAATGCTATCAATCTACACCTGTCCACTGCAGATGCACTATCATCAACCTGGATGAGTAATTAGTATAAATTAGTATATTAGTATAATATTATGACATTAAATAGAAAGTATAATGTTAATGATAGTATAATATTAATAAATTAAATATATAATGTTAGTATATTCATATCATTTCATATAATAGTATACTATATTCAACTAGTATAACATTAATTCCAATTGGACAATACAGCAGTGTATGAAATACACAACCAACATTTATAATCTTTGTAGGTTTTGTTCCTTCAATAAATCTTTATGAAATAAAAATGGTCTACAATGGTGTTTAGTCTCTGAATTGTTAAAGCCAATTACTGACTTGTCAATAATCATAACCATTCATGCATAACAATGAGTTCAACATTTCAAAGGTTTGCTATAGCACATCAACCTTTTTTTAATGGCCTACCCCATTTTAGGCTGTGATCGGTCAGATCACAAAAAGTGACATTGACAAGCGCATCGACTCAATAAAAAGTTAAACATTTCAACAAAAGGCATAGCTAAATAGCCAGCTAGCCAAATTTAACTTTGCTTATCTTATCCCTATTGTCTGTATTGCCGCTGCAAAACCTTGACTGACAGTTGAACTGGTATCACGGGGCTCACTGGGCTGCTCTCTCTGCTGCCATTGTTCAGGATCACTAGGCTGAGATGACTGACTGGTAACAGCGTCAAATGAATAATTTGTTATTTTAAAACATTTGGCTGTATGAGCCTCAAGGGACTTTAACATCTTCTCTCTCAGCTTTTCAGCACCACCTTTACATTTTCTTCTCTTTTTGTTTGTCCATCTTGCTCCACTCCATTATTTATCCACCACTTAACAGAGATGGGAAAGGGGCAGGGCCCAGATAGTTAGAATGGACTGGACGAAAAGTAACTGGCTGGCAGAGAGGCTGACAGATGTAATACCCAATCGCAGTGGGCTGGCAGCCCACTTGCCTGGGCCAGTCAGCCACACAACACTTGGTTATTTTTATTTGGCTGGGGTTATTTAAAAATATGTATATTTTGCGTTGCATCTGTCCCAATTGTCAAGCGGCCCACCAGGAAAACTCCCGATGCTCCAGATGGCCAGTCAGTCATTAGGTGTTTTCGGACCAAACAGTTCTGGAAATTCCTTGAGAGGAACTGCCCACTGGGGAGCTCCCCCGAGAACTACATACCTTCAAGGGCTTTTTTTCTGCCTTTCTTTCTTCTTTCTTTCTTATTTTGTCAAATCCACACATAGGCTACATGTTGAAATTGTAAACACAGAAAGAACATAGTAGAATCAAAAATAGGGTATAGTGTTAGAAGGAGAGGAGAGTGTCTGTGTGCAGCTATACGTCCCTTGAGTGATTTAAGAACAGCACAAGACCTTAGGGACAGCAAGAATGAGAGCAGGATAATGGAATATGATATTATGCAGAGGGACAAGGGAAAGAAAGAAAGAATGAGAGAAAGAGAGGATGTTCTGTTGTGTTATGTCTGAAACTCGTATGACTACATACACTTCTCCTTTACATTTCTGTCACTCACACATGCCTCCCAGAACTGCTCCATCTCGACTCCTGTCTCCCTAGCACACATACACCTTCACCCACAAAGCTCGCTGAGGTGAGGCAGGCAAACAGAAGGTAGTGCACTTTTTCTGCTTAGTTCTCCTGTTCCCTGATTGCTGCAGTGTTCCACAATGCCATTCACATTTGTCCTTGCAAAAATGTTCCTCTTTTCTACTGCGTCCTCTCCTCTCCTCTACTCTGAAATAAAAGTACCCAAAAAAAGGCTCCTGACTAGGGCAGACAAACAGAGTTCATGGTTTGTGAACATATTCACGACATCTAGCGAGCTAAAAACATTTTTCTCAGGAACTTATTCCACACCAGAGTTAAGAGGAGAGTCAGTATGGGGTTCATCATTTTGGTCAGCACTTTAGCCTCATAGTCAGTGTTTTATTTAGAGGTTGTCCTCACCAGGACAAGAGTCTACAGTATTTTAAATGCCTGTATTTAGGCACACCAGTGCTGCTAACATCAGCATGCTAACATGTTCACAATAATAATGCTAATATGCTGATGTTTAGAAGATAATGTTTACTATGTACACAATCTTAGTATAGTTTGTTAGCATGCTAGAATTGACCTATGTTTTTGTCCCCATGTCATGTTCATTTAAACAACAGTTTAAGGCAGTACAATCATTTTAATGGTAAAATGAAATAATATTTCACAAAAATGGTAACCAATTGGGAACCAATGAACTAAACTATCTAACTGTATATAGTGTTTAAAACTAGCTCCACCTCGAGCAGCTACAACAGTAAAATGCTGCTAACACTGATGCATTAATATTAACAATCTAATAATGTAGTATTTCCCACAGGTTATGAATTCACTTGTGGTGTTGGGCAGCGTGGTGTGTCGCAGCGCAGCGTGTGACGGGTGGGTTCAGTAATAAACTGGTCAAACCAAGGGCGTAAACATAGTATAGACATTGGGGGGGGGTCCACATTTTTTGAATTTCTATATATGAAAATTCGCACATTTAGAACATAGTTTGAGGACTACATTGATCATTTGAATTCACATTTAAAGGAATAGTCTGATTTCTTTGAGATAGTGGCTGCCCCCCCACTTCATTTTGTTTTGGTCAGTTGCTTACTCTTCACTGTTTTACAAGCTAAAACAAGCAACTTCTTCCAAACTTGTCCACCCATGTCTTAATCTAGTTAAGATGGCAGCATTGCTCTTCATGCAACCACAATCATTCACACACAAGATGCATTTACCTGTAGTGCCTTACTAAGCTACCTATTTAGCTGGATTCTTACACTTAAGCTGTGTCTCAAATCGCGTACTTCCGTACTTACACTTAATATTTTGAGTGCATAAGTGTGTTCACACTGACAAGTATGGCACTATGCAGTGTACTATGAGTACCCGCATGATGTACACAAAACGGTCAGAAAGTTGAGTGTGGAACGCTGCACACTTCGCATCCTCAATGATTGCCATCTTGGCTACGTAGCGGAAGGGGAGGACCACCAACGTATGAAAATGGTGGCCGCGGTTGCGATTGTTACAGCTAAAAGTAAAAGCACGTTCATTTTTTATTCATTTTTAATATAATTGAATTGAAGTCAAGTGAACAAACAAGCTGGCAGATATTTCGGCATGCAGCAATCGCAGTAAAATGTTGGCAATAATGCTCTGTCCGGTTGCAATCCGCCATTAAAAAGAAGAAGAAGAAGACGCAGTCAAAGGTTGCGATCATCATTTCCGGTAAGCACACAACAGCAGTATTCGATTTGAGACAACACTAGCCTGTCAAAATTAACGCACTACACAAGTCAGTACATACAGTGTAGTACGTACAGTGTACACAGTATACTGCATGTAAGTGTACTAACGGAAGTACACAATTTGAGACACAGCATTACTCTGTATGTGCTCTACTAAATTGCTTTATAGTTCACATTCCACTTTCTCTCCTGATCATCTGTATCTCCAGAGCATGTCCCTGTCTGCTTCCAGCATGTCTCTCCCTCCCTGTCTCTCTGTGCTGCCTGCAGTGTGACCACATATCATTATTTTACCTAAAGAACAATGACTGATGACCTTGATGATCATTTTAATTTAATACACTGAATATTCTGCTTGTATTACTAGTTTTATTTGCCTTAATGTAATCATGCTGTTTAGCTAGCTATATAGTAAGTGTATAAAGAACAGTGTACACTGTAGAGTAGTAACAGTTACCTGAAACGTTAGCTATTGTCTTATCTACTAACCTAACGTTACCTACTTTGGTAGCTCGTAACTTACTGTCTGAATAAAAACTTGTATTGCTTTCTAAGCTTTTTAGGTAACGTTACTTCCTCCATTAGCTCACCTCCACTGACTGACCAAATTAAAAACCCGTCAGATTACCATCACAGCACAGAACGACTTTAGGAGATCTGATTCTGAGCTCCATTAGCGAACACTGATAGCAACAACAACATGCTAACGGTGTCAATCAAACAACCAGGAGTTGTGTGCGCTACCATGGGAGCAACCAAGTGTACAGTTGGGAAAGGGGGGTCACACACGTATGTTTTCCTTAACAAACAAAAATAAATTGAAAATAAATAAGAAATACCAAGAAATAGATCTGTTGACAGGGTTCATAAAAGGAAGACATACAAGATTGGTAGTTTAACGTTAACGTTAACACATTGAATACAACAAGGCATTCTTTTTTAGGCTACTACTACTAGGCCACAAAATTCACAGTTACAAACATAATGCTCCCATACAGCCTAGGTATGGGAGACACTGTAACATATGGGTTCTTTTATTTTTTGCAAAACGAGTACTTTTACTTTTGACACTTTAAGTACATTTTGCTGATAATACTATAAAAATGTGAACAAAGGACTTTTGCTTGTATTGGTACATTGTTGTATGGTACTTAGTTAAAAGAGGATCTGTATACTTCTTCCACTACTGTTAAACACTTGGGCCTACTAGTTACTACTTTTACTACGCAAAACTAATGACATTCCCAACAGCCTCACCTTTGTGTTTAGTGCTAATTAGAAAAGCATAGTATGCTATTGAGGTTTTTAAGGCCCCTTGGTTTCTTTAACATTTGTATTGTTAGCTAATTGATGAGTTGAACCCCAATATTTACATTTAAAACACATTAAAATTGCTCACTGTTGACAGTACATTTGGGGACGCCATATTCTCTTGCACGCGATTAATCTTGGGATAGGTTAGGCTGCAAAGGATCCAGACATTGGATCCTCCAGATTCGGGAAAGGAAGGCTGCATTTCTCGGCCGTCTTTGAAGGAGCCTTCATAATGGGACAGCCTGTTACGCATTTGGTCTTCAAATGCAGTCTTCATAGGATGCGGCCCCTGAATTGTCCAACTAGCCCCAACTGGCATGTGAAGGGGCATGGGAGGGGGCTGAGCATACAGGGCCGTGGATGAGGGAAGCGGCCCAGAGAGAATACCTATGTACAGGGTCCAGAATTTTGTGCGTGTGTTTGCAAAGCAGTGGTCTGAAACCTATTTCATCTCCATCATCAAATAACGCACACACTCCCCCTGCTCCACACACACAAACACACACCTGCAGAGATTTCTCAGCAAAATACTGAAATGGAAACATTACAGCAGATGAATTTATAGAGGGCAGAATGGAACATCACAGGATATCAGGAGAGAAAGAAATGGAACAGGAATAAACTGGGGGAATACAAATTGTTAAAATGGAAGTGGAGAAAAACAGAGATAGAAAGAGGAGAGATTCCTTCATCTTCTTTCCCTTACAGAAGTTCCCAGTTGGTGCTTTCTCCCTCCTTCATTTCTCATGAAATAATCCTTTATTTCCCTCCCCCTCTCATTGCCTACTCCTCTACATATTCATCTACTCATCCCCCAGCTTCCTGTCCTCTGTGTCTTTATGCCACTTTGTAAACAGCTTGCTGCAGCATTACACTACAACATTACTCCTTTTCGTCACTTGCATCTCGTCCCGCAGTATGCAGATATGCACACACACACACACACACACACACACAAAACAATCAATCAAGAGCGTGGCGTGAGAGACCTGAACACAGCAAACATACAGGAAGGCTCTACAGAAATCATCGTATTATCGATGCAGAGCATGAGGACTGACGGAGAGGTTTATGGCATGACTGTGTGTGTGTGTGTGTGTGTGTGTGTGTGTGTGTGTGTGTGTGTGTGCAGGAGCAAGAGAGAGAAACAGCAGACTCTGCAGTAATGTTAAAAGACAGGAGATAAAATGGACTAAAATGGATTTTCTTTCTCTCTTGCCCTCCTTTCCTCACTCCCCCCATCGCTTTATGTCTTCCTCCTTTCCTTTTTTTGTTATGGGAGAAAGATATCCTGTTTGTGGTTTAAAGAAGATGAGAGAGGAAACAAGACATACCTAGTAAAACATCACTTGCCCCTTTCTCTTAAACCCAGTGTATGTACCTGTGTCCACTGAGGTGTTTAATGATCAAATGATCAGGGAACAAGACTGCTGATAATTCCCACATAGCATACAATTACTGAGCTCCTCAATGATCTGTCTTGCTTTTTCTTGTTCTTGTTGTCAAGTAAAAATACAGCTGTATCCATAAAGCATAGCTTCTGGATCTTTCTTTCTGTTATTGTTCCACTGCATATGTTAACTAGTTTATCATTTTGGTAAATACGCTTAATATCTTCCCAAAGAGTTAGGTGAGAAGATCAATACCACTTTCATGTTTGTCCGTTCAGCATGAAGCTACAGCCAGCAGCGAGTAAAACTTAGCTTAGCCCAAAGACTGGAAATAGGGGAACACTGCTGTGTCTCAAATCACGTATTTCCGTACTTACGCTTAATATTTTGAGTGCATAAGTGTGTTCACACTGACAAGTATGGCAAAATGCAGTGTACTATGAGTACCCGGATGTTGTACACAAAACGGTCAGAAAGTTGAGTGTGGAACGCTGCACACTTCTCACCCTCAATGGTCGCCATCTTGGCTATGTAGTGGAAGGGGAGGACCACCAACGTATGAAAATGGCGGCCGCGGTTGCGATTGTTACAGCTAAAAGCACGTTCATTTTTTATTAATTTTTAATATAATTGAATTGAAGTCAAGTGAGCAAACAAACTGGCAGATATTTCGGCGTGCGGCAATCGCAGTAAAATGTTGCCGATAATGCTCCTCCCAGTTGCAATCCGACATTAAAAAGAAGAAGACGTGGTCAAAGGTTGCGATCGTCATTTCTGGTAAGTGCACAACAGCCGTATTCGATTTGAGACAACACTACCCTGTCAAAATTAACGCATTAACGCAATTAAGTCAGTACATAGTGTACACTGCATGTAAGTGCAGTATCCGAATTGAGACACAGCGTGCTAGCCAGGCTCTGTCCAAAGGTAACAAAGCCCACCTACCAGCTCCTCTAAAGCTCACTAATTAACACGTTATATCTTGTTTGTTTAATCCGTACAAAAAACAAAGTGTAAAAACAACACGTAGTTTTTGTGGTGCATCTGTACTTAGGCACAGCGGAGCTCTGAGCTAAATGCTAACATTAGCTTGCTAACATGTTTACAACGACAGTTTTTACATGTTGATGTTTAGCAGGTACAATGTTTACCATGTTCCCTCATCTTAGTTTAACATGTTAGCATGCTAAAATTAGCTTTCAAAGTTGATGTGCTTGGTGGTTCTCTGCCAGTTTCTTCACTGTGGGTTGCAGGGAAGTTAGTTTCAGCCGTAGTGTGCCTGAGATCATCAAGTCCAAGCAATTGCGGTATATGGACTGCATGTGGAGGACCTGGCTGAGTCCCTGCTCAATGAGATATGTTTTTGGGAAAGCAAGAAGAAGCAGCCTGGTCTTCTCTCAGAGAACCGGGTAACGCTGGGCATATTTGACCCACATGATGTATCAGCCAGAGGTGCGGAAAGTAGCCTAGGCCTCGTCATCGTACTGGATGTCGACAGAATGCTCCTGGATAGCGGGCTCGCATTCAGTTATGTTCAGAATTTATTTAGCAGATTTTTTAATGGAGTTTGGTCTGGCATTGTTTTGTGCTATTCCAGGCAAATCAAACCTGGTAAATGCCCCATGTTATGGAATTTCACATTTCCTTTTAGTAATGGATTTATTGAAGATGTTTAATGAAGACTTTAAAGCTCACAACGAGCCGTTTTGGAACGCTGCAGGGAATAGTTGCCGCGGTAAACTCCCCCATCTCAGCTGTAATCCAGCCACCTGATGGTGTTGCTGTGACTCACTTTGTCAGGTGGCATTGTTTATTTTTGTTTATTATGATTGTATACTTTGTGTTAATATGCTTTGGCAACGTTATATTGTATGCAGTCATGCCAATAAAGCCACTCAAATTGAATAGAGTTATAGTGTGTGTCTGGACACAGCATTCACAGTGTATCATCGGAACAAATGAATGCTTTCAAGAGGAAGAAACTCTAATTTCCTCAACAGGGAAATTGTAAAAATACAAATTTTCCTGAATTGACACAGTATGTTGGTCAAATTTTATAGATGATCCCATTCCCGTGAAGGCAGCATGGAGCTGCACTACAGAGAGCCAACAGAAACACTGAAGTAAAGAGTTGTTGCTATGGAAACGTTACACCGTCTTGTCTAGTCGCATTGGTGTAAACTGGCAATGTTGCAGACCACATTCTTTTGCAAGTAGGTGCAAGTTTCAACTTGTCCCGTCGTGAACCTTTTGGTGTAAACTCGCCTTAAACAAACGCCCCCCAAGAACACCTCACTGCCCCCCTTTCAAAAATATTGCTTCCAGCATCAGTGGTACTGCCCCCGTTGAGAACCACTATCATAAACCAATTATTATGGCAATTTATAAAAATCGATGTTGAGATATTTCAGTCTGGACCATCAGTTCACGTCTTTAACAATGTCTCAAATTAAATTAATAAATGATTTTGGTTTGTTACAAGCTAAAAATCGCACGTTTGACCTTGTAACGTTGATATGGCCAACATGTCAACAATCATACAATTGCCTGTTTACACATCCAGGAGACAGAGGAAAATTAACATTCATTTGTGTCCACCTGATGAATGTAAGTCCAATATTCACTCTCCTTGTAGCTCTGTTTTGGTTTCCACCAACTTCTGAGAAAAATATCTGTCTCTTTAGCTGCTAAATGCTCCACTATGCTCACCAGCTAGTTGCTAACTTTGTCTGTCTGCTGTTTGGTGCTGGGCAGGTAGTGGGTCACAGTGGGTTTATCTGAGCTGTTTCACTGTAAACAGCTACCTGCTGCTGCCGGAAACCTGGTTGATGAGATCTGTGAGGATGAACGAAAAGAGTAGAACCAAAACTATGAGCTAAAAGATGCTAAAAAGCTCGGTAGAGCTCACGGGAGGTGGAGAGTTGATATTTCTCTGTGGATTTGTTACTACAAGCAACCCCGTTCACATTACACATAGTCATCTGATCCATTGTTAATATAAAAAATATTGATCATCGCAGCTTTAAGTCTAATAGTGTTTTAGACTGCACTTTGGTTTAATTGTGTTCTTTCATTTTGTACTAAAAAGTTATTATTTTTGAAGTGATGATGAATATCCATTATATATATTCCCTAAAAAGCAATATAGTTTTCTTTCTTTCTTTGAAGTGGCTCTGAAAACCCTGAGGCCCTGACAGCTCCTGTATGCCTGCTGTTTGCTACAGCGCCCCCCGCAGAGCGCCACCATGAACACTGCCGCAGGGTGTTCCTCCTTGTGCAAAGAGGCGAGCTGTGTGTGTTTGTGTGTGTGAGACTGCACCAGGGGCTCGTCTCCATGAGCGTGCATCAGAGGCGCTGTAACACCTCCTCACCCACAAGGGGGACGAGGTGTGTGTGTCGAAATGACAGAGTGAAAGGAGGCTATATTTAGAGAGGAAGAAAGGAGTAGAAGAGGAGGGATGGGAGGGAGAAAAGGATCCTCTAATGGGTTTTTGGCTACTTGAGGAGGAAGATTCAGAGAGAAGCTGTGGGTACATCTCTGTTTAGTGCATTCGAGGTTGTACATTCATGTAGCCAGTGTAAAAGCCTTATTCTTATGTCTGCTCCCAGGCTGTGGCACTACTGCTTGCCCCAATCCCCCTAAGGAGGAATTGTTTGGAAAATCCTAAGATTACACCAATTAAATTGAGTTTACACAGCCTCTCATGGCACACAATAAGAATATCTGAACTTCTCTATTTGTATCTGGATATTAAAAAAACAATGCAGCTGTCACAGAAATGAATTTCCTGTGTCTTTCCAGAAGTCAATGCCAACTGGCTCTGCATCAATCCGTCATTTAATATTAATAAAATGCCTTTATCATGCTTTTAATGGCACCCACAGAATGACTGTGGATTGAAGTGGGAACTGTCCTCTCTGTGGTGTGTATGGCCAGAGGCTAAATGGTGAGTGTCAAAGCGATACTGTTGGTTTGGTCAAACGACTATGAAAGGTTTCCTCGGGTCAATACCTCCCCCGAGAAAGCTCTTCAAATGTCAGGTTTGTCATGAATAAATAAAGTCACGCTGACCGCAGTGTGTGTGTGTGAGTTGATACATGAGTACAGCGTCGACTGTGATGTGTACATGTGTATTTAGGTGAAATTTCAGATTACACCTTTTTAGCTGTTATAGGACACAGCTGTGGTTCAAGCTCAGCCTGGCTGTAAAGCAGAGGTTTAGCACACTGCTTTCTTATTCCAAGTTGCTCACAGCTCATCACAAGTTATGCACTTCTTTAGCTATATTTGGTTTAAGAAGACTAAGTTTAAGAAGGCAGTTTGTTGAAGTCCTCTCCTCTTAACGCACTGATCCTGCTACACCTGCCTGCAAGAGAAAAAAAAGGTGAGGAAGAACTTATAGTCAATATTTGAACTCATTCTAGCCTTTAAATCTGCCATTTTGGTCATGTTGACAATGTGTATTGATGGATTTGGGAGTAAAGGATGTTCCCGGACTCTTTGCATTTACCATAAAACCTAAAATAAAAGCCAGTATTCAAATAATGGCAGAGTCCAAAGAAAGATCATTTGCTAATAACACCTTGGTCAAAAAACGCTGTGTGTGTGTGTGATTTTAACTGCACCATAATAGCTCACAAGGTAAATTCAGCATAATGTATATTTCCACAGGACTAATTCTATAAATACATAAAATTCACTAATTAATTCCAATTGACTTGGTCGCAAATCAACTTTTTTCTGTTTTTATTTGATCAGTGTATAACTACTGTTGATAAAGTCAAGTCAAATTTATTTGAGCACATTTAAAAAACAGCAGGTGTTGACCGAAGTGCTGTACAGACAAAATTTAAAATACAAAATAATTAAAACAAAAATGCATAGATAAATAACAGTAAGAGACAAATGAAAACAATGTTATAGTTAAAATAAAAAAATAAAAAATTAAAATAATTAAGGGAACACAGTTGTAAAAAGGTTGATCTTAAGCTGGGATTTAAAAGTGGCGTATGATGGCAAAGACCTTACAGTGAAGGTAACTGTGTGTCATCAGAGTAGCAATGGTAAGGGGTGTTGTATTTGTCTTATTGCTGCAGTGGAAGTATATGTAATACAAATAAAATAGGGCCTGAAATGGAACATTGGGGTAATAAACACTGCCTGCAGGTGATTCACGTGGAGGTGTGAGACTACCATGGGGGATTATGTCAGTTGAGCAGCTGGAAGGCTTTTAATGTGAAACATCTGTGCAGGAAGTGTTGAGTGTTATTGACATTAACAGTGATCGAAAAAAAACTGCAAAGTAGAACCGATTAGAATTTTTTTTGTTAAAAAAAGCAACAAAGGTGGTGAGTATAATATGACATGACATGGCATGACATGCCATACTGAACTGTTGTACTGATGCAATTAGTGCTGTGGAAATGTACATTATACTGGATTTTCCAAGGCAAAAGATAAATATGGATGGAGTGTTAAGTTTGCATTAACAGCAAATGAACACAGGAACAAATCAGAACACAGGGAGGCTTCTTACTAAAAAATGATGAAATATACTTATAAAACAAAGAATATTAGGAAGAAAGCCCTGCCTCAATTATAAGCCTGTAACAGAGGCTTTTCTGCATGAACAAAACCCTTTAAAAGCAGGCAACAATTACCTGCTACTTGTGCCTGCTGAGATCATTTTACAGGAAACCGAGAGATAGATCCAACTGGCTAGTAAACTAGTAAAGGATCAAACAAGTCCTTGGCTAGAGAGTCAGTGTAGTATTGCTAAGGAAAAAAAGAGAAATAAATTATGGAAGAGAAAGAAAGTAAAAAATAAGACAGAAATACAGATAATGACAGAAAGTAAAAGAGTACAATGACAAATAAGTCCCAAAGAGTCCCACAGGCTAAACCCAGTGAAGTGATGTAATGATCTGACATAACATGAACTGATTCTATCTGAACCTCCGAAGTCACTAGACTCAAAGGTGTATGATCTCCTGGGTACAAACATTTATATTTTCATTTAAACAAAAGTCACAAGTCTGCCTTCCTGAGCACTGCAAGAAGCCCATTTAAAATAGATGCAAGGTAGAAAAAACAGGACTCAATAATATAGATGATGTCTCTCTGTAGAGGTCAAGGAGGTTAAAGGAAAGTCAAATAAAGTTGCCATCAAATGTCATTAGTCAGTGATGACAAATCCCAGCACTTACCAGCAAGTAACATGATCATTTAGATTAGATTCAACTTTATTGTCATTGCACATGTCACAGGTACAAGGCAACGAAATGCAGATAGCATCTAACCAGAAGTGCATAAGCAGTAGAATAACATAATGAATATAAATATACAGGGTATATGAATATTTACAGTATATACAGAAAGTATACATAAAGTGCAGAATGTGCGGTTTGAATGTACAGTAGTGCAGTACTTAATAGTGCAGTGATGTCAATTCAAGTCAATTCAGTTCGGTCCAAGGGGGTTGGTAAGTGTGTGTGTGTGTGTGTGTGTGTGTGTGTGTTGGGGGGAGGCGTCAAGGGGCAGAGTTCAGCAGGGAGACAGCTGATGGGAAAAAACTGTTCCTGAACCTGGTGGTTTTGGTCCGGAGACTCCTGTAGCGCCTCCCAGAAGGCAGGAGGGCAAACAGTTTGTGTGCTGGGTGGCAGGAGTCTTTGCTGATGTTCTTTGCTCTCCTGAGACAACGCTTCCTGTAGATGTCCTCAATAGCAGGAAGTGAGGCTCCAGCGACGTGCTGGGCGGTTTTCACCACCCTCTGCAGTGCCTTCCGGTCCGAGACAGAGCAATTCCCATACCAAACTATAATGCAGTTGGTTAGGATGCTCTCGATGGTGCAACGGTAGAAGTTCACCAGGGTGTCTGAAGAGAGGTGGTTTTTCTTTAGAGTCCTCAGAAAAAAGAGGCGCTGGTGAGCCTTCTTAACCAGGTAGGAGCAGTTAGTCAACGAGGTGAGGTCCTGCGAGATGTGGATCCCCAAGAATTTGAAGCTGGTCACACGCTCCACCACCGCACCGTTGATATGGATGGGTGGATGTGTGTCAGCATTCCTTCTAAAGTCCACGATGAGTTCCTTGGTCTTATTGGTATTGAGCAACAGGTTGTTCTCATCGCACCACACAGCCAGGCGGTCCACCTCCTCTCTGTAGGCTGACTCATCGTTGCCCTTGATGAGGCCAATCACTGTGGTGTCACCCGCAAACTTGATGATGGTGTTAGAGTCATGTACAGGTCTGCAGTCGTGAGTGAAGAGGGAGTAGAGGAACGGACTCATCACACAGCCTTGTGGTACGCCGGTGTTTAGGGTGAGGGTGGAGGAGCAGTGGTGGTCTGACCCAACACGTTGAGGCCTGTTGGTCAGAAAGTCCAACAACCAGTTGCAAATAGGAGCACTGATGCCCAGATCTGTCAGTTTGGTGATTAGTTTGGAGGGAATGACAGTGTTAAATGCTGAACTGAAGTCTATGAACAGCATTCTGGCGTATGTGTTGACATTGTCCAGGTGTGAGAGGACAGAGTGCAGCGCTATGGAGACTGCATCTTCTGTGCTCCTATTCACGCGGTAGGCAAATTGGTGGGGGTCCAGGGTGGGGGGAAGACAAGATTTGCGATGTGCCAGAACCAGCTGCTCTAAACACTTTGTGATGATGGGGGTGAGTGCTACTGGGCGGTAGTTGTTGAGACATGTTGGAGTGGAGTGTTTTGGTACTGGTACGATGGAGGTGGCCTTGAAGCAGGTCGGCACAACTGCATGGGCCAAGGACATGTTGAATAAGTCCGTCAGGACCCCTGCCAGCTCCCCAGCACATGCTCTGAGCACACGTCCGGGGATGCCATCGGGGCCAGCAGCTTTGCGTGCGTTGATCCTGCTCAGCACTGCTCTGACATCAGTGGGGGAGAGTGTTAGGGGTGGGTGATCCGCAGTCAGCTCTGTCTTGGATGCAGGCTCCTGGTTGTCCTTGTCAAAACGAGCGTAAAAATTGTTAAGCTCGTTGAGAAAGGAGATATCAGAGGATGGGAGGGAGGGGTGGATCATTACAGGTACTATATTATATGTATAGTTTGAATGATATTTAAAGTAAATTTTGCTGATAATATTTCTTAACTTTTATTTGAATAAAATTTTGAATGCAGGACTTTTATTTATTTAAAAACTTTACTTAAAGGAATAGTTCAACATTTGGGGAAATATGCTTATTTGCTATACATTTACATTTATTCATTTTGTCCAGAGCGATGTACAAATGAGGTACAATCCAAGCCACAGTCAAGGATCAGCCTTTGAGAATAAGTGCTACAACACTCAGTTCCATGTTCCACCTGACACAAGTGCCACAAGTTACACGAGTTAGGTGAGAAGATCAATCATGTCTATACAATAAATATGAAGCTGGAGCCAGTGGCCAGTTAGCTTAGCTTAGCATAACTGCTGGAAACGGGGGGAAACAGCTCTGTCCAAACCTGCCATTAGGCTAGCTTTTTGTTCCCTTGTACCCAGCCTTTACGCTAAGGTAAGCTAAGATAAGATAAGCTAAACTAAGAAAGCTAAGCTAAGAAAGAAAATGGGTATGGAGAGGTTTTCTTAATAACCAACATTAATCCACAAGGGTCATATCAAATACAGTGGTGACCAAACCACCACAGGAGTATGTGCATGGATGGCAACCATACCATGACATGGCAAGGGATTAATCCAGTAGGGCAGTGATTCCCAACATTTTTTGACCCATGACCCTTACTGCCTACTCACGACCCCTCATCACAGGTTGCATACTGTCTATGGGCTGTGAGGATCAACCAAAGAATTATGTTTTAGGAACATTTAGGAATACTCCACATGTAGGTTGTCAACTGAAAGAATAAAAGTCTTACAACTAGAGGTTGACAGGGTGCCCCTCTACAAGACTGGGCCACAAGATGAATGTAGAGATACCTTAATACTATGCTTTTCTCATGCATATTATCAAACAAATTACACAAACTAATTGCCACATTATGAAACTGGGGCCTTTGTGGCCCCTGGGGGTCTGAGGTAATCCAGCCGTGGGCAAGGCTAGCTCCACCTCATCAGAGTGATGTGACTTGAGTCAGTTAGGTAGATTGATGACAGTGCTGAAACATTTCATCCTGCTACTATTAATTTCCAAAAAGATCTCAAACCTAAAGTGAAATTGCCAGCTGTACACTACTTCAGCACTTGAGCGCTGGACAACGTCTGCTTCAGCAGCTGCTTCACCATCTTAAAGTGCCAACAAACAATTGCCAGCAAAACAATCGCTCCCAAATTAAAATTGCGTTCTGAAGTCGATTCAGCACTTCTTCACCTCCAGCAATGTTTCTATTTTCATGTCACTACTTGGTGCCAGCGACCCACATTAGCCACTTCAGAGCTGGATAGCACCACAGGGGAACAAACAGCACATGTAAAGCTTTTCAGTTTTCATAGGACAGCTCTATTAGCTGAAACCTACACCCTATATCAGCTCTCTCAGCAGTAAAGAGCTCAGTGGCTCAGCACACAGGATTCATGCACTGTGAGCACTCTAACAATCAGGCATTCATCCAAAAAAGTGGGTGATTTACCTGCACCATAATGGCTCACATGGTAAATTCAGCATATTGTATAATTCCACGGGACTAATTCTATCAGTACAACAATGGAGTCATGTTATACTCACCACTCCGCTACTCTGAGTTTCTTTTTTTAACTAAGAATCAGTCATTCATACAGGAACCTCTGACACCCATCCAACACCACTACACAGAATGAACCATACCTAGTGGGTATTTTGAGGAATTTCAGTATGTCAGAACATTGCCAAGGTGCTGTCACAATCTGAGGAGGAGAAACATTTTCTTCAATTGTGCTTATATCATGAACACTAAAATATTCCAAGTTCTTCAAAGCAGCTCTCTGGGATGTCTTCAATTACTGTATGTTGCAATTGTGTTGCATTCTGGTGAATCCCTCAGGGACACTTTCATTTTGAGTGTTCTTATGCTGTGTTGTACTTTTGTGAATTGTACGTCTGGTTTCTTACAGTAGAAAAATAGACAAAAAGTGAGGATTCACTGAGAGTCAACAGTCATTCCAGCAGCTCTGTGAGAAACGTCATTCGTTTTGCAGGTGTTTGGTCATAAAACAAAGTATTGGTCAAATTCAATTGACCTGATGATGGAGCTATATAGAAAGTGAAGCGATCACCAAAGTGAGGGAAACATGAATGTCTGTACCAAATCCCATGGAAATCGATCCAATAGTTGTTGAGACTTTTTGGTCTGGACCAAAGTGGTGGACCAACCGACCAACACTGCCATCTCTAGAGCCACGTAGCTAGCATGGCTAAAAATACAGTATATACAGTAACGTCAAAGAGCGGATAAAAAGTCAGAAGTATGATACAAAAATGAGCATACTAAGTCATTATTTTGAGATACTAATTTAAAATTATTAGATTTTTTTTAAAAAGGCCAAATTATTGACTTGAGTCACAACTATGAGATTCAGATACTAAGTACAAAATTTGGTATCTGGAAAATGTTGAGACAACACTGTATCCTATAATTATGACTTAATAAGTCAAGTCACTATTGACTTGGTATTTCATATTTAAATTATGAGACTCTAAAGGTGTCAATATGCTTCAGTCAAAGTTCACTAACAGTGTCGGAAAACCCCTTTCCTACAGTGGAATCAGCGGGGGACGGTGTTCCACAATTTTTGTAACTTTCCAAAACTGACAATCTCACAATCATGGCTGCTTGCAGTGATTGGCTGGGTGTGAAAATAGGCAGGGTTTGTGTGTACAATCACACCCAACACCATAATTGCTTTCAAGGTGAGACTGACTGAATGAGGAGGCTATGATCATTACTAAGTGTGTGTGTGTGTGTGTGTGTGTGTGTGTGTGTGTGTGTGTGTGTGTGTGTGTGTGTGTGTGTGTGTGTGTGTGTGTGTTTCATCTTACAGCTTAACAAAAAGAGTGTGAGCAGGAGGTTTAATTTCGGCACATCCGGGCTGGCTGTAACAGAGCTGCTGTTTGGGGCTGCTGTTGTCGGTGGCAGGTCCATTCTGCTGGAGAGCATTAGGCACCTGCTCAGCCATGACAAATGAAAGTGTGTATGAGTGTTTATGTGTCCAGGTATGTGTATGTGACTGATGTAGCCTTTGTGTTGCTGGGAGTTGTAACTTAGGCAGAGCATATGGTGTTATTAGCTCTTACACAAGGATACAGCTTAGCACTCATAACAGGTGACAGGTAAATGGCTGATATCATTTCAGTCTACTTTGGTCATGAAGCAGAGATGCTGATGAAGGAGACTAAACAAATTAAATAAGTTTGAAGATTTGAGACCAAATTTGAGTCCAAAACTGACCTCACCAGGAAAACAACAGCATCAGTAGTTTGTTCAAATGCTAAAGACAACCTCCATTTACCTTTACCTGGTGGTCACATGTGGCTCTCTTGCTTTATGAGTTTTACATCTCAAATTGTAGAGATCTATTACCCTTCCTTGCTTTGTTACAGTGACAAGAAGAGAAGAACGTTCATCACAAGGACACAAGCATGGAGATGGATTAAGTGGGGTGTTGATAACATTTCATAAACTCCCCCAACAATGGTGACAAATCAAGGTTTCTCTGAGATTTTAAGGATAAGACTGGTCTTTTTTTTTTTTTTTCATTGTCAACAAATCTCAAGAAAAGATAAAAACTAACAATGAATGTACTCTACTAACAAGTATTGTGTGCATATCCAAAGCCTGATATATCTCATTCTTCTGTGTTATAGAGCTCCATTGTTGTCCAAAAACTATTAAAAACACATCAGTTTAAACCCATTCTGGTGTAAAATCTCTGAGGTATTGGGGAATTGGTTGGGTTCCACTGCCTTTACACCCAAGGTTTTGTCTCCTTGGCAACAAGACAATGATACCTAATATAACAAATAACAAACAACAGAGACATGGGATCAATTCTGGTTGCATGTTAAACTGAACTTACCATGGATATGCTAAGTAATGACTGTACATCTTTCGTGTCAATGGTTTTATTTTATGTTGAGGAATGGCTGTCTTCTGTTCTGTGTAAATGTCCTGTACTGTATCAGCTCTATGATTTGCTGCATTGTATATTGAATTAGAAAAAAAACGTTAAAAAAAATACATCAATGAGCCACACTGTTGCACTGGGTGACATGTTCCTTCATTACCATGAACACACGCCACTGAAAATAGCCCCCAACAAATACACTATCTCCTTCTGATTGAGTAACATTTGCTAAAAACTACAGTTGCCAGCTGTTTAAGATTAAATCAATGAGCCTTTTTTTAAGAATGAAACTATATATTGTTGGCACATATATTGTTGTTTCTAAAAGTATAATTCTTTAGTATGAACCAACAGGCTTGAGGGGGAAGTGCATGCATTGCTGGTTTTGGTCTTTTCATGGGATTTGCCAACAATATTAAAAAATTAAGAATAACCACAGAATGACCCTTTAAAGAGAACCAAACTTGCATATGTTGAAGCTGTTTGGAGATACTGGGAGTATTTAGGAACTGGTTTTAGGAGGCTTTCTTGTTGCAATCTGAGCAGCTCCTTATGGTTTTGTATCTGCTCTTTAAAGTGTAAACAGAGGCACCAAAACAGTGAGGAGGTAAGGGTTTTCAAAACCAGCCTATAAGGTAGAAGGACATCAGCTGCATTTCTCATCTCCCAAACACACACACACACACACACACACACACACACACACTGCACAACACGTCACAGCAGATCATTCTGCAGTAATCTGCTGCATGTGTCAGTGTATTTGGCTGTACGAGGCTAGGGGCTTACTGCACATGCTATTTTCTATGCTCAATTAGCTGCTTTTGTGTATGCGTCTCTGCATTTAGCCAGTATGTATATGTGTGTGTGTGTGTGTGTGTGTGTGTGTGTGTGTGTGTGTGCGTGTGTGTATATGTGTGTGCTCGTTGACTGTGTTATTGACCCCTGCAAGGCGAGAGGACAGTGGAGATCACTCAGAGGTTAAACGCTTTATTTCTTGACATGTCATCAACTATAGTATGGTGTCCCTCTTTCTCTCTCTGCACACTCTCCTCTTACATTCTCACTTCTCTCTCTCTCTCTCAGTCTCTCTCTCTCTCTCCTGCAATGGGTGACACGTAGAGAAAGAAAGCTCTGTCGCAGCATTATCCTGAAAAGCACAGAGGGGGAAGGGGGACCCTGGTGGATATATTGCCTATAGCGCAACAAATCCACTAGAGAGGGAGGGGAGAGAGAGCAGTGCTAAAGGTTTTAAAAACATGAGGAAAACATCTGATAAATATCAGGAGAGAAAAAGATATAAAGCTAAAGTGTGTGATTAAATATCATCTTCTGGCTGTCATTGTTTTGCTGTAGAGGTATTGAGATCTTGCAGTGACGTTACCATCTAGCAGCACGCTCCATACTGAAGGTCGGAAGCAATGTACCTGCTCCATAAATAACACTGGCTAAGTCATTGTTTTTGGGTGAATCGGTTAATAAATGGGGCCAGTTTCCACCCACTGACCATCTGTCTCACCTTAGCTCTTAAAGGAATAGTTCAACATTTTGGGTAATGGACTTTGCTTTGCCTTTTTTCCCTCAAGACTGAGATGAAAATATGGATATCAGTCTCATCTCTGCGTGTTAAGCACAGAGCTGGAGTCATGCTGATGTACCCCATCAGCCCTATCAGACGAGCTCAAGTACCTCTCATCACCCATCATGTTCCAAATGGGTTTCAATTTCAATTGATTTTAAAGATGATGTTATTTAACTCTATTAATTATACAATTGGATATTGTTACAATATTTTTTTCAAACAATTGATTAGGTCGGTTGAGTAAAGTTTTCATTTGTACTACCACTTAGAGTGGCAGAAGCTGAATAGTTCAACCATTTATCCATTATTAGCTATTTTATCCATTACTTTTAGTTAAGTATTTCAATGAGCTTTTAGCTAACTTTTAGCTAATTTCTGTTTATAAATTAGTTTTAGCTAACTCAGCTTTTTTTTAATTAGCTGAGCTACTCCACAATCTTTCCATGTACCCCCACCCGCCCACCCCCACACCACACATTTACATGTTTAGCAGCTGAATGTCTGTCTCTTTAGCTGCTAAATGATCCACTGTGTTCGCCAGCTAGTCTCTGACTGTGTCCGTCTGCTGTTTGCTGCTGAGCAGGTTGTTGAAAACAGCTGCCTACTACTGCTGGAAATGAGGTTAATGAGAACGGGTGGTACAACCAAAACAATTAGCTAAAAGAGGCTAAAAAGCTCTGCAGTGCTGAGGAGAACTGCAGAGTTGGTGAGAATTCTTTGTGGGTTTGTCAGTATGTGCGACACCTTTAGTGTTACACATATAAATTGAATCCATTGTTAACATAAAAATATTGATTTGTGCAGCTTTAATTGATCAAAACAATGGTCCCTTCTTGCATAGTAAATGCACCACCGCTGGCAGCCATAAATCTCTTTGATATTCACTGAAAGGAATGTGATGAAATTAAACTGTCGGTTTGGTACTTCTATTTTTGCAGTTTTTACATGTGGGTCTAGCTATCTTACGTGAAACAAGCCACGTCAATATTAATGTAGCTAGATGCCAACAGGACTGAGCTTAGCTTATTTTCTGCCTGCCAGTATATGACGGCTGTTAGAGGCTGTAACTGCAAGACCTCAGTTATTACACTTCAGTATGATATCACAGTACAATGATCATGAACCCAAATAACTCACATGTGCAACTGAGCCTCTGAAAATTAGGTCAATATGACATTGACAGTACCACAATTCCTGCATGAGGTGGCACAGTAAGTATGTGTAAGTGTATGTGTATGTGTGTGTGGTTGCCACTGTGTTGGTATTTGTTTCTCTCCTTGAGGGACTGGGAATTGCCATCACACATCATGCTGTGGGAAAGGATGGAGAGGACAGAAAGAGAGAACGAGAGAGTGTGTGGGAAGGTTTTGCTTACAAAGGAACACCATTCAGCTGAGACGTCCACCTGAATGAGGCAAGCTGAGACGTACTGCCCGATCAATAAACGGATTTGAGCGTCCCAGCCTGCCGAGCTCAGCAGAAAAGGGAAAAAAAAGAAGAGGGGCAGCGGGTACAAAAACGAGGGGGTGTAGAAAGTGACCCCCATCCTGTTCTTCTTCTACTGCTTCTTACTCTGAATTCATTCCGCTCCCCCCTCACCAAAAACACCTCTCATCCTGTCACCCCCTCCCCTCTCTCTGTGTCTCTCTCCCTCCTTCTCTGCAGCAGACTAGAGCGCAGTCAGCTACTACGGGGACTGCAGTGTTACGCTATAGCACAAGCAGAGAGCTGGAGAGAACGTGGGGGGGTAGAGGAGGGAGGGAGGGAGAGGACGTGGAGGGGGTTGGGGGGGGGGCTGAATAGCGATAATAAGCAATCCAGCACTCAGCTCTGAAATCGTGGTAATAAAGCAGCACGAGCTGTCAGTGGTGATGACGGGGAGAAAAGGGGGAGGACTGTACGGATGTAGAGTAGAAGAGAAGGAGACAGAAAGAAATGGAAAACCCTGCTACCTTTGCAAGGACGGTGCATATACTTAATGGACAGATGCATGAATTAAACCAGTTATCCAGTCATTCATTTTTCATTGCTTTCTCCATCCAACATTTCCGTCTTCTTCAGCCGAGACGTTGGCAGGGACGAGCAGCTTCGCCCTCGTCGTTCTCCACCGAGCTAATCAGCTAAAACTGAGCCGGCCGCCTGACCTCGGCCCACTTGAGCGCTGCCGCTGTCGCCGCCGTTGCCGCCACCGCCGCTGCTGCTGCTGGCCGTCCCCCGCCACCCCTTCCAACCTGTCTTTATGTCACCACGCTGGCACCAAAACTATTGACTGCAACACTGCAACACAAAGTCACCTCAGTTGTCATACTGATGCTCCCCCAATCCCCACCCCCACCACCATGACACCACCCCAGCTCAATTTGTCTTTTTTTACTGTCACCCCTCTTCGGTTCTTCGATCACTCTTTGGCTGCCATGTCATTTTCAGACTTGTCGAGTTTTATCCGTGAAAAAGCTGCAGGAGGCAAGATTTTTTGGTTAAAAACATCTGTCTTAACAAGCTAAATATGATATGCAGCTGCAACAAAGAAGTGAGTCCGTCCTCCTAAATGCTGTAGATTCACACTCCATCCAAACTCAATGTTAGATCTTCCCTTTCTCTTATTCCTTTAGCATCTTTGGTGTAAACTAGTGGTTCTCAACCTTTTTTCAGTACTTCATCCCTGATGAGCTGACATGCCTCATTGACCTACTGGCAACTACCGAGATCCCCACCTGTCCATTTGTGACTCCACCTGTACATGAAAAGTACATGTACAAAGACACACTAAAGTAATTTAGTGTTGTGGTTCTTCACTTTTTCCCTGCAAATCTTTGTTCATTGATAAGCTGTTTTTACAGAGGGATTCTCACCTAGGAGTAAATTAGTGCATATAAATGTGAAGGCACTATAAAAGGAAGGTGTATTTCGGTAAGAGGCATTTTTGAAGCCCATACAAAAATGAACAAAATGCTGAAGGTGCAGGCTGCTTGAAGGTGCACTACTTGACAAATGCTCACAGTGCACCTTGGAACCAAAGCAGAAACATGACAGAGCTACAGGGCAGCTAGCAGGCAGGTAGCTGCGCCCCATGGACATCCACAGATGCACTTCAGTGTTTTTAGTCATCTGTCTCAGGGCAGGACAACCCTATTGCCAGACAATAACGTAGATATTGGACAATTCTCCATAACCCCAGATTACGTTGAAAGCCAATGTTTTTTTACGTCCAATTGTTTGTAACATTCTCACTTTCTGCAATACCTGTGCATGGCAACTACAGTATGGTTAAGGTTAAGGAAAGATCATGGTTACCCTCCTTTACATTGGTTCGCAGAGACGTTTGCGTGCATCTTTGAGAAAAATTCCACCTTTAGGCAGATGACAAAATATACTTTTCATGGATTCTTGTGGCTATGCTGACGTGGAAATGTCCACGATTAACTGTTGTGTGCCTCTGTCTTGAGGAATGAATGCTAGGCACATATTCATATAATCAAGATATACAGATATTTATTTCAAAGTTTCCCTACGGACTACCTGCACAAGGCACAGGACTCGCACACACAGTGACTTGAGACTTGACTTGAGACTCATCCTCAAAAGACTTGAGACTCGTCTCGGACTCGAGATTTGGGACTCGTGAACAATCTTCATTTTATTTTATTTTGTTTATTATCATTAACATTGAGGAAATGTCTGACGAGCTAAATGGCATCATGCATAACCTTACGCATCTGGTGTGCGCAGCCACAGACGACTGTAAGATACAGCAACAACACCATGAGGAGCACACACACCTGCAGCTGCTGTGCCATTTGTCATAACCTTTGGCTATAATAATTTCACACAAGGCCCAAACAAAAGAACAGCTAAATGCGACGTCTACGGTATCAGTCACTTGGTAATGTGAAAGTTAGCGTTAGCTCCTATGGACGGTTAGCAAACATGTTTAGCTCAGCATCTGCTATCTAATGTTAGCTTGCTACTTGTGTTGTAGCTAAGGGAGGTTAACTTGATTAGATTGATGTTTGCTAAATATTTTGAAAAAATGAGTGAGTGTTTGTTTGCCATGTAACGTAACGTTACAGGCTTATTAGGTTACCATTACACTGGGTTTGAGAGGCTAGCGGGGCTGTCATCACTATGATTCAGCAACAGACAAGCGAGTCCTTTCTTCTTTAAGTAGGACCTCAATACTTGGTCTATACAGTAGCTGTATGTTCATGTTACAAGGCAAAATACAGTTATTAACTTTAAAGGAAAGCTTTCATTGTGTGTTTTTTCATATTGCATTGCAATACCCTGTTTACAGTGATGCTATACCAAACAAGAAATCAGTGCTGATACTGTAAGCTAATAGATAAAGGAGAGATAATGATAATACAGTACATGCTTTGAATTCCTTAGATATAGCTATATTGTGACCAAAGACTTGAGATTTGATGTGGACTTGTCCCTCAAAGACTTGAGACTTGACTTGGACTCTAGATCAAAGACTTGAGTCTTGACTTGGACTGGCAAAAAATGACTTGTAAGCATCTCTACAAATGGTACTTTAGACATTCTGTGTGTGTTGCTGTTTTTTTGTTTATGTGCTTCTTGTGCAACCTGCATCCCTACAGTACATGTGCACACGTAAGGCTGTGTGTGCTGGTGTGTGTCGGTGTGTCTGCGTGTGTGTAGTATGTGTGTCTCTGATTGTGTGTCTCCATCATAAGTCACAGAGAGCGACTGAGTCAATATGCTGTCTCTGCGCGTATGGCAGTCCACAGAAAATACACCTCAGCTCACAGTGATCCAGGTCAGCACTGGCCTCTGGCTCTGCAAATGGCCATAGATTTTTAGAGACAATTAAGCGGAGGGAGACACGGGTGAGAGGTGGAGGACTGACCGCACAGGGAGAGGAAAGGGATGAAACTGAGGAAGGGGAAAGGGAAAACAGAGAAACAATGAGGACACAGGTAGAGATGAGATCACTGACTCTCTCTTTTCCATTGAGATTATAATGAGAGCCGTCAGGGTAGCTAGTACCTAAATACTTTTGGAAGTGAAAATTGAAAATGGCCTCATGTGACTAATTACTCTATTATCAGCTAAGCTAAGGGGAACCAACACTAGCTAACATTAGATTTGTACTATTCCCTGACATCTCCTGTCCTCTCTTGGACCTCCATGTCCCAACAAGGACAGCCACAGCCTCGGGCCCACTTCAAACTGGTAAGGCTCGGGACCTCTGTGATCTTCCGGCTCATTATAGTCAGGGGGGAAGGGACTCCTGTGTGGAGGAGTCGTCGCTAGTGGTCAACCTGTCAATCTGTCCCTGTCCCCCCCGAGTTGTCACATACTACGTTGCCAAGCCTCCGCACACCTTGCCCCCCATGACATTGCCTGTTTTAAATATTCTGGGAGAAGCCAGTACAAATCGAGGGTGTACATATGTGGGATTACCACGGGACACAAACCCGCATTTGTACTGGACGTGATATGTGAGCGGCAGAATCGTCTAATTTGAACATACTTGCTCGGGGTACTGTGCTGTGCAAAGACCTGTACACTTATTTCCTGCTATAACATTAGCTATAAAAATTGTGGTCCAGTCTAAACTGATAGGAAGTGTGTTCACCAGCAAAGTCAAACAATAAACAGACAAACTAATATGAAGCAGTTCTGATGGATGCTGGAGGAAGGGCAGTGTTTTAATGCGCAACAGTGTTTGCTCCATCATCTACCCAAACACACACACACACACACACTGACACTCAAGTACAAATGCATTCACCATCACCTGCTGGTACATGTAAGATACACACTCATGAGCAAAGAGTAACGCATTCATGTGCATGTGCTCTACTACACATGCACAAACCCAGCAACGTATGGGATGTGTGAAGTGGCTGCTACTTACAGGATTTTCATCAATAACATATTATAGAAAGGAGAGAGCAGATGAATGGAGGAAGGACTACCTTTCAGTTACTTGGTGATTTAGTTGATTATTGGACAGCAGAACAATTTACACCAAATGCTGACTGATAGTGGAGAGAAGCGGATCCTAAATGAGGGTCATTCCTAATTAAATCATGTTAAAACTGTTGGTGCACACAGATGGGGAGAGAGGCAGAAAGAGAGGGAGTAAGAGAGAAGGATGGACTGACAAATGGGCATCAGCAGTGGCCAAATCTTCACATAATGATATCAGTGGGAAAGATTAAAAGGAAAGAACAGCAGCGGGTAAGGAGAGAGGAGGAGAGGAGAGGAATGTAATGCATAGAAATGAGGAGAGAAAGAAAAAAGCGTGGAAGAAAGGGAACATATCGAAGCATATGCATCCATTAAACTCTATCTATCTATTTATTTATCACGTATTTTTGGTGTACTTGTTGAAAAACACTGCAGTGGCTTTGACATCCTCCCACTCCCGAAACAGTTTAGGGGGTAACTTTACGCGCAACAATGCGCAGTGGCCAAAACAGTGCCAGACGCGGGTATGAGAGCGCGCACCAGAGAGGGAAAGAAAGAAAGAAAAATGGCCAACTTCATTTACAGGGAAGAACGCAGAGAAACGAAAAGGAAAAAAGGATTGTTGGATAGAACAGACACTTGTCCGGCCACTCACCCGAGCGTATTTGGAGGAGTAGGGGTCCTCGAACAGCGCCCACATATTGGGCTGCCACACCTCCCACCACGTCGCCCTGCGGCCGTCCTCCTGCATGCACAGCCGTTTCAGGTCGCCGTCCGCTCCACCGGTGAGCGCCGGGTCATCCTCGGGTGCGTCCGGCTCGGGGTTCTCGAAGCTGTCCAGGGCTTCTTCGGCGTCGCGATGCTGCCGGTAGTTCATCCAGCAGCACGCCTCCACGTCCGTCTCGTCGATGCCCCAGAAGGCGAGCTCCTCCTCGAAGAGCGGCCCGCACACATCGTTGGGGCAGTGGAGCTTGCCGGTGCGGTAGTAGTTGAGGATGAAGGCGAAGGTGGCCGGGTGGCGGTCGAAGAAGAACTCGTCGGACTTGGGATCGTAGTCGAAGTTGCTGAAGGCGTCGGGCTCGGTCAGCCAAGACAAGCGCGTCCCCGGCAGCGTCTTCAGGGTGCTCCGGTAAGTCTCGTGTCGGATCCCGCCGCAGTTGATCACGATCTTCTCGCTATCTGACGCCGAGCAAGTCATGGCTGCGCTGGAGCATGCTTCGGTCGGTGCGTCCGACTGCTGCTGCTGCTGCTGCTGCTGCGGCTACTGCCCTTCCCCATCCACAGCCTGTCCCCGTTCTGTAGGCTACTGTTATACCGTCCCGACCAGGAGTCAAAGGGCCAACTGAGAGGAGGAGGAGAGAGGAGGAGAGGAAGGAGGAGTCTGCGTATGTGTGTGAGAGAGAGAGAGAGAGAGAGAGAGAGTGTATCTGCAAGTGTGTGCATGACACAGAGAGAGAGAGAGAGAGTGTATCTGCAAGTGTGTGCATGACACAGAGAGAGAGAGAGAGAGTATGTGGGATGCGGATTTTATGAATCAATAGATTAGCCCGCTGAATGACTGACTGCCTGATTGACTGACTGATTGAATTCATATTATTGGATCATTTGATATTATTAAGGTCAAAACTTGAATGTATTTATATTCTGTTGACTTTGCTGCATTCATGGATTGAACTGCTAAGAAATAAGATTTATTGAACTGGGAAGCAGAGAGCGACAGAAACTAGATGGTTCTGTTTTTTCACTGCAAAGGCTCAAATACAGAGAAACCGGCAAGCTAATAGTATGGACACCTGAACATCACACCCATTGAACAAAACTATAACTGCCTGCACTCTTCTGGTCTCAGTCTTTCCACCAGATGTTGAACCTGGCTGCAGGGATTTGCTCTCATTCAGACACAAGAGCATCAGTGAGGTCCAACACTGATGTTAGGTGATCAGGTCTGGCTCATAGTCAGTGTTCCAGTTCATCCCAAAGGTGTTGGATGGGGTTGAGGTCAGGGCTCTGTGTAATCCTTTCTTTATGGAGCTGGCTTTGTGCACGGGGGCACTGTCATTATCTGATCTGCTCCAAATTTCACATGCGTGATAAGAGTCCAGGCCTGAGCACATCTACATGTCAATACTGAGTCATAGTCATACCGCAATCTACTGGCAAATTAATTAATAGGTGCCTTACTTTTACAAATTCTTCCTACCAGGTTAACCAGGTCCACCTCAAATTTGGTCAGCAAAAGGACGAGTGGAAGTAACAAGCTAGCCAATCACAGCACAGTAGGGCGGGACTTGACGCAAAACGGGTGGGAAAAAAATAATGCCAGCCGGACAGCACAGAGAACCGTGCATCCTGTTCACGTATCCTGTGCGAGTAAGTCATTGGCGGAGCTCTGTCTGAGCCATGAGGTGCTAAAAAGATTTACTGAAACAGCTCTTTAAGGTTTTTTAATTTTTATTGGACAAAATGGCTCAAATTCTGATAATACAACAGTTATTTCGGAACATGATGCTCAGAAAAATACATTGATTGTTTTACAGGCTTTTCTTTTGTAAGACTGTTTATGGAAAAAAGTCTTTTGAGGCCAGTGGGCTCCATATGACCTGCAATACACTTTAAAGTGACTTCACATTTAAAAAAAAAAGACAAAAATACATACAAAGAGTACATTTTGTAAACCACACAATAGAAATGTTTCATACTTAAAATTATTCAATATGGAAGCTTAATGTGGAGTAAACAGTCTACAGCTTTCAGCTTGCTGTATTTCATGATCCATGTTACTGGGTGGAAGTCAGTATAATGATCCAAACTTTGATTGGTTTAGCTGCTGCTGGAGGAAGACTTTACTCTGAAGAACGAACTTAACCTGAAATCAAGCACTAACGGTTGTTCTGAGTTTCATGAAAATGCATCAATCATCATCAATTGTGAATGTCATTCTGTCAGCATCTCTGTATTAGACCCATATATACACGCATGGCAAACAACATACACACCCTAGAATAAAAAGAAAAGAGAAGATATGGAAACTGATAACAGAACATCAGGAAAGAAGCATTTCAGCCAAAGAAGGTACATTTAGTCTATAAAATGTTAACAGTAAAAAAAAAATGCCATTTGCAATTTCTCTAAGCCCACAATGACGTCTTCAAATGTCTGTTTCTGTCAGAGAAGCCTAAAGATATTTAGTTTGCTGTCATATATGACAAAGAAAAGCAGTAAGTCCTCACATTTGACAAGGTTAAACCAGATAGTTGGCGATTAATTTTCTGTCAATCAACTAATCAATTAATGGACCAATCATTTCAGCTTTAGTCTGGATGGTGGCAGCCTTACGTGATAAGAAGAGTGGCAGATGTAAATCAGTCAGTGGATACACAATAACTGTACATTTAATTTTTCTATTTTTTGAGTTACTGTAATTTTTTTTTCTTATTTTCTACCTTTAACGTCATACCTGATTTTACATTAAATATCACCTAATAGAGAGCTTCTGTGTTCATGATAAAATTATAGACTTCAAAATGAACAAAACCAATAAAAGTGTCTGTGAAACATGGATTTTGGTTTCTTCTCACTCGTATGTACAGATTCAGGTGTGTTATGCTAGTAGCAGCTAACGTAGCATGGAGCCTCAAGCAGAGATGAGGACGGGCTACGGAGGTCTGGTAGCCCGCCCAACGCTGACTCAAGTGGCATCACTTGAGGACATTTATCAGACTTCACACAGCTTCCTCTGGAGCCACATAAGGCTTCATACAACTTTTTCACATATGCAGTAGTCCTCCCTAACACCTGGAAACACACGCTGATGTGGGGGAAAAAAACCCTCTTGAGCTTAAGAGGGTTTGTAAGATGGATTTTATGACCATCACCTTAAGATGCTTTTGGGAAACAGAGCCCAGTGCTGTTCCTGGAAGTTTGACATGAGCAGCAGCAGTTCATAAATTCAAACTTATATTTGACCTGAAACTTGATAAATGTTGTTTAATAATGATGTAAAGATTTCAAATTACAATTCACAAAAATAACACAACATACATCAAATTATGAAACGTTATGCCAATAACATTTGACTAAACGAGTGAATAACATCAGCTAGCTTAGCATAATCGGATATTTCCCGCTAGTTATAAACTGTGTGAATACTACTAACTCTGAAACACACAGTTCTCCATGTATGCAGACACAAATAAAACAAATACCTACATTTACAAAAGATATATCTTTTGTGCCTTTGAAACTGTTATTTTTACTAGTTATGCTAGCTTGTGATGCTACAGTGACTTCCTGTTTACATAGCTGATTGCTCGTGATTGGACAGTGCTACATATGTTTCCTGTCAACCGATTTACACATTAATCATGTTTACTAGCTGAGACATTTCTTCAGTTTTAATGGTGCGACCTGATTGAGTAAATCACTAGTTTGAAACAAGCTAGTAGCTACTATATAAGTAGGTACAGAAAATGGGTGGATACATTTTACCTCAGTCAAGACATATTAACATTGAAATGTACTTAAAGCTGCTCATTCTGTAAAATGGTTTATTTCTGAGAGTTAAATTATTGAAGTGATTGTATGTCAACAGTTTTTTAATGTTGTAGGCAATAAAAACATCCATCACATATATGTAGTCAAGTAAACGCACATGTAAAAGTAAAATATCTGAAAATAATTGAAATACTCTGAGTGCCAGTACCTTTGGTTACCATTTGGTTTAGTGTCCTGCATGAAAATGAGTCTCCTTTACCAATGCTCTCATCTGTCCTTTCTCTCCCTCTCTCTCTGCTGCATCACCCCCTTCCTCCACACTGTCTTTCAATCTACTAAAACACTTGGCTCAATTAGAGTGGAGCAGGAGGGATATGATAGAGTGTTTCACGCCCACCGCCCATTCCCTCTCTCTCTCTTTTCCTTTCCAAGATAGTCCCTCCACCAGCAGCAAGAGAGAGAGAGGGAGGGAGGGAGGGAGAGAGAGGGAGACCAGAAGCAGAACGAGTATTTGCTGAGCTCCACAAAATGCGGAGAAAAGACTGCAGATCATCAGATCATTAGTGCTCTCCCATTTTCTCTCTCTCTCTCACTCTTTTTCTCTCACACGGTGTATTCTCTCCATTTCTCTCTCCACCTCTCCTTATCGTCTCTGCTGCTTGTCCTCTCTCTCTCACTAGTGCAGAGCTAATGTGCTGTGTTGGTCTGTTGAGAACAGTCTGCAACACTGTGCTCTGCTGTATAGGGTCCACTACAACACTGGTCACTGGAACACACACACACACACACACACACACACACAGAGACGCTGTATGGCCTCAGTCAGTGGAATACCCTCAACCACCCTCATGCACCCAAACTCACGCATGGTCAGGGTGAAAGCTCTGCATGGAGTGAGGACCTCCATATCCAATCCAACTGTCTCCTAGACATTCTATTTATCTACTACACTGATTAGAGTCTTTCTATATAAATTTCATGACGTAGACAGGTCCCAACCGGTTGACTCTATGTCAGCATTGGCCTCGCAGGTTCAGGGCTGATTTAAAACAGTAGATGGCGTGTTGAGCCATTTTCAACCCAATTTGATTTTTATAAATTTGGTAAGAAATGTCAATATTAACACTATTGATGTGTTTCATCACAGTACAGTCATACCATTTAGCGTACAGCTCAAAAAACATGTTTAAGTGTGCAGTACCTCAATTTCTAAAAATAAAATGGCAGGAGCGACCCTGATAACAAGTCACAAAATGTTGACGCTGGGCATAGTCTATCATCAAACCATTAATTGACAACACATTTCATTAGTTTTGCTATAACATCCGTTCTTGCAATTGTGACCACCCTCTGAGTAGACCCCTCCCTCCTGGAGCCTGGTGGGCGGAGTCGGGTCGTTGGGGAGATGCAGCTCACCTGGTCAGGCTGAAAGATATATAAGCCGATGGCAGACAGCCAGGCTCTGTCTCCCTTGGCTTCCACCCTGTTTGGTTTTGTTGTATTTTGTTTATCTCTGTCGGTCTTGGTTTCCTTTTAGTTATGTCAAATAAACTTGTTTTTTTAGTTACAACTCTTGCATGTTCTCCCCTTTGTCCAGCCTTGAGCTGGGTTGTGACAAAATGGGGGCTCGTCCGGGATCCAAACCTGTTTTGGTGAGGTTAAATCTAGCCTAGTGACAAATAAGGAATTGTTGATTGGTATGTTGGTGACCATTTTGATTTGTAACCCATGTGGTTTGTGAATGCTAAAATGTGGTTAGGTACTTTTTAGCCGTGTAGATTAAAGTGCCTTTGGTATTTAGCATTGTGGATTGCCTTTTGGTTCCGGTGGAATTGGTGCATAAGTACCCACCACCAGTATCTGTCTGAAGACTAGGGTTGAGACTAGTTAGATAGTGAATGTAACTAGTAAGATTAGGGCTGGGGAGCTTGGGCTCTGTTGTGGCTATCAGTCTTCACCATTGTACATGTTTCAGCACATGTAGTTGTGCTGTCTTGTGGGTTTGTAATGTTAAACCTAGACTGGCTAATGGTGTAAAACCAGTACCATTTTGTCTAGTCTTGATGATGTGATGTAGTGCTAAATTGCCTTGAAATGCCTAGGCATGTGGTAGTCTGGTTGGGCAGGTGAGGAACTAAAAAAATAGTGAGGAAGTTGAATTGAAGTGTTAACCATCATTTGTTGTTGGTGTCTGCCACTTGGTAGCTTGGCATGCTAGCTTTGGTAATATAAGTGCTACAGCTCATGCTTTGTTCAGTTCTGTTGGTGTGAGCTTTGTTGTAGCTTGGTTTACTTGTGTTGTGCGTCTTGGGACAACTTGGTTGGCTGGTGAGCCTTTTGTTTAGAGGAACCTTTGGGTATGCTACTTTGGTTTAGCGCTTATGTGTCAATTCCAGTTTTGTATTTGGTTGCTGGAATTTTGTGACGGGAGCATTTTGAGATGTTTTGTTAAGCTGCAGGCCACCTTGTTGGAGATTTGTGATGAGCTTGGGCGCTCATCCTGAGATCAAAATTTTGATGTGTACTTGAACCTCATTTCTTGCTGACCACACTCCTCACTGTTGTATATTCCTCGCTTTCCTATGTTCATGCAACACCATATCTGCAATTTGAGGTGGGTACTGTTTTACACCGTTTTGGATACTAATTAGTATCCAATAAGTGCCAGTTTTGTCATGTGACTATTTACTTGCCAATTCACAAGCTTCTCTTTACTAGAAGCAATTCTCGTCCTTAAATTGCTCCTCAGGATCCAAGGTTGCTGGGTGGGGATATGGAGCTGGTAAAGTGGATGACGGTGATCGGAGGTTTAGGTCACTGTTTATATGGGAGTATGTTTGTATGAGCCATTCCAGTATAATCGGGACACTTGGTAAAGTGTGTGTGTGTGTGTGTGTGTGTGTGTGTGTAGCCGATGCAGTCAGCCAGGCTCTGTCTCCCTTGGCTTCCACCCTGTTTGGTTTTGTTGTATTTTGTTTATCTGTCAGGCTTGGTTTCCTTTTTTAGTTATGTCAAATAAACTCATTTTTTAGTTACAACTCTTGCGTGTTCTCCCCTTTGTCCAGCCTTGAGCCGGGTTGTGACACAATACAGTATGCTTGTTGCAACTACAGCTTTTTTTTTTATGGTTATGTTTAGGGACTTGCAGCTCTTGGTTAAGGCTGGATAAAGATCGTGGTCTTGGTATGATAGAAAATTATTTAATTGAAAAAAGAATTTTGACTTGGCGCAGGACAACTTTAGTTAATTACCTTATTACTTTATAACCACAGTGCTCTTGTTACCTAAACCTAACGCAGGCTCTGAACCCTGGTCTGTCAAAGTCCTGCATTTTGTAAAAATAAATTTCCCTTAATCAAAAAAAACAGGTTGCCTGTGAACATAAACTAGGCAGCAACCATGTTGTATTTCCAAACTTTATACACACACACACACACGCACACACACTCTCTCTCTTCTAGGAGACAGGATTGCCTGACCTGTTTATAGACAGTTCTTCTATCAGTACATGCTGTAGTAAGAGACCAATGCTGTGTCTCAGTTCGGATACTTCTGTTAATACACTTCCATGTAGTACACTATGTACGTACTTGCAATAGTGACTGAATTTTAGCAAGGTAGTATTTGACTGCTTTTTTTTTTTAATGGGGAATTGCAACCAGACGGAGCATTATCGCCAACATTTGACGACATTTGTCACACGCCAAAATATCTGCCAGCTTGTGTGCTCACTTTACTTCAATTCAGTTTTATTAAAAATGAATGTGCTTTTAGTGCAGAGTTCACCATAACAATCGCAACCACGGCCGCCATCTTCATAGGTTGGTGGTCCCTCCATTTCCGCTACGTAGTCAAGATGGCGACCATTGAGGGTGAGAAGTGTCCAGCATTCCACACTCAACTTTTTGACACCATCCAGGTACTCATAGTACACTGCATTTTGCCATACTTGTCAGTGTGAATGCACTCAAAATAGCAAGTGTAAGTACGGAAGAACGACAATGTTCAACATTCTGGTAGAAAATGTTATCAGTGTGTTAGCATGCTAACATTTGCTAATTAGCACTGCTGTAAGGAATGTCATAAGTATTGGCCAAATTGAAATTTTGACCTGATGGTGGTGCTACAGGAAAAGCCAGAGAATCACCAAAGTGATTAAGATTCATCATCCATGAATGTCTGAACCATAGACTGTATATAAAGATGGACGATGCATCTCCACTTCCTCCCACTGTACAAATATGAAGCCAAAGTATTCCGGATACGGGCTCTGCCATCTTACCACCAGCGCATTATTTGGAGCCAGAGTCTGCGCAGTAGTGATCTGCGGTGGAACTGCGGTATCGAGTTCCCGCCTATACACCCACCTCATGATGTCACACCCCCTTTTTATAGCATCAAATAACTAATTAAAACCAAACTTAGCAGAAAAATGAACACTTGAATGTGTGATAAGAACTACCTAAAATGGCCCATGTCCCATCCACTAACATGGAGGGGATGGGGTTTATGACCTACACTGCAGCCAGCCACCAGGGGGTCCATCTTTATATACAGTCTATGGTCTGAACCAAATCTCATGGCACTCCATCCAATAGTTTTTCAGATAATCTGGACCAAAGTGCTGCACTGACCAACCGAGAGACCTTTGGACAGAGAGAGGCTAGCTATCAAGCTCAATCTTCTCATCTAACTCTCGACAACAAAGCAAATAAACAGATTTACCAAAATGTCAGACTATTCCTTTAAGTGCTGTCTTATAGCACATTTGATCTACTCACAGCCCAGCAGCCTTGCATACGTGACGTGAACACATCACAGTATGTATGAGCAAAGTCTGCAAGGGTCCAGTGCAGAGGGTGGACATTTGGATTCAACCTGAGAGTTCTTCTAACAAAGTAGGAGGAGACACATAAAGTAGACATATGTCTGTCTGTGAAGAGGTCAGATTTTTAGTTTGGGCTTTTATCATATTTTTGACTTTTTTTGAAGGAGCATATGCTTAGTTCAATGACCTTCAGGCTCCTAAAACCCTATTTGACAAAGTGAAAGTGCACTGTCAGGGTTTCTTAGATACTAAAAATACACAAGGGTATACTGTATATAAATATATATATTTGTACATATATTCACATATACTGACACTGCACTGTATGGTGAATGTGTGTTGTGTTTTGCTGCAGTGAAAGCAGTCTCCTTTTTATCTCTATCTCACTCTATCTCCCGTCCCTCCCTTTCTCCGCTCTCTCTCTCTCTCTCATCTATCTGTCCTGTCTCACCTTCCTCATCCTCTTCCTCCCAGTCTCTCACCCCTCACCCCCTCTGCATTGGGAGACTCTCTTTTCTCCTCCTCTTCCTCATCATCAGATTAACTTTCTGGCCCTCTTTCTCACCCCTACTCAGTCCCACTCTCTTTCCCTACAGCAGCTTTTCTCTCTATCTGTAATCCCTCTCTTCCTCTCCTCTGCCTCTTTTTTCCCCTCTTCTGATCTCTAGACGTGGTCATACAGTAAAACTGAGGAGTGTGTGTGTGTGTACTTGTACAGCTATCCTTGTGAGAACCAATTTGAGTTTTAGACCTTGGGAGTGAGGACGTTTTTGGAAAGTGAGGACATTCTGGGCAGTCCTCACTTTTGGACAGACCTTCAAAGGGCTGTTTGAGGGTTCAGACCAGGTTTTAAGGTTCAGGTTAGAATAAGGTTTAGGTTAGGGTTAGGGTAAGGGGCTAGGGAATGCATTATGTCAATGAGTGTCCTTGCAAGTATAGAATTACAGGGTGTGTGTGTGTGCGTGTGTGTGTGTGTGTGTGTGTGTGTGTGTGTGTGTGTGTGTGTGTGTGTGTGTGTGTGTGCGCGTGCGTGCGTGCACAAGGGAAGATAAATAAAAAGATGAATAAAACAGAAAACAATATAATACGTATAAAGAATAAAACATTGTGTCAAAGTTTTTGAATATATTCATTTAGATGGAATTTATAAAAAACTAGATAAATTGATGAAAAAATAAATAAACTCAAGGTCCACTTACTAGGATTCTCCAGGGCTTATACCTGCATCTCATGGTCTTCAGCAGTGGATGGAGTTTCCTCAGGTGTCATGGAGTTGCCATGTAGTCATGTACACACTTTCACACCATTTTATATATTGACCACAAAAATAAATGAATCTGACAGGATTTGTGGACTTCATAAAGCAATACATTCCACAGCAGTGTAAACTGCAGCCTCCAATTGATCATATAGTTGAATCAACAACGAACTGAAACACTGAAAGTTATAACCTACATGAAGTGAGAATTCACTGCAGGACTGTTGGATCAGACTGCATTAGTTTTAGCTAGGTGAACCCAATAAACTGGCAACTGAGTGAAAAAAAGAAACTGAGGAATTCATTAAAAAATATTATTTGTTTATTTTTTATTTTATTTTTGCAATTGGAGACATTGTGACCTAATACATTTGCACAAGACATGTTGTCTTATGTTGGACCACAGTGCAGCAGACGTGCTGTGTTGGCGCTGTCCGTGGTGCTGAAAGCGGACGAGACATCACCGCTCAGCAGAGAGTGCCGAGAGCCACGCTATCCTTACCAGTCCTGTACTTGGGGAAGGAGAAGCCGTCTCGCCCGCGTTCAGCACCGCGGACAGCGCCAACACCGCTCGTCTCCTCCGGAAAACACGAAGTGGCACATTCAGCTTTTTTCCGGCCAACACGTGACTTCGTCAGCTTCGAGGGGAGAAACACTGAAGGTACCTGTCTAGGAACGGTATGTATAAAGGAAGTAATAAATTAATGTATAAATGAATGACGAAACTTTGCTGTTATTCCCAGAATTAAAAAATAAGTGGCATGCATAAATGTTCCTAAGTGTAAAAGTTTGGTCTGGGAGAGCTGCAGAGGTCTCCTCAGTCAAGTGTAACCCTGGTTTCTGGGTTGGTAGCGTTTTCCAGTCCTTCTGGCCTGTGGTCACGTGTGTAAGAGGTTACAATTTCTTCCTTAATAATCTTCTATAATTAAACCAACAGGACAAGACAGTACACACTCCACACTACTGGTCGAGGCAGATGACCGCCCACCCAGAGCCTGGTTCTGGTTCTGGTCGAGGTTTCTGCCTGTTAAAAGGGAGTTTTTCCTGGCCACTGTGGCCTAGTGCTGTTCATGGTGGGAATGGCTGGGTCTCTGTAAACATAAAGAGTCGGTCTAGACCTGCTTTATATAAAAAAGGGCCCTGAGATCACTTTGTTATGATATGGCGCTATATAAATAAAACTGAATTAAATTGAATACTGTTGCACATGTACTCCAAGTCTTCCAAACTCATAACTGTCCCCCGCCAAACAATGGCAGGTAGGAACTACTTTTTAGCCAAAGGTCTTAGTTACTTACTTACTTACTTACGTTTTACCTTACAGCTCAATAAGCAACATAAACTAGTATGATAAACTTAATTTAAATAACCCAAAATATAATGTGTACAGTAACTAAGGTTACAGAAGTGAGCAGCAGAGGCATAAAAGATACAAGGTCTGTAACAATACGCACACAACATGACAAAGGTCACGACATGATGGATTCAGCATCAACACAATCAGATGTTTACATGTTAGTGTGATTGTTCCTCGTGTTCACATTAACCACATCTACATATATACATCATAAAATGTGCAATATGTATTACATTACAAGAATTCTGGTAATAAATGTAAATGATTCTAAATATATAAACTTGCTAGGAAAAGTTAAAGGAAATGTTTTTTTGTGTTCTCAGCGTTGACTTTATTAACATACAAACATTTTATAGGACCTCCACAGATGGCACTTGTATGCGTAACGAGGCACACATACGAGTTTGCCGAAAAACCTCAGTCCGTTTTCTGACAACTTGCAAGACAATCAAAGCGTATTCCAACCTTCTGCCCTGAAGGCATATTAGAGCTAGTTAAAAACAATGTAAATATTAGAATAAAGGTCCAAGGTTAATGCATGAACATGATTAATTTAGAATGTAAGAGAGCAAACCCATAGACAATGGAATTACTGACTGTTTTAGAAAAAAAAGAAAACACATATATAAACAGCTGGCTCTTTTTTAATTTAGGGGATAGCTAACGGTGTTGTCTAACGGTGTTGTTGAATGAGTTGGTGGGTATACTTGGATTAAGACGTACCCAGTTACGTGTTGATAGCCTACCTATGCGTTCACCATAGGCTTTATTATGGTGAAGAAATTGATGGTTAAAAGTTAAGATTGATTTTATGGTTTAGTCCTTAATTGTCAGTGTACAGTTGGTGCACTTGGTAGCTCACTGCATCCACGTGTTAATAAGGTTCTACTATAGCGAACACATGGTGAGTGATATCCTAATCTAGTAAACTAACCCATATTTATCAACTGAGAAGCATTCGGGCTTAAGGGGGCTCAGTCCCCTCAGTTGTATTTTTTGCCCCCTCTGTTTCAGCTTCATGTATCTATAGAAGAATAGCAAAAACAACTAAATTATTGGCCAGGATACATGTGACTGTCGCTTAGCTGTTGTTTCAGAACAACAGATATTGCTGCTGTTGTTGTTGAGAACCATGGACAGCGCTGTTTGTTGTGTGTAGGCGAAAGGAAGTGAAGGGACAGTCAGTGAGACAGAGGTCTGCTGTGCTGGCTCTCTGTATATACACTTATGTTGTACTCACAAATTAATCAAAAATGTGTAACTCATGTGCACGCAATAGCATTTCGAGCGCTCGATGTATTAAAACGTGGCCTCGATATATACAGTGGGTACGGAAAGTATTCAGACCCCTTTAAATGTTTCACTCTTTGTTTCATTGCAGCCATTAGCTATTTCAGTTTTTCTTTTTTAATAAATTTGCAAAAATTTCTACATTTCTGTTTTTTTCTGTCAAGATGGAGTGCTGAGTGTACATTAATGAGAAATAAAATGAACTTTTTCGATTTTAGCAAATGGCTGCAATGAAACAAAGAGTGAAAAATTTAAAGGGCTCTGAATACTTTCCGTACCCACTGTATATTTTTCTCTCTATGGCCACTCTGGGGCTCCGTACCATCTGCTATTCATATAGCCATCACTGAGTTAGAACGCTAAGTCCCTAGTTTCAAACTAGTGGTTTACTAAATCCAGTTGCACCATTAAAACATAAGAAATGTCTTAACTAGTAAAGTAAAGTAATGTGTAAATCGGTCAGTCTAATCAAGAGCAATCAACTATGTAAACAGGAAGTCACGGTAACATCACCAGCTAACATCCAAAAATTACAGTTTCAGAGGCGCAGAAGTTGTATCTTTTGTAAATGTAGGTATTTGTTTTATTTGAGTCTGCATACATGAAATATGTGTTTCAGAGTTATTAGTATTCATACAGTTTATAATGAGAGGGAAATATCCAATTATGCTAACCTAACTTACCTTTACTCATTTAGTCAAATCTTATTAGCTTTGCAACATTTCATAATTTGAGGTCTGTTGTGTTATTTTTGTGAAATGTAATTTAAACTCTTTAAAATTTACATCATTATTAATACGTTACAGGTCAGATATGTTGACCGTACTCTTTTACTCGGGTCGTATATTAGCATGCTAGCATTAGCTTTGTCAGTTGGTTCAGTTAGCTACACTACACCTGGCAGTTAGTGGGTGTAAATATTTAGTTACAACTAATCTACATAATAAGTTGTTGTGCACTCCATTTTAATTTAGTGATGCGTACAACTACAAAGGACACCATATGTAACAAGTTATGGTCTATTCTGACAAATGTTTTGCCACATACAGCAACATTTTTGGTATCTTATAAGTCCATGTGGCGTGGCCACTTCAATCTGCATACATTTCAGCACCAATATCTTTTTCAGTTGCAGCGTTTTAGAACAAGTCATAGAAAATGCTACATTTGTCAAATGTATCTCTACTCTTTTGAAACAACTAAAATGCTACAAATCATATAATTAAACTATTCCTTTTTTACACGGTTTATTAATGCAATCCAATATCATATTATGTATTATGCAATCAGTTCCTTCTCTAACCCCACCTGTGACACACGTCCTCTCCTGCTTTCTCCTCTTACACCTCTTTTTTTTGTAACTGGAAATGACTGATGGGTCGGTCATGGCTGTTTGTTCTCGTAAGCAGTCACACGCTCACATACATGAACACATGTACTCTCCTTTGCACATGCAGCTCCCAAGCACACACACGCACTTTCACAAACACAAACTATGCACATACCCTCACAGAAATGGACAATGCATTAGCACATGTAAACACACACTCGGTTAATTAAGTTAACATGCTGACTAAGGAGCTGCGGAGCTCTTTGCAGTATGAGAGTGATAGAGGAGGGGACACATGCACACGAAGTACACACATACAAAGTACACACGTGGACAGGATGAGACAAAGTCAACCTACCTGTGTTTGTTTTGACATTGCACCAATACACAGGGAGTGTGTGTGTGTGTGGGTGTGTGTGTGCTGGCCAACAGTTAACAATAGCAGAATATGTATGAATATGAATCCCTCAGTTATATTTTAGACACATAACATAGATATTTTAATCACCTTAATCAGGATCTTTGGACATTCATAGCTGTCAGTCTACAGTACAGCTACAGTTAATTGTCAGGTTGAAGGAAAATAAATATTTTAAAAGGGAGTACTTGCTCACCCAATACACATGATTTTGTAATTTCTTAAAATTTCTCACTTCTTTAGTGTAATCAAAATAAATTTTAAATACAGTTACCAGTATACCAGTTTGAACACAGACCGGAGTGTGTTTGCCAATCAGGCCACCCAGCAGTCTGTAGCACCAGCTATACGTAAGTTCTTTCTTAAGTTAGGATGCCACACTAAACAACACGTTGAAACTAGTTAGTTTGTAACTGTGTTGATGTTTGGTTTCACCACGGAGACGCAAGGTTCATCTTAGCTACTCTGGTGTAAAGTCCACACTAACCAAAATACTGTCACAGAAAATGACACCAATAACATTACGTTTGCATTGTGTTGTCTCTCGTGCCAAATTGTCTTTGAACACTTTGCTACGCAGAGGCTAAAATAGCTGATGTTAATCACCAAACAACAACAAAAAGGTACGTAAACTAGGACAAAATATTACGATTAGGTGATAACTATACAACCTTAATCTACAGCTAGTGCAAAATGACAACAGTGACATCGAGTGCTGAAACCTCAACTACAACACAGGGTAATATAACGTAACCTGTTATTGTGGCAGATGAAATTGTAACGTTATAACAAACATATAATACACACTGGCAAACTAGTGGTTAAATTAGTAGTTGTTAATTAGAAAGTTATCTAACCCTAGATATTTTGCTTGCCGTAGTTTGACTAGCTGGGCACAAGCCTCCTGTACGACACTCAAACCTGTACAGTCAGTATACCACCAGGATCTTAAAGTACTTGACAGGAAGCCAAACACCCATCACCATTGTTACTGTCTAAGAAATCATAATTTACTGAACTGGGGCAATCTTATCAAATTTACAGATGATTGTCTTGTTTATAAGATTCTACTATATACTGTATATACTGTCATATCTACCTACGTCATGTATATAAAGCAGCCTGTTACATTAATCATATTTATTTCATATATATTTATATCTGTACATAGTAGTTTAATGTTTATGTTTACCTTGTGGAGCTTGTTGTCCTTGTTTTTAGCTGTATGTCTATTTCTGTGTATGTACATTGAGAGCAACGAAAAACAGGAGTCAAATTTGTATGTGTACACATACATACCTGGCCAATAAAGCTGATTCTGATTCTGATAGACTCACTAGGTCTGTGGCAAGAGGGGATTGTATAATACCTATGAGGAGGACTGCCTTCAGACAGTCAGCTGTTTCAGTGAGAGCAGCTCACACATGGAACAGTCTGCCAACAATTATCAGACTGTGACACATATTCTTAATTTAAAATGAATTTAAAATCATGGTTAAAAGACCATCAAGTGTGTGACCTTACTCTGTAACTTATTCAAATAACCTGAAGCATGCTTTGTTTTATGTTTTATGTATTGTTGTCCTTGATTTAAAGTATTGTATTTATTCTTCGAAGTATGCTCTGCTATATGTTGGCTAATAGAGTTGCAAAGTGAGAGGAGATATTTTGGGCGCCCCTGGTTCCGGAAGTAAAAGTCCCTTTCATTGTTCCCACAGACAAATGTGTCAGAAAATATCTGATTCTTTTTTAAAAACTCAAAGCTACAAGCCTGTGGACAAAAAAAACTTAGAAGTTACAACTAGAAGTACGACTCCCAAGGTGCATTTCGGATCCAAGTTTTAGATGAATTTGGCAACTATGTCACCATGTTTTCAGCACCTAGGACTGGTCTGAATGCCCACTAAGACTGGTCTCCCCGGGATGACCATGGACGTTGACTGGAGCCGGCCTGTCAGCTATTGTAGAGCTAGCTTGGCCCGCTGGCAGGTTTTCAAATCTCCAACAACACTGGAGCAAATTTTGGTAAAATAATAACAGCTGTAAAATGAAAATGATAACAGCTGGGGGTTTTGCTATCCTCCGCCATCACTGCTGGTTGATGCATGGTCCAGAAGCGTCCTCAATATAATGTGCACAGTGAAAACACTTCTGTTTGGAGCGTTCTTGGCTAAATGTTGACTTTGAATTGGGACAGTACTTGAGCTGGAAGTGATGCCTTTTACAAGAACAGACAAAAATGCAGACTGAGAAGGGCTTACTAAACCAAACTACAAAACCTCAAAGTCAGTTTCATTGTTATGTAGCAGTGTAGCACTCAACAGTATACTGGGTATAGGCCCCTATGGGGAGACGCAGATCAAGGGGGGGCACACATGACCGGAGGAAAAATGTGGAGAGACTAAAGTTAAATAGACCTTTTTCCAGAGCAGACATGTTGACTTGTCAAACACAGGTACAACTATTAACATTACTAATTGCTGCATTGCAATAATTGCTGTCATCATTAATGTTACCAGTTTCACCTGTGCTTTCCCTGCTATAACAAGTTAAAATGTCTACTGTGAAAAAAGTCCAAGAATCTCATTCATTTGTGAACAATAAAGAAACAAGAGAGCCCTGATGTTTTTTGGTTTCTAAAAGGGGACATGACAGCAAAAGTTTGGGAATCACTGCGTTAAAATACGATGTAGTATAGTAGCATAGATGTATAATCTATTATAGTGAATGCTGAATTGTGTATCTGGTGTTGTATACTGTATATAACTTAGTAATGTGCAAACTTGTTTTTTATTTTCTTACATTCTAAATGATTATAGTAACATTGTAAACCTTGTCAAACCTGCTTTGGTAATACTGTACTTAAAGATTGTCACGGAAAACAGCTATTTTGAATATGCGAGGGGGAAAGTGAGAGAAGAGAGAGAGGAGAGGTAGATAGATGGGAGAAAGAGACAGTGATAAATTGGTTGGTGTGCTGACTTAGCGAAATAAAAAACAGGAAAATAGTGAGTGTGTGTGTGCGTGTGTTCTGGGTAGAAGATGAGAACGGTGCAGCAAGCAAAAAGCAAAAAGAAGAACACTGTTGGTACAGCATTCACAACGAGGGAGAAAGCGAGGGGAGAGAAGGAGAGCTGTTTTTATAATTACAGAGAGTGGTAGAGCGAGATGTCTTAACAGAGAGATAGACAGGCGGATACTTATTTTAACGGAATAGTTCAACATTTTGGCAAATACTCATTTCAGGAGTGAGATGAAAAGATCAGAATCAGTCTTATGTCTGTGTGTTAACTACAGAACTGGAGTCAGTACATTAGCATAGCTTAGCATAATTACTGGAAGCAGAATCTCTGGCTATAGATAAGGATGGTGAGTTCAAGTTTTGCTTTTAGTCTCTGTACAGGCACAGTGGCAACCTCAGTGTGACAAAAAAAAGAAAAAAAGAGTGCCACATGCAGATGCAGCGCTACATTTTTGTTTTTATTTGTTTCCTTTTTGTGCTACTTTTATATAGTTTGTTCTATTTTATTGTTTATATTCTATTCTAAATTATATATATGAATATCTATTTATACATTTACTGTGTGTGAAGCATGGAGGGGGCCACACCTGCATTTCATTTACTGTATAATGACAAACAAAAAACCTTGAATCCTTGAAGACTCTGTAAAGCTGTGCAGAGTTATTGTACCTGGCTGTTGTTTGCCAACAAATAGTTCCAGCCAGCAATTTCCCCTAAAACCACAAACTGACCATTCTCTAAACTCCTCCCCAGAGCACCAATTGTCCAGTCATAGCTTAGCAACTATAACTATGCACAGTAGGTCTGTCAGTCTTTGGATTTCTTCACATATTTAAGCTTACTACCTACAGTAGTAACACTACTATTACTTTGAAAGCCAAGATATAGCATATTATTCACTTACTACATTCGTTTGTGGGGTTACAGGCTACTACTAAAAAAAAAGCTTATATTTTTCCTTATTTACTAATAATTCTAGCTCTAGCTCTACACTGCAATACAAGAACAATGCTGTTCCTTTATTTCCATGTCTTCTGCATGGACCATCAACAGCTGAGGATGCTGACTCTTTGCCTGGGACATGTAGCTTTATGGCCCTTACAGACACAATGCGATTAGCACTGCACTTGCTGCTGGGTTCAGCGCCCATCTGGCTAGGTGTACGGGGAAGTCGCGGAGGACCGAGCAAAATAGGCAGAGTTTTCAAAACTTCTAGTCATTTTGTTGTTGCCACCTACTTGGTTGGAAACGTGTTTCCAAGATAAGGCTTTCCTCCTGAGGTCTCAATACAAGCGTAAACTTGTTTTGTACAATTCAGGGAATTCAGACACACACAAAATTAGCTTTTCCTCCATTCTGCCTTCCATACCTGGCTGGCTGCCTTGTTTCTATTGTCCACGCAGGTATTCATCACAGCGAATCGCGTGCGCTTTGCTTGACGCAGCAAAAAGCCGTTCTGGCATGGTGCATGCCATTGGAAATAATGGGTTGCACCGCACAGTGTGGCATAGCGAAATGTAAGTTGTCTTTTTAACATTTTTGTTTTTGTATAGAATATATAATAAACAAGATACATGTTTATTAGTTAGCTTTAAAGTTTTTGGTAGGTGTATTTTTTCCCTTTGGACAGAGTCAGGTTTGCTGCTTCCAGTCTTTATGCTAAGCTAGGCTAACCACATCCTGATACCAGCTCTGTACTTAACACATACCCCTGAGAGATTAATATCCATCTTCTCATCTCACTCCCAGAAAGTGTATTTCCTAAAATGTCGAACCATTCCTTTACCAGTGACGGAGGGAAGATCAATTCAATTCAATTCAATTCAGTTTTATTTATATAGCGCCATATCATAACAAAGTTATCTCAGGGCACTTTTTCTAGTAGAGCAAGTCTAGACCGACTCTTTATATTTACAGAGACCCAACCTTTCCCACCATGAGCAAGCACTATGCGACAGTGGCAAGGAAAAACTCCCTTTTAACAGGTAGAAACCTCGAGCAGAACCAGGCTCTAGGTGGGCGGTCATCTGCCTCGACCGGTTGGGTTGAGGGGGAGGGGAGAGAGAGAGCAGGAAGAAAGAGAACATACAGCAGCACAATACAGTTTCACACAGAGATGTAACGCAATGGCCGCGGCAATGGCATGGCTGTCAACACCAACAGAAACAATACTAAGAGCAATATTACAGCAGCAATACTAATAATAATAGCAACAGCAGCTGCAGCAGCGGGTGCAGAGGAGGAGCACGGGGGCAGCAGGCGGCCGCAACCATAGATCCAGACCCTACAGCTCCGGAGGCAGAAACACCTGCAGAAAGCAACAGAAGGAGAGAAAAAGGGGAGAGAAAGCACACAACTACGGGAAGAAGTTGAATTAGTAACAAGCATTGATGGGATATGAGGGCGTACAGATGGAGAGGAAGAGGAAGAGGAGGAGAGAGGAGCTCAGTGCATCATAGGAAGTCTCCCGGCAGTCTAGGCCTATAGCAGCATAACTAAGGGGTGGCTCAGGGCTCACCTGAGTCAGCCCTACTATAAGCTTTATCAAAGAGGAAAGTCTTAAGCCTACTCTTAAATGTGAGGAGGTTGTCCGCCTCCCGTACACAAACTGGGAGCTGGTTCCACAGGAGAGGAGCTTGATAGCTGAGGCTCTGGCTCCCATTCTACTTTTAGAGACTCTAGGAACCACAAGGAACCCTGCATTCTGGGAGCGCAGTGCTCTAGTGGGGTAATAGGGTACTATGAGCTCTTTAAGATATGATGGTGCCTGACCATTTAGGGCTTTGACGGTGAGGAGAAGGATTTTAAATTCTATTCTGGATTTTACAGGGAGCCAGTGTAGAGAAGCTAATATTGGAGAGATATGATCTTTTTTCCTGGTTCTTGTCAGTAAACGTGCCGCAGCATTCTGGATCAGCTGGAGAGTCTTAAGGGACTTATTGGGGCAGCCTGATAGTAGAGAGTTGCAATAATCCAGCCTAGATGTAACAAATGCATGGACTAGTTTTTCTGCATCTGTTTGAGACAGGATGTGCCTGATTTTTGCAATGTTACGTAAATGAAAAAAGGCAGTTCTTGAGGTTTGTTTTATGTGGGAGTTACAGGACATATCCTGATCAAAGATAACTCCAAGATTCCTTACGGTGTCGCTGGAGGCCAGGGCAATGCCATCTAGAGAAACTATATCTTTAGATAATGTGTTTCGAAGGTGTTCGGGGCCAAGTACAATAACTTCGGTTTTGTCTGAGTTTAACATCAGAAATTGCAGGTCATCCAGGTTTTTATGTCCTTCAGGCATGCTTGAAGTTTAGCTAATTGATTAGTTTCATCTGGCTTGATCGATAAATATAATTGGGTATCATCTGCATAACAATGAAAATTTATGGAGTGCTTCCTAATAATATTGCCCAAAGGAAGCACATACAAGGTAAACAGAATTGGTCCAAGCACAGAACCTTGTGGAACTCCGTGACTAACTTTGGCATGCATAGAGGATTCATCATTAACATGTACAAACTGATATCGATCTGATAAATAGGATTTAAACCAGCTTAGTGCGGTGCCTTTAATGCCAATTAAATGTTCTAGTCTCTGTAATAGAATGTGATGGTCAATGGTTTCAAATGCGGCACTAAGATCTAATAAGACAAGTACAGAGACAAGTCCTTTGTCAGATGCAATTAGAAGGTCATTTGTAACTTTCACTAGTGCTGTCTCTGTGCTATGATGCACTCTACATCCTGACTGAAAATCCTCAAACAGCTTATTGTTGTGTAGAAAGTCACACAACTGATTGCCAACTGCTTTCTCAAGGATCTTAGAGAGAAAAGGAGGGTTAGATATAGGTCTATAATTTGACAGAACCCATGGATCAAGAGTGGGCTTTTTAAGAAGAGGTTTAATTACAGCTACTTTAAAGGACTGTGGCACATAGCCTTTTAATAAGGACAGATTGATCATATCTAGTAAAGAAATGCTAACTAAGGGTAACATTTCTTTAAGCAGCCTAGTTGGGACGAGGTCTAAGAGACACGTTGATGGCTTAGATGAGGAAATCATGGAAGTTAGCTGATAAAGGTTGATGGGAGAAAAGCAGTCCAAATGTACATCAGGTTTTACAGTTGTTTCTAAGGTTCCTGTGTTTGAAGATAAGTCAGTACCAACTGAGGGCAGGAGGTGCTGAATTTTGTCTCTAATAGTTAGAATTTTATCATTAAAGAAGCTCATGAAGTCGTTACTAATGAGGTCTATAGGAATACATGGCTCAACAGAGCTGTGACTCTCTGTCAGCCTGGCTACAGTGCTGAACAGAAACCTGGGGTTGTTCTTATTTTCCTCTATTAATGATGAGTAGTAGGCTGCTCTGGCATAACGGAGGGCCTTCCTATAAATTTTAAGACTATCTTGCCAGGCTAAACGTGATTCTTCCAGATTGGTGGAACGCCATTTCCTTTCAAGTTTTCGCGATGTTTGTTTTAGTTTGCGGGTTTGCGGGTTATACCATGGAGCTAACCTCCTCTGTTTTATTATCTTCTTTTTTAGAGGGGCGATAGAGTCGAGTATTATTCATAGTGAGCCTGCAGCACTATCAACAAGATGATCAATTTGGGAGGGACTAAAGTTAGCATAGGAGTCATCTGTTACATTGAGACATGGAACTGAATTAAATGCCGATGGAATCACTTCCTTAAATTTAGCTACAGCACCATCAGATAGACATCTGGTGTAGGAATGTTTGCCTAATGGCGTGTAGTCCAGTAATAGGAATTCAAAAGTTATTAAATAATGGTCTGATAAAAAAGAATTCTGTGGAAAGACTATTAGATGTTCAATTTCTATGCCATAGACAAGAACAAGGTCGAGGGTGTGGTTAAAACAGTGAGTGGGTTTATGTACACTCTGACAGAAGCCAATTGAGTCTAATAATGAGATAAACGCAGCACTAAGGCTATCATTTCCTACATCCACATGAATATTAAAATCACCTACAATAATTATTTTATCTGTTTTAAGGACTAAACCTGATAAGAACTCTGAGAATTCAGATAAAAATTCAGAATACAGTCCAGGAGCTCAGTACACTATAACAAATAGAATTGGCTGTAGTATTTTCCAGGTTGGGTGTGAAAGACTAAGAACAAGGCTTTCGAACGAGTTATAATTTAGTTTAGGTTTGGGTTTGATTAATAGGCTTGAGTCGAAGATGGCTGCAACTCCACCTCCTCGGCCTGAGCCTCGAGGAGTGTGAGTATTAATGTGACTGGGGGGAGTGGATTCATTTAGGCTAACATATTCATCCTGACACAGCCAGGTTTCAGTAAGACAGAATAAATCAATATTATGATCTGATATTAGATCGTTCACTAGAACAGCTTTAGATGAGAGAGATCTGATGTTCAAGAGTCCACATTTAATTCTCCCATTTTGTTGTACTGTTGCAGTGGTGGTTTTACTTTTTATTAGGTTTTTATGTGTAACTCTTCTGTTTACTTTTGATTTAAATAATTTAAGTGGTCAGGGGGCAGACAACCTCTCTGTGGAGTTTAGGGTGGGTAACTGCTCTAATGGAAGCGCAGAGAAGCGTGTAGGACTGCAGCTCTGCCTCCTGGTCTGGACCACAGACTGTATTAAGTCTGTGGTCTGAACTCTGAGCTGTCATGGCTTTGGGCCACTAATAAATTCGGCCAGATTTCTAGATATGAGAGCTGCTCCATCCAAAGTGGGATGAATGCCATCTCTCCTAATCAGACCAGGTCTTCTCCAGAAAGTCCGCCAATTATCTACAAAGCCCACATCATTACCTGGACACCACCTCGACAACCAGCGGTTGAATGATGACATGCGGCTATACATGTCATCGCTAGTAAGATTAGGTAGGGGCCCAGAGAAAACTACGGAGTCCGACATTGTCTTTGCATATGTACACACCGACTCAACATTAATTTTCGTGACCTCCGATTGGCGTAATCGGGTGTCATTACCGCCGACGTGAATAACAATCTTAGCATATTTACGCTTATCCTTAGCCAGCAGTTTTAAATAGGATTCAACGTCGCCCGCTCTGGCCCCTGGGATGCATTTGACTGTGGTCGCTGGTGTCGCTAATTTCACGTTTCGCAAAATGGAGCTGCCAATAATCAAAGTTGGTTTCTCAGCGGGTGTGTCGCTGAGTGGAGAGAACCTGTTAGAAACGTGAACGGGTCGGTGGTGAACCGTGGGCTTTGGTTTAGGGCTATGCTTCTTTCGAACAGTCACCCAGCCTCCCTGGCTTCCCGGCTGCTCGGGAGTTGCCGGGAGACGGCTAGCAGAAGCTACCTTTGGTCGGCTCGCACCGGCTAGGGGCTGGCTAGCTACGGCTGACTGACTCACAAACACAAGCTAAGGCTTTGGGGCCCCCTGACCCCTTGGGGCCCGGGGCCTGTTCAGTACTCCATCCAGGCGCATGTCTTCAGACAGTCTCTCCTCAAACACATTCATAGTGTTGCGCTTACTTTCTCACCTCCACACAGCTGACCAATCACCCTGCATGAAGTGAAGTGAAGTGAAGTGTGCATTTTGGATTGTTGGTTTCAGAGAGTTACAGAAATTGTGTGATGCAGCCCCACCAGTTTCAACACGGGAAAGGGGATTTCAGATGCTGTTCTCACAAACACTTTCTTTAATGATTTATGTGGCCTTTAGTCCGTCTCTCAATACTGTCTGACTTCCTCTCTGTGCCTCTCAGCCCATGGTTTCCTACTGAAGACATAAATCGTTAAAAAACAGCTCACAAATATATAGTTTCATGTTTAAAAAGGCTCAGTAATTCCCTAAAACAGCTGCTCACTGTAGTTTTTATCAAACAAACAGGAGGAAATAGTGCATTTGTTGGGGACTATTTTCAGCGGTGGATGAATCCACATTTGGTGCTCTAGTGAGTATTTGGGGCAGCAGGACGGTGTGTGTGGGACTGAGTCCAAATAAACTACAGTGTGTGTGTTCATGGTGATGAGGGAATATGTCACCCAGTGCAACAGTGTGGCTCATGTGTGTTCAGGCAAGATGGCAAGATCAATGGTCTGAGGTCCAATTTTCCCCCGACTGTTTTACCTGCCGCCCCATTCAGCCATCCTACTTTACTGTCTGAATTTGCTCCTACATGCCTGCAAACCCTGTTAAACACGGTAGTTCACACTCGTCCCTCCTCCAGTCCCTGTGATATAGTCCCCACAAAATTTCTAAATTCCGTCCTTCCAGTCGTAGATCCCAGCCTGCTCTCTATTATCAACTACTCTCTCACTTCCGGGTCCGTACCTGACTATTTTAAATTGCTAGTGTTCAGCCACTTCTCAAAAAACCCTCTCTCGATCCAGCCCAGTTACAGAATTATAGGCCAATCTCCAAGCTACCATTTCTATCCAAAATCCTAGAAAAAATCGTTACGGACCAACTTCTGGAGTTGGTTGAGGGTCATCAAATCTTTGATAATTTCAATCCGGTTTTCGCCATAAGCATAGTACTGAGACTGCATTACTACGAGTTACCAATGACATTCTTATGCATGCAAACAAAGGTGAATATTTCATTCTTATTCTACTTGATTTGACTGCTGCCTTCGATACCATCGATCACGCCATTTTACTTGATAAGTTGCATAACTGGGTCGGCATTTCTGGTACAGCTTTAAACTGGTTTTATTCCTATTTGACTAATAGATATTTCAATGTTCGTATCAATAATATGTATCCACCTCAGCTCCCCTGCGGTATGGCATCCCGCAGGGGTCGGTCCTTGGACCTATCCTCTTTTCACTGTACATGCTTCCTCTGGGTCACTTGTTCAGCCGTTTTCAAGATGTGTCATATCACTGTTATGCCGATGATACACAGATCTATTTCTCTGCAAAACTCAATAACCTGAACCAATTGTCCTCCATTCATGATTGTTTAGCAGCAACCAAAGATTGGATGTCTCTTAATTTTCTCCACTTAAACCCTGACAAAACAGAAATTCTTTTAATTGGACCTGGTAACTTTGCCACTGCAGCTGATCGGTTTATTGGTCCATTTAAGTCAAATGTCAAATCCACCGCTAGGAATCTTGGTATCATCTTTGACCAGTATATGACTTTTGACCATCATGTTACTAAGCTTGTCCAGTCCTGCTGTCTTCAGCTAAGAAATATCTCAAAAATCAGACCTATCTTATCTTCTAAGGATCTTGAACTGTTAATTCATACTTTCATTTTCTCCCGTTTAGACTATTGTAATTCCATCTACACGTGCCTCAGTCAAGCTGCTTTAAATCACTAACAACTGGTTCAAAATGCAGCTGCCAGACTATTAACCAGAACCAGCTATCGGTCCCACATTACCCTTGTTCTTGCATCCCTCCATTGGCTTCCTGTAAAATTGAGAATAAACTACAAGATCCTGTTGATTACTTATAAAGCACTACACGACCTCGCCCCTAGATACATTTCAGATCTCCTTGTTCCTCACTCCACTTCCTGGCCGCTCCGATCTTCAAATCTCAGCCTTTTATCCATCCCTTGCACCAACTGCAAAACAAAAGGTGATCGCGCCTTTGCAGTCTTAGCCCCAACCCTCTGGAATCATCTTCCCTAATCGGTCAGATTTGCTAAATCTTTACACAGTTTTAATTAAATTAAATTCAGTTCAGTTTTATTTATATAGCACCATATCATAACAAAGTTATCTCAGGGCACTTTTTCGTATAGAGCAGGTCTAGACCGACTCTTTATATTTACAGAGACCCAAGGCAGGAGAAAAGAGAACCACACAACTACGGGAAAGGGAAGAAGTTGAGTTAGTAACAAGCATTGATGGGATATGAGTGTGTACAGATGGAGAGGGAGAGGAGGAGAGAGGAGCTCAGTGCATCATAGGAAGTCCCCCAGCAGTCTAGGCCTATAGCAGCATAACTAAGGGGTGACTCAGGGGTCACCTGAGTCAGCCCTACTATAAGCTTTATCAAAGAGGAAAGTCTTAAGCCTACTCTTAAATGTGAGGAGGGTGTCTGCCTCCCGTACACAAACTGGGAGCTGGTTCCACAGAAGAGGAGCTTAATAGCTGAAGGCTCTGGCTCCCATTCTACTTTTGGAGACTCTAGGAACCACAAGGAACCCTGCATTCTGGGAGCGCAGTGCTCTAGTGGGGTAATAGGGTACTATGAGCTCTTTAAGATATGATGGTGCCTGACCATTAAGGGCTTTGAAGGTGAGGAGAAGGATTTTAAATTCTACTCTGGATTTTACAGGGAGGCAGTGTAGAGAAGCTAATATTGGAGAGATATGATCCCTTTTCCTGATTCTTGTCAGTAAACGTGCCGCAGCATTCTGAATCAGCTGGAGAGTCTTAAGGGACTTATTGGGGCAGCCTGATAATAGAGAGTTGCAATAATCCAGCCTAGACGTAACAAATGCATGGACTAGTTTTTCTGCATCTTTTTGAGACAGGATGTGCCTGATTTTTGCAATGTTATGTAAATGAAAAAAGGCAGTCCTTGAAGTTTGTTTTATGTGGGAGTTAAAGGACATATCCTGATCAAAGATAACTCCAAGATTCCTTACGGTGTCGCTGGAGGCCAGGGCAATGCCATCTAGAGAAACTATATCTTTAGATAATGTGTTTCGAAGGTGTTCGGGGACAAGTACAATAACTTCAGTTTTGTCTGAGTTTAACATCAGAAAATTGCAGGTCATCCAGGTTTTTATGTCCTTAAGACATGCTTGAAGTTTAGCTAATTGATTAGTTTCATCTGGCTTGATCGATAAATATAATTGGGTATCATCTGCATAACAATGAAAATGTATGGAGTGCTTCCTAATAATATTGCCTAAAGGAAGCATATATAAGGTGAATAGAATCGGTCCAAGCACAGAACCTTGTGGAACTCTGTGACTAACTTTGAGGATTCATCATAGAGGATTCATCGTTAACATGTACAAACTGATATCGATCTGATAAATAGGATTTAAACCAGCTTAGTGTGGTGCCTTTAATGCCAATTATGCCAATGTTCTAGTCTCTGTAATAGAATGTGATGGTCAATGGTATCAAATGCGGCACTAAGATCTAACAAGACAAGTACAGAGACAAGTCCTTTGTCGGATGCAATTAGAAGGTCATTTGTAACTTTCACCAGTGCTGTCTCTGTGCTATGATGCACTCTAAATCCTGACGGAAAATCCTCAAATAGCTTATTGTTGTGTAGAAAGTCACACAACTGACTGGCAACTGATTTCTCAAGGATCTTAGAGAGAAAAGGAGGGTTAGATATAGGTCTATAATTTGACAAAACCCCTGGATCAAGAGTGGGCTTTTAAAGAAGAGGTTTAATTACAGCTACTTTAAAGGACTGTGGCACATAGCCTTTTAATAAGGACAGATTGATCATATCTAGTAAAGAAGTGCTAAGGGTAAAACTTCTTTAACCAGCCTAGTTGGGACGGGGTCTAAGAGACACGTTGATGGCTTAGATGAAGAAATCATTGAAGTTAGTTGATTAAGATTGATGGGAGAAAAGCAGTCTAAATGTATATCTGGGGGACTTACTTAAGTGGCTTCTAAAAACCCATCTTTATAGGCTAGCCTTTTCATAAATCTCCCCCTTTTTGTTTTGTTTTGTGCTGTGTTTTTATTGCAATTTTTGTTTTGTTCTGTGCTGTGTTTTTATTGCAATTTACTCTTCCTTTATGTATTTTGATTTTTCATATGTGTGTGTGAAGCACTTTGTAACTATGTGTTTTAAAAAGTGCTATATAAATAAAGCTTTACTTACTTACTTACTTACTTACTTACTTACTTACTATCACACTATTTTAACCAACAACCTACCAAAACTAAGTTAACTGACTGGAAAAGTTTCCAACTGTATTCTTCAAAAAAAGGGGTAGGCAGGAGGAGGCACAATGGAGAGGAGGAGAAGAGAGGAGGGGAGCTGGGAGAGAGAAAAAAAGAAAGAAGAAGAAAAGGAAGAAGGCGGAAGAGAAGACCAAATAATAAAACACTGAAGTGGTGTGACAAGTTTGACCACTCTCCCCTGAAGACAAGGACACTAACAACAAGACAGTATGTGTGTGTGTGTGTGTGTGTGTGTGTGTGTGTGTGGGTGTGACTGAGAGAGAGAGACAAAGGAGGAAGTCATGAAAAGGATAGACAACAATAAAAAAACTTAAAAGTTGAGTAAATATGATACTAGGGCACTGTGTAGGATGTCTTTTCAGGGACATACCATAATGTGTTTTGCAGTTTCATGAAGGTGGTTTACAGTCTAACTGTAATGGAAACTTGACTGTTCACTCCTTTAGATAATCAACATTAACAAGGAACAATGATTAAATACAAGATGTTTAGGTCATGTGCTTTTAAAAGTCCTGAAAAACACGGACTCTGCTGGGAACTCTGGTCTCTATGCATTTGGCTTGAGGAGGCAAATGTTGGACTTAAAGGAGTACTCCAACAATTTAGTATTACACCTCCTTAAAGCTGGGGGACTTACTAAAATATCCTGCAACACGTTAGCAGAGCAGCAGCTTCAGTCCTCCGTCTGTGTCTACACAAGATGCGTTCAGGCACAGTACTGAGTGTAGGTCACTCGCGTTTTGACGTACTCAGAGCCCAACACACAATAACCATAGTTACTGGTACACACATAAAACAGAGGAAAATAGACTTGAAGCATAAAGGTATGCTTTGGGCCGTGGCCTGTGTAAACAGCTGTATGGCTTCAAGTAGAAGCGTATCGGTTCCATCAGACATGCGTGATACAGACGACTGAAGAATGCTGCTGAAACGCCTCCTGTGTAGACACGCTATTAACCTTTAGTATGGGTCAAGCTTGAAAAACACTGGACCCTACAATTTCCATGATGCAACTCAACAGCATCTTTCATTAGACTTGACTGAATCAAGTATTTTCTCATTTTTCGCTTATAGACTGTACTGTAATATGAGCATAAGCAACTTCTGTCATTTCTGAGGGACAGGATTAAATGGCAAATACAGCTAATGTAAGTATTTTGTTAAATTTACTCAAATTACACAGATTTGTTTTTCATTATTTTTAAAAAGTACACATTGTCTTTTGAAGCACATGACCTTGTTCACTAATATACACAAAGAATCATCTCAAAACAATATTTTTCAGCCAGCTAGAACAGAGGAAAGATTACTGAAAATCTCTCAATACTCTGGCATCAGTTCATCTTTTTTATTTCTCAGGCTGATGCAATTAGCCAAACACACTGAATTAAAACAGTTTAACAGTGGATAAACGGGATATATGTACCCCTGTGAGTGAGCGAGTGAGAGAAGTGTGTATTCACCTTTCAGATGTTGCCTGTCTTCGTTTAATCTTCCTCTCTACCAGGTCAGCATGGCTCTGTGTCTCTGTCACTGCTGATCGGTCCACAGCATCTTCATCCATCCCTTCCTCTTCCCCCTCCTCCGTCCCTCCTTCCTCCCCATGCCTCCCTTCATCCTTGATAAGAAGCATGTCATAGGATCACAACTAATTGGTTTACAGTATGTGTGAAGGAAAGCCTTTTCAAAATGAGGTGTAAAAAATGAATTTCAGTTGTTAGTTTCACCCCTAAATTTGGGATTCTCACTAAAAAACATAATTGTTGCTGGTAACCTGAATGAAATAGCACACACTGGTTGTTTGGGGAAACAAAGGCTACATTTGGGGAAGCCGTGAAGTGATTTAAGTGAAACGTACCTGTGTCAATTTAATATCATCCTCTCTTAATCCATTCATTTCTATCTCTTCCACTTTGATTCTTCTTTTTTTCTCTCTTCCCTCTTTCAGTCTACCCACCACCTTCTGGGCAAGCTGTTTCACCTTTCCTCTTGCATTGCTCTTCTGGATTGTTTGCTTCACCTCTCCATCCAGAAGTGCCTCAGCAATTTCCTGTGCGTCCTCTAACCTCTGCAGCCCTAGCTGACATGAATCCGACTGTGCCCCCACCACCTCTGTCCCTTCCCGATGTCCAGATGACAATTTAGAAATCACTTCAGAATCTTGCCCCCCTTGCCCAGGGATCTGGATTTCTTTGTTGTTTCCTGTCCATTTGAGTGTCTCAATGTTTGAGTCTGTCCCTATTGGGTTGAACTGGGCAGGAAGTGTGTGTGAAAGAGGACCAGGTTGGACATTTGCTTTGTTCTGGTGTTGTTTCCCTGGGTGCTGAGACTCACGATGAAGACTTTGGTTCTCAGCTGTGATTACTGGCGTTGGTCTGTTTCTACAAGGGGGCTTGAGACAGAATCTGTTCCCACTTCTTGGCAATTCTACATTCTGATTCACTGTAGATTTCATGACTGTTTCTTCTAGATGGGAAGGCATTTCCGTCATGGTTGGAGTTGTCAACTCAGCATCTCTGGGATCTCCATTTACCTTCCCTCTGTCCTGTCCTTCTCCTTCACTCTCATCACCTTCCTTGTCCAACAAGTCTTTGTCTCTCCGCTGTTCACCCTCCTGCTTCCTCCTCTCCTTTTCCTCTTCTGCTGCAGCCTTCATGGCACTGAAGAGCTGTGGAGGTTTGATGGGTGGTTTTGGGGGATATTTTCGATGTGGCTTTGGTAGAGGCTGTGGCGGAATCATTCGTTCTGGTTTTGCAGGAACTGTAGATGTACAGTTTCTGTTGGTTGCTACCATGTCAGGATCTTCATCTGGGATAAGGTCTGGGCATTTTATCGCTAGCAGGGATGAATTTTCTGTCATGGTAGGAGTGGTCAACCCAGCATTACTAGGATCTTCATTATCCTTCCCCCTGTCCTCTCCTTCCTCTCCACCTTTCTCCTTGTCTGTAAATACTACCAAGATCTGTCGCGGAGGTTTACCCACATCCAGATGACTTTCTGTTCCAGATAATTCTTTGTACTCTTGTGTCTTCTCATTTCTTTCAGTCAGATGTTGCTCCTCCCTGTTCCTCTCGTCTTCTATGTTTCCTGTCTGTTTCCTCCATTCTGCCTCTTGTTTCCTTCTCTGCTTCCCTTCGTCTGTCTCAGCCCTCTTTGGGTTTTTGGAGCGTGGAGGCTTTATAGGAGGAGGTCTTGGAGAAGGCTGTGGTGAGCATTTTGGTTCTACTTTTGGTAAAATGACATTTGCGTAGCTGTTGTGCATGTCAGGTTCTTCCCCAGGGACAAGGTCCAAGCATTGATTGTTTCCTTTAACTCCACTCAATACAGGAGACGTCTGGCATGCCAGTGAGTTCAAGGGTTTAGTCTCTTTATTAAAGGTTTTCAATTGTGGGCCCTGGCCTAAAGTTTTCTCAAATGCAGGGGACCTCTGGTGATGCTTGGGAGGTAGTGGGGGAGGGATTGCCAACATGGAAGGAGGCATCAGTGCTTTCCTGTTGTCCACTTCAGGAATAGCAGCAGAGGTGGAACCCTTCAATCCCCCGGCAGTACAAAGGACTAGATCTGGATCTGACATGATGATGTAATTCACATCTTGGTCCTTTTCAGTCAGTTCCCCATTGTTGTTTTGCACTTCAGCTTGAGGGTTGCCTTTTGGACTTTGTTTGTTTTCTTTGTGTTCATTTGTTTCTTCCAAATCATCAAAGTTGAGCTCCATGTGCACATAAATCCCTGAATCCCATGAATGCGCGGATGACCTCTTTGAGCGCACATGGTTGCGCCCAGTGGGACTCTGAGTGGGACTGGATGCTGTGTGTGTCGTCATGGTGAGTGTTTGGATCTTTCTTGTCGGGGACTATTGTATTCCTTTAGTGTCTGTATCACATTCTAATGTGAGAGAGACAGAGAGAAGGAACATGTCTCATTATCCATATAACACATAGTACTATCAGAAGCGAACCCATAGCATAATGTAGCACCCACACTCACGAATTGAATACTTTTTATCCACATCTTTCTGACCTACAGCATATGTACAGTATGTTCCAGTCTTGTATTTGTTAATACAACGTATTAGATCCAGTGATGCTAAGTACATTTACTCTGTACTTAAGTACAATTTCAGGGTACTTTGAGTACTTATTTTTTCTGCTAATTTATACTTCTAATCCACTACATTTCAAAGGGAAAGATTGTGCCTCTTACTCCACAATGTGACAGCGATAGTTACAAGTTAAGATAAAGATCTGACATGGAAAGCATAAGGTGAACTTACATGATGCATATCAAATATTATGTATTTTTACAGATTAAATTATCCAACAGTATATAAAGTAGAGCCCAACCTCGACCAGTTATAACATTGAAATGCTGCTTACACATGAATCAGAAATAACAATCAACTAATATAATATTAGAATAATAATATAAAACTGACAAGGGGCCATTCTGCTGCAGTAGAGAGTAGTAGATTTTGCAATGATAATAAGATTTTGAATGTATGATTTTGAATTTTGTCTGATCCTCAAATCGGCCTTTTATCCATCCCCTGTTCCAACTGCAAAAGAAAAGGTGATGGCGCCTTCGCTGTCTTAGCCCCAACCCTCTGGAATCATCTTCCCCAATCTATCAGATTTGCTGAATCATTGGACAGTTTTAAGTGGCTTCTAAAAACCCATCTTTATAGGCAAGCCTTTTTATAAATCTCCTCCCCTTTTTTTCTGTGTGTGCTGTGTTGTTCACTTTGTAACTGTTTTAAAAAGTGCTATATAAATAAAGCTACTTCCTTACTTACTTACATTGTAGTATTGCTACTTTTACCTAAATGTAAGGTATGAATAGTTTTCCCACCACTGCTAGATTTGATGTATTCAATATTCTGTACTGGTTAGTAACCCATATTTGATATATTCTTCCTCAGTCTATAATGTGCCCTAATTGCTGCAGCAACATCTGAATCTCCCTACAGAGCATCATTAATGTCTCACATCAGTTCACCTCACTGGATCAACATAGTTTTTGCTAAATATTATAGATAGATGCAGTCTCTTACCCCTTTTCCTTCTAACTCGACAGGTTGTCTTCTTCGTGCGTGCTCCTGTCCCTCTGCCACCTGTGTCTGCGTCATCTTTGATTTTGTGCCGCGTTCTTTCTTCCGGACTTTCTATTTTAATCCCTTCTTCCTTCTGTCTCAGGTTTTCCCCATGCTCTGTTATCAGACTGTAGTATCATTAACTGACAGAACCGGTTCTGCCTCAGGCACTTTATTTGACTCTCTCTCTCTGTTGCATTTTTGGATTTTCTCATCCTTATTTTGAGCGATACCTTTTCTCTCTCCAGGAGGGTGTACAGGCTTTAGAGCTGGAAGTCACTCTTCATGATGGCTATGGCACAATGAGAGAGGGGCCTGATAAGCAGATGAGAGAGGGGCCTGATAAGCAGAGCAGACATGTGGGACATATTACATGTCTGTATGGACGATGACACATCCTGCAATAACAATGGTCATTGTAATGACTCCTCTCTCAGTCATTAAACTATTCTAAGTCACTATAGGCAGGTCAGCTGACACCATGGCTTTTTCTTATATTAATAAATATTATTTTTAAAAAGCAATTCTTAAGAATAGTCAGGGATTAAAGTTATGATATATTCCATATTTCTACCATTAGTCTCAGTGTTTACAATTTTAAAGTGTTCTAGATTTCAGAAGTGGCAGACAAAAAAACTGAGTGGGTGGTAGAAATGTTCAGTAACCTGCCACAGTGGCAGACCCTGACTATAGGTACTGATAATGAACATCTTTTGAAATAACTAGAGGTGCTCTGACCAGCATAAGAAGAACATTTAATCAAACCTGATGAAGCACCTTAAAGCTGGCCATCCAGAGTGCAAGGAAAGGCCAGCAACTATTGCCCAAACAGGTGAGTGGAAGAAAAAAAGGATGCATTCAAACACTTGTCTGATTTCATACTTTATTAACCAATGCAATGGCATTATGGACTCCTATAACAAGAACTCCACTGATCCACTTCTTGGTTTTGGAAAAATGTTATTGATGCACCTCTATGATGGTAAAGTTACAAATTGTTATGTGTTATAATTTAGTTAATAACATCTATACATATACACATATATTATTGTACACAGTGTCTAACATTCTGTAGAGTTGACTTGTAGAGTGAACTTCATTAGTGAACATAACAACAATACATGACACGCGATGAACACGAGTGAACGCAGCCTCGGGGAAGAGATACATGTTACACATGTACAAAGACCTTCTGCTTAGAATACATATGTTTTGAAAGTTTTCTTATTATGAGAATGAGACATAACGTCAGTGTAGACATTCATTTAACTTAAAAAAGCAGGTAAACAAGGTTTGATTTATGTGTACAGTACTGTGTGCAGGATAGGACTGACTAGAAAATAAGAATCCGCATTTCAGTTACTGTAAAATGTGAAACTAAATCATATTTTCAAATCTGAGAATAGAGTTTGGCAGAATCTTTCCAGAATTAATGACTACATTCACAATGCCAAAACAAATGAGCCACAGTTTCTGGATCGTCATTGTAGAAAGTAGAGTTTGTATTGGCAACCTTTTGTGTTTTTGAGGGTAGTATTTGGAAGGATAACATTTACAGATGGTTTTGTAATGACACCTCTTTAACTTTGTTATTAACAAACATTTTCCTGAGAGGGACCAACAAAAATTGTTCATAAATCTGTTCCAGTAGCAAGTTATAAACAGCTTTTTTTTTGGATGAGTGGAAGGAGAAAAGCAAGTAGTGTAATCAGGTGTGTCGACCGGGTCTAGAGAAGGTCGCGTATAGGAGAGGCTACATCCTTTCATATTAGCCTATATTACCAAACCAGAGGGGACTGAATCCAGGACATGGTGAACTCTTTTTTAGCTCACAGGTATGTTGCAGAAAAATGCGAAGAAAAAACTCATAAAACTTCACAATTATAAGGAAAGCCTCTGCTCTGCTTTAAAATATATAACACCAAAAAGACCACATAAAATTGAAAATAAAAGTTCCAAATTGATATGGAGTTTATTTTTTAAGTTCTTAACTTTATATATGCTTTGTCAATATGTCAATATTATATATAAATTATATATAATTTAATATAATTAATACATTTTTTGATTATATATAAATAATATATAAAAATATTAAAAAGAAAAAAGAAAAAGTATATGTAGCCTATATATTGTTTAACGACAGTTAACACAGGGGACGGGGCGAGAAGCAGGGCAGCCAATCCAAACCCTCCATTTTCTATCATGTGATTTTGGAACCCGGAATAACAACACCCTCTCTTGAAAGTTGCGGTTTTACTGTGGGATATATGTTTCTACAGAGCAGTAATGAAGTCGGCTCTTCTTCACGTGTCGGCCGCCTTTGTGCTCTGTGTCGCCTTGGCGAACACCGGCCTGTTCGCGGAAGTTGCGGTGGACTTGTCTTATGAGCATTATGCAGAGAAAAGGGTCGATCACCTGCCTGGTTTCCTGGCGATGCCCTGTAACTGTCTGATTAACCTGGCTTATATCTTGATGGGACTGTACTGGTTGCTGCTGTGGCCCAGGGGCGTCAAAGAAACGGACCAAGCCCGGTACATGAGAGAAGTATTCGCCTTCATGGCTGTCTTTTACGGACTTGTGCAGTGGACGCGCTTGGCGGTGCTACAGCGCGCTCCCGCCGTGCTCGACCAGTGGTTCACCTTACCGATTTTCACGTGGGTTCCGGTGTGGATCGGCTTCATAGAGCACGGACCGACGAAGTGGCGCGCGTCGCACGCGGCAGCGTTCGAACTGTTGTCTATCCTCAGCTACGGCCTGGCGCTGGCGCACGAGCGGGGATTCGAAGTGGCGCTGGGCTGTCACGTCGCCCTTGCTCTGTACAAGGGAGTTCGCGTGCAGCTGGGGCGCGGGGACGCTCGTACGCGGGGACATCTGCTGCTGGCGGTGCTGTCATGTGCGGGCTTCGTGGTGCTGAAGCTGCTGGATCACTGGCTCGCTCGGCACCGGCTCTTCCAGCGGCTCACTGGACACTTCTGGTCCAAAGTGTGCGACGTGCTCCAGTTCCACTTTAGCTTCTGTTTCCTGACCACACTGGCGCAGAGGGCGCAGGGGAAGACCGCAGCACAGCAGCAGTGAGAACCGGTCAGAGATGAGGAGGAGCTCTGATGAGAGAGACGCTTTAATTTCACTGTGATTTAAAGATTTCATCTCAGATAGCCTATAGAATGACGTGTAGCAGTTCAGTGGGCTATTAAACATGACTCTCCACATGGGTGGGATTTGATTCTGTCATGATACACATAACACCCTTGTCCAAATATTCACATAAAACCAGAACAACAAACAGATTCAATCCAACATGGCACATGGGCAGTAAAACAAACTCTATAGAGCATGCAACAAACAAGGAGTCATTCATCAAACAGAATAAAGATCCTAAAAGTTCAAATACAGTGGTCCTGGCAGCCCCAAATCATGACTGAGACCGCTGAGTCTCTGCTAGGCTACAGTACAAACTTTAATGAAAGTTGTTATATGCAGACTAAATGTTAGATATGACTCATTTAATACAATATTGAGTGTATTCACCCATCTCTCCTCTCTGAATTCTAGATTCAGAGTGTCTGACACCATCTGGTCAGCTCGTCCAAATCTGGAATTATATACACTTGCTGGCCTTTAGTACACTCAAACCATTAACAGTGTTTAGCCATTTTAATGATTTAAAATGTTTTATTCTTAAATTAGTTATTTTCTTGTAATCAAAAATGAAACGCATCTTGTTGTGTACAATCTGTAAGCATGGCTGTTGTCGTTGTTGTTGCTTAGAAAGACCATGGTGATTGAACGTACATGCAGCTATTAGACCAACATCTCATCTGTTTGGAGTTTGTGGTTGAGTTTGTGTTTGTTCCAAGAAAATGTTTAAAGTGTCTGATCCATAACAAAGTGACATTTACATTCACTGTAGCAGATGGAGGTTGTGTTAATCTTCATGCCTAAGGATAAAGCCAAACTTGATCTTACATGGCGGAGCACACAGATGGAGCATGTTCATGTTCCTCAGGTGTGAAGCACTTCAAATGGCCTTTGTGTATGAAATGTGCCATATAAATAAACTTGCCTTGAAACTTACCGTTTTGCATGTGAAAACGTCACAAATTAGGACATGACATGTGACTTCAAACTCTCGTCTCACTAATGAAATTTAAAACATCACGTGAAATCACATTTCACATATAATATTTAATGTGCAGTGCTGTTTCATATGTGATTAATTCACAAATAGGCACGTGTGGCCTTTGGACATTTCACATGTAAAAACATGAATGTCGTGCTATTTTTGTAAGGATAAAGTTGACACCAAAAATAAATAAATAAATAATAAATATAATAAAAGTATTTCATATTCTTCAACCAGATTTTTCCCCTGGAAGTGTGGAGGTGGCTTTGGAACATCATTTAGACCTTCATGTTGGGAAATAAAATGAAACATTTGACTGAATAAATGAAATTAAAAATCCAAATAATTAACAAAAATGTAGGGAAGGGACTTGAACTCAATATTTCTTAGATCCTGTCTGGGGCCCTCCTTATGAACCTATCATTTGGTGACCTGCTGCAAAACTACTAACTTTCCACACTGACACATGAGATCCTGTAAATCTGACATCTGGTTTACCACACTGACCAGCTTGTCAGTTCCCTAATGTGTTGCTGTTAACCAGATAATACCTTGTCAATCTTCTCTCAGAAATTCAGATATATCCTCTTCATACAATCCATATTAAGAATCTATTGCAGAATTGTTCCAAAAATGTTTCAGGCTGAAAGGTATAGAAAACCTCTAGTGTCTCAACTGATAAAATTATAACTGAAACATTTCAGGTGGAAAATTGGATCATTGCAACAAAAACAAAATGTAACAATTAGAATATAAATTTCTTTACTTTTAACATGTTAAAAAGGAAGGAAAAAAGACTTGGTATATGGATAACAAAGATTTAATTTCTCTGAAATTCAAAAAAATATATGCCAGTAATTACATACTGATGTCAGATAAATGCAGCTGGTTATGAGATGTGTCATTGTTGGATTCTCCTTTTGAAATTTCTGTGGAACAAATGTGGAACCCCTCACATGTTTACAGGTCACGTTTAGTGATAGCAGTGAGGACAGGCTCTGACGATGGTTTCATCTTGGTCCACAGCAGGGCCAGGCCCGCCTCTCGGAAGTCCTGATGGGAGCAGTAGATAAGAGGGTTCAGACCACAGTCCAGGTATGACATCACTGATGACAGTGTCCTTAACCATTCAGGTGCCGGTGACAGGTCCATCCTGCCCAGCAGGATCAGCTGATTGGTCCATGGAGAGAAAGAAACAAAGTCAGTCTATGAGTGGACAAGTATGTGTTCACTCTGTGGCTTCTTCATTAGTGTACACGCAAATACAATAGCTCATGTGTTGTTTCATGTATGTAACTAGTGAGTGAGTGCATGAGTCACCTCAGACGCAACAAAGGGAGTGTAGCAGAGCATGTAGGAGGCCACCAGCAGAGGAGTGACCGCAGACATATCTGCTTCATCATCACTGAGAGGAAGAGGATACAAGATGGAGAGGAGGGAGTAACAGGCTTTGTTTACATGCACAGAGAAATTCCCTTCTTAACCTGGACACTCAGGCTGTGTATTATAGCATAGCATTATACTGTAGCTATCTTAACACATAGTGTACTGGTATTTCTGTATTAGAAGTTATGTTAGTTATGACTGCTCGGTTAAGGAGGGAGAAGGATTGTGTTAGGTGGTTTAGTCATGGCATCAGGCAGCTTTCCTATGTGCCTCAGTTCCATCTCAACTCCCATTTTACTTATCAAAGGTGTCAGGTCTAGAGCTGAAACCAACAATTATTATCATTATCAATTAGTCTGCCGATTATTTTCCCAATTAATCAATCAATCGTTTTGTTTATAAAGTGCCAGAAAATAGTGATAAATGCCCTATAGAGTCCCAAAGGCGACGTCCCCGATAACCTGTTGATTAAAGAGTTTCAGTATGACTCTAGGGATTAGAGGTGTTCAGTATATGTACAAACAAATCTTTAACAGCAAATACTTAAATTGAACTGTTGTATGTATTGAAGTACATTTGAACGGTGATGCTTTCACTTCCTGATAAACATAATGAAGTACATTTGTATGGTGAAATGCGTTCATTGCGTGTTGTACAGATACATATTGAAGTGCGTTTGAACAGTAATGCGATCACTTACTGATGTACGTATTGAAGTGCATTTGAACAGTGATGTGCTCACCAACTGTTGTACAGTACATACTGTAGAGCATTTGAACGGTGATGCGTTCACTTACTGATAAACGTCCTGAAGTGCATTTGAATAGTGATGTGTTCACCAACTGTTGTATGTACTGAAGTGCATTTGACCTGTGATGTGTTCACTTAATGATGTACATAGTGAAATGCATTTGAACGGGGATGCGTTCACTGACTCTTGTACAGTAGGTAACATACTGCAGAGCCTTTGAACGGCGATGCGATCACTTACTGATAAACGTCCGGAAGTGCATTTGAATAGTGATGTGTTCACTGACTGTTGTACGTACTGAAGTGCATTTGAGCAGTGAGGTAAGTACATTTTCAAATGGCTTTTACAATTTTAGGTTTTACTAAAATGGGTTTTACTCCCACCTGATTTTCTTCTCATATACCATATAGCATAGATAATAGATCAATCAAATCAAAAACAACTAAAGGATCACTGGATTAAATCTGACCTGGGTTCATGGCTTAAGTTAATTTTAGGTCCCCTGGCTTATCCATAAACAATATCAATTACTGTATTTTTAAATGACTAAAACATCACCTGACCAGTTTCCAGCTTGTGTTGTGTCACTTGAAATGATCTTTTCTAAGGTGGTTCACCTGTTGCAGCTCAAGTGGCAGCCGGTGGCACTCAGTAGAGAGCAGAAGATGATGAGGAGGAAAGGGATGAACATACAGACAGAGAAAGCACAGAGAATGTAGACCAACATGTCTGAGTAGCTGCTTTCCCAGAAGACAGCACACAGCATCTCTGCAGGGTCATACCTGGAGTAGAAAGTAAATAAGTAACTATGTGCAACCGATGAAAGCCAGACTGATACTTGTCAACGATATTATCATCTAATACAGTTCAGAACTGCTTAGCAACCCTTAAAATGTTTCTAAAGCTTTGGCTATAAAAGATAACTTGGATATAGGCCTGTAAATCTGGGGAAGAGAAGGGTCAAGATTACGTGGTTGAATAACAGCTTAATTGAAATAAGCAGGGACACGACCAGATATCAGAGAATTGTTGATTATAGAGCACACAAAGACCAATAAACAGAGATGTAGGTAAGATGTCAAGGAGACTGGAGGAGGTTTTCCAGGAGCAGGAGATGGGGGGAAAGTGAGGGGAAAATGTTTGATCTGACATCCTTAATCTTACCAACAAAGAAAGAAAGAAATGTGTAGCACTCCTCAATTGAAAAAATTGGAACAGCATGTGATGCAGGAGTAACAATATTACCAATGGTGCCAAACATTGTTTGGATTGTGTCGACTGTTAGAAAAAAGATTAAAGAAGTAGGTAGCTCTGACATCCTTTACCAAATTATTGAAAGTCATTAAAAGCTCTTTAAATAAAGATAATGAACATGTAATTGGGTGGATTTCCACAAGCACTCAACTCTCCAACAATTACGCTTAAAAGAGCAAATATTGTCATTTCTCTGTTTGACTCTTTGTTGAGGAGATCAAAGTGAGCATAAAAGGTGTTAAGCTCATCTGGCAACGTAGCCTCACACATGATGGAGGTGCTCCTGGTTTTGTAGCCTTTGATGATCTGGATCACCTGCCACATTCTTTGGTGTTGTTGGTGTTGTTGAGGTCTCTCTCCAGTCTCTCCTGATGTCTTCGCTTTGCCTCCTTGCTGCCAGCTTTCAGTCTTGCTCTAGCGGTGCTGTAAGCTTCCTTGTCACCTTGTGACTGAATGCCAGCTTTTTGGCTCTGGATAGGGCCCTCACCTCTCCATTCATCCAGGCTTTCTGGTTGGGGAATGTTTTCATTGTCTTTGTGATAACCACATCATCAACACGTTTGCTGATGTATGATGTCAATAATGACGTATATTCCTCAAGATTGATGTGGTTCTCCTGGGTGGTGGCATCTCTGAACATGTACCAGTCTGTGAACTCAAAACAGTCCTGTAGAACTGCTGTAGCTTCATCTGTCCACACTTAAACTGTTTTTTCTGATGGTTTGAATCTTTTAATCAGCTGTGAGTAAGTTGGCAGGCAGTCGCACTGCTTGTAGTGGTCTTTTGTCCGGAAAATGTTGTGGGCAGAGATCATCCCAGGCTCCGCTGCACTTAATCCAATCCCTGCGCTTCCTTTTCCGATGTTGATAAGTGTTTTTCTGTCATAGGTACTACTGGCTAGTGGCTGGCGCATCTACACGTGCCGCCATGTTGGAATCTTTTCCATATTTCTCTGCCTGGTTTCAGTCAGGAATATAACATCTAATATCTTAGATATGATGAGATCATTAAGCACAAACAATTTCTTTGCTATGGAGCGAGCATTAAGCAGTGCTATTCTGAGAGATGTAGAGTCTCAGTTTTCAACAGGGGAATCTTGGGGCAGATAACGGGGACTCCCTCCACCATGCAGGTAGATTCCATTCACCGGGGGGAAACTAATCAGCTCATCGGGAGTGTCGGGAAAACAGGATGGAGAAAGGAGAGAGTGACATTTCCAAACATGGACAAGGGGAAGTCGTCCACGGAGCACCGAAAATGATCAACACCACTTTCTTGATGACACCTCGCACCTGGACTGTCTCAGCGTCGCCTGAACTGTGGCCCTTCTCCCTCTCCTCCCTCCTTATTTGCGAGAGCTACGGTGCTGTAAAGCACTGCTGGGATTGCCAGCCGCTGGCACAAAAGGGGACGACGAGAATAGCAGAACACTAACCCATGGATTTGAAGCACTTTGATCCACCATAGACTCCCTGGTAAATAGGAGAGTTTGGTGATCATACACTCAAGCAGCAAGTCCATCAGTGACAAACAGGAAAACGAACAGAGCAACACACAGGACAGGTAGGACAAAACGGGCAAAACAAAGCCAAACACAGGCGCCAACATGCCACTGCCAGGAAAGAAGACAAGATAGAGATGAAAAGAGTAGAAACAACATGTAGACCATGGAACACTAACTTTAAAGCATTAAGTAAACTACATACTTGATCCAGGTGTAGAAAACAGGGACACTCCCAAACACCACCCCTGTCACCCAAGAAGCCAAGCACGCTGTCACCATGACAACAAAGAGAACACTTCGTCTGGAGGCCATGCCAATCAGCCGCTGCACACAGAGGACAGCTGTAAAGGAAAAAAGAAACCCTCAAACTTACTGCATCAAAGGAATTGTGGGACTACTGCCTACTATAATGGTATTAATACAGCATTGTTACTATGGCTACTACTATAGTACTAACGCAAGAATGGTTATCATGACTAGCTCTGTTCGGGTAAAGCAGGTAGATGCATCAGAGGCTAGTGTTAACAAATCAAGAAAGACTGATACTGCTTTCAGTTTTAGCTTGGTTCAACAAGAGTACCGTGTTTTCTGTATTTTTCCCTTTATATCTACAATCTTCTAAGTAAAATATAGAATATCACCAGTTTAAAATACTGGAGTTTAAAACTTATGTTAAAATGACTCATGTTTTAAATTTAATCACCTAAGAGAGCAATCACTCCAGAAACACATTGCTACCATTATTCCTCAGTTACAGACAGTAACTTTAATATGATTGTAAATCATGTTCAGTCTTGCGTATGTCACATCCAATCACTGTTTTTGCTGATGCCAAGGATGCTCCTTCATGCCTACAGAGCGCGAGCAACAGGATGCTGCCTGCAGTTCACCACCAGGTGTCATTAATAACAAGGACTTTCTGAAAACTACACATAGAACCTTTAAGAGCAGCAAAACCTCAGTAGTTAGAGAATCAATGTTGGATTCCTTGCAGAAACACAAGACAGAGTCTCAACCCACTGGAGTTCTATGGGAAAAGGAATTTCAGCACATGTACCAGTCAGCTGCAAAGATGCAACATTGTAATAAACTAATTTCTAATAACACTTAGAATAACATGAGTTACAATGTTAACTAACTGCAGTGTAGCCTAACTCCAATCTACACAGATGTGATTGTATATTGCAAATTCAGTATGGTCACAAATTATCCTAGATATGTTAACTAGAGACTAAACATAACATAACATAACATAGATTTGGATCAATAAACCTTAGACTATCCCTAAACTCAGAATGAATGGAAGCCTTAATGTAGGACTTAGTGTGGCTTCCACTGTATGGAGAACATGATGAAGTGGTCTCTATGAGTGTGTATAGAGCTGTGCGGTACCTATGCTCCCTATAGAGGAGGTGATGAAGGCAAACTTCAGCAGGCTGACGACCTCACACCACGGTGACCTCTGACCTCCTGTCAGCATGGCCAACAGGGAGCCGGAGATGATGAGGAGGGAGCAACCTTCACAACACAGTGGTTCACATTATCAGTAATGATGACTTCCTGCACTGACATTACATGTCAACACTGTGATGAATGTGTTACAATACTAGAATCAAATGAAATGATGAGGTGGATTGAGAGATAGTGGGATACAGAAAGTAAATTACAACATATAATCCTGTAAAGCATGCACTAGCATTGATGTCAATGTAAGTTGTACCTAAATCTGACAAGGTGAGACTGATGAAAGGAAGCCAATAACGACAGCAGAACTGACCCCTGCACTGAAAATGCAAGACAGAAGAAGAGAAGTGAACATATGTTGAGATCACACAAAAATGAGTCAACATTTAAACCAAGACATTCAATTAATTTCAACCATGGCCCATTATGATCTGTACTTACAGACACAACTAACATGAATAACATTTTACACCGATATAAGGAACAACCTTACCACCTTACCATGACTTTGACCAGCAGAACAAGACAGTTTCCCACAACTCCCATGACCATCTCCAGTCCCAACACAGCCACCAGCAGCCACTTCTCTGGCTCTAGCCATGGACGTTCCATGAACACAGTCCCATTAAACCCCTCACTCACTGGAAGGCAAGGAATACAGAGCAAAGCACAGTTTATTATAAAGTAACTACCTGCATAGAGTTGGGGGAACTCATATCCACCAGACTAGAGCTGGTATAGCTGACTGAGGTTTAATACCAACATGGATACTTCTTCCTTTAGGTTCTGTGATGCCAGGAATTGAAATGAATAATAGAAGGTCATATTATGGCTTATGGTAAGGGTAAACTTACCATCCTAGTTATAATGTGTTTGTAATCTTTTATGATCTGTTTTTGGATGTTTGACTTGCAGTGATTTTATCTATGATAATTTAGATATATGATGTCACCTGGACTCCTGCATCTTTACTCCCTTTACATCAAGGACCACAATGGAAGTCTTGGACTTTTTTGTGTCATGCTTCACATTTTGTAGTGTTTGTGTGTGATTTAATGTCTTCCATTATCATAATGTCAAATAAACTAAAACTCATTTTAAGTAATAGAAGACAATTTTAACAATTCATCCTACAACAATAACAGGATATTGGGTATTAGACATAATATAACTGACAATGCAATATGTGAATGGAAAGTGTGAACAAATATGAACCACTGCATACTCTGAATGTGTGCAAATAACAACAGAGGAACAACATACATCTAAAATATATGTGCAGTATAAATATGCAGTTTGAAATACTATTGGTTAAACAGTGAACTGAATAAGTGAATGATATAAAACATAAATAATGTTATCATACTGAATGGGATATATATTCAAAATAAAGACAACAAATGTGTGAATTTACAGCTTATGTACAGGATGTGTGGATATGGGTTGGATTAATGTGCATCCACCTAATGATCATTTTCCTTATCTTACAGCCCTGATGTTTTCACACAGACTAAGACAGTTTACTCATGCATAGGGACAGAAAGGGTTAAATTTCAACCTCAATCTGACAGTATTTGATATTTGATAAGAGAAAGGCTACACTTACTTTTACTGTGAGCCGCCAGTCCACAGCCTTCAACAATGGTTTCTAGGTGTTTGTAGTGGAGAGCTCAGATGGAAGTGTCATCAAAACCCTTTTCAATTAAAATTCACATGCTCCATTTAACTCAGCTAGAATGGCTCTGACGCACATTGTGCGCACATGCCTGTAATTAAGCTTCTACTACTATTAACTGCTACTGCAATCATTATCCTGGTGATGGTGACATCAACAGTAAGGAAAATAATCTATTAGGAATCAAATGCAAATTATATATCAAACAATGTGTATTTAAACTGTAGCAGAAACACTGAGTTATTTCTCTTTTAAATTAACTGTATTTAACTTGTATTTTAACAAAGGAGAGGTAGACTGACAGAAAGATAGATACATAGTAGTAAATCTTCTTGTATGAACTGTGTTATTATAGGCCTATTATATTACTGTATTGTTGCTTAGAACCTCCAATCTTATTCTTATTAGTAATGGTTGTAATAGTTGTATTACTGGCAGATTTTGAGCCCATGGTTCAACCCAGACCCGGTTTAGCATATGTACATCCATGGTTCTGCCACCTCAATAGATGGACGTCCATGCAGTGTTGCCCACTCCTCAGTAAGGAAAGTAGCTATTGGCTGACCTAAAAGTCGCTTGAAGTCGCTAAATGACGTCATCGCATAATTTGCATAATTGACCATTTGCATGTAATTGTAATGGACGCTGTAGGAGAAAGGAATAACGTCGTGGGAGAGACAAAAGGTGAGTAAAAAACACCCTAAATATGTTTAGAACTACAAATGAACTTTCTTCTGTTGATTCTTGGTTTGTTTTTTTAAATTTTGCCATTGAAATAGGCCATCACTTCTCAAAATAACTTCATGACTTAAATGCTTTGTCTAGACCCACATTACATAAATCAATTTTGTCCTGTATTGTTAAATGTTAGAATATCAAATTTAATCAAGACTGTTATGTGGGGTGGAATTGCTAGCTCTACGTCCAACCCTCCTCCTTTATCTGGGCTTGGGACCAGCAAAGTGACCCAAAAGAGACACTTTGGCAGAGTTACTTAGTTTTTGTTTTTAAAGTTTTTGTTAGTTTTGTTTAGTTTTGTTAAGTTTGGTTTAGTTTCTAACCTTATGCTCCACTTAGGAGCCAGCATGGAACAGTGTTCAGCAATAGCTAATGCCATGGTGGCTTCAGCCTTTTTTGCAGTCAATTTTTTTACTCATTAATGGCAGCTTGCTTTGGGTGGAAGTGTTATAAGGCTTTGCCTTTTGAGTATGTTTTTGAGTTGTCATGTGTTTTTTTATATCACAGAGTTTGGCGTAGAAATCAGCCTTACAATACAGGCAGTATGCCTGTGTATCATCTCCAATAAGCAGATTCAACCAGCCTTTGAATTCAGGGTTTGATTCCCACTCATTTCTGTATTTTTGAGCGTACAGTTTAGACTGAGACATGATGAGCTAGCTAGCTAGATGTTTACTTATGTCACAGAGAGGCACACACACAGTGGACGAGGTGAGTAAGTGACTGAGGCTGTGTGAGTCAAATGCAATTATTTATTTTAGTGTGACAGTGAAGAAACATTTACATTTACATCCCGCTCTGTAAGCCAGGGCGGGATCAGCGGCAGCTCTGCGTGCGCTCGATTCATTTGCAGTCTGGACGCGGAGTGGTGTGGGTCTCCTCTCTGCTCTGACTGCAGCTGGGACTGCTGCGCGAGGCTACTGTGAGACTGACCGCCTGTGAGTGCTTTGGGACAGGGGAGGGGCTCACGGCAGCACCCGCTGCTCGTTCAATTCAATTCAGTTTTATTTATATAGCGCCATATCATAACAAAGTTATCTCAGGGCACTATTTACAGAGACCCAACAGTTCCCACCATGAGCAAGCACTATGCGACAGTGGCAAGGAAAAACTCCCTTTTACCAGGTAGAAACCTCGAGCAGAACCAGGCTCTAGGTGGGCGGTCATCTGCCTCGACCGGTTGGGTTGAAGGGGGAGGGGGGGAGCAGGAGAGAGAGAGCAGGAGGAAAGAGAACATACAGCAGCACAATACAGTTCCACACAGGGATGTAACGCAATGGTTGTGGTAATGGTATGGATGTTAACACCAACAGAAATAATACTAAGAGCAACATTATAACAGCAATACTAATAATAAGAGCAACAGCAACTGCAGCAGCGGGTGCAGAGGAGGAGCACGGGGGCAGCAGGTGGCCGCAACCATAGATCCAGACCCCACAGCTCCGGAGGCAGAAACACCTGCAGAAAGCAACAGAAGGAGAGAGAAAGGGGAGAGAAAGCACACAACTACGGGAAGAAGTTGAATTAATAACAAGCATTGATGGGATATGAGGGCGTACAGATGGAGAGGAAGAGGAGGAGTAAGGAGAGAGGAGCTCAGTGCATCATAGGAAGTCCCCTGGCAGTCTAGGCCTATATCAGCATAACTAAGGGGTGGCTCAGGGGTCACCTGAGTCAGCCCTACTGTAAGCTTTATCAAAGAGGAAAGTCTTAAGCCTACTCTTAAATGTGAGGAGGGTGTCTGCCTTCCGTACACAAACTGGGATCTGGTTCCACAGGAGAGGAGCTTGATAGCTGATGGCTCTGGCTCCCACTCTACTTTTAGACTCTAGGAACTACAAGGAACCCTGCATTCTGGGAGCGCAGTGCTCTAGTGGGGTAATAGGGTACTATGAGCTCTTTAAGATATGATGGTGCCTGACCATTTAGGGCTTTGAAGGTAAGGAGAAGGATTTTAAATTCTATTCTGGATTTTACAGGGAGCCAGTGAAGAGAAGCTAATATTGGAGAGATATGATCTCTTTTCCTGGTTCTTGTCAGTAAACGTGCCGCAGTATTCTGAATCAGCTGGAGAGTCTTAAGGGACTTATTGGGGCAGCCAGATAATATAGAGTTGCAATAATCCAGCCTAGAAGTAACAAATGCATGGACTAGTTTTTCTGCATCTTTTTGAGACAGGATGTGCCTGATTTTTGCAATGTTACGTAAGTGAAAAAAGGCAGTTCTTGAAGTTTGTTTTATGTGGGAGTTAAAGGACATATCCTGATCAAAGATAACTCCAAGATTCCTTACGGTGTCGCTGGAGGCGAGGGCAATGCCATCTAGAGAAACCACATCTCTAGATAATGTGCTTCGAAGGTGTTCGGGGCCAAGTACAATAACTTCGGTTTTGTCTGAGTTTAACATCAGAAAATTGCAGGTCATCCAGGTTTTTATGTCCTTCAGGCATGCTTGAAGTTTAGCTAATTGATTAGTTTCATCTGGCTTGATCGATAAATATAATTGGGCATCATCTGCATAACAATGAAAATTTATGGAGTGCTTCCTAATAATATTGCCCAAAGGAAGCATATACAAGGTAAACAGAATTGGTCCAAGCACAGAACCTTGTGGAACTCTGTGACTAACTTTGGCGTGCATAGAGGATTCATCATTAACATGTACAAACTGATATCGATCTGATAAATAGGATTTAAACCAGCTTAGTGCGGTGCCTTTAATGCCAATTAAATGTTCTGGTCTCTGTAATAGAATGTGATGGTCAATGGTATCAAATGCGGCACTAAGATCTAGTAAGACAAGTACAGAGACAAGTCCTTTGTCGGATGCAATTAGAAGGTCATTTGTAACTTTCACCAGTGCTGTCTCTGTGCTATGATGCACTCTAAATCCTGACTGAAAATCCTCAAAACAGCTTGTTGTTGTGTAGAAAGTCACACAACTGATTGGCGACTGCTTTCTCAAGGATCTTAGAGAGAAAAGGAGGGTTAGATATAGGTCTATAATTTAAAACCCCTGGATCAAGAGTGGGCTTTTTTAGAGAAGAGGTTTAATTACAGCTACTTTAAAGGACTGTGGCACATAGCCTTTTAATAAGGACAGATTGATCATATCTAGTAAAGAAATGCTAACTAAGGGTAAAACTTCTTTAAGCAGCCTAGTTGGGGCGGGGTCTAAGAGACACGTTGATGGCTTAGATGAGGAAATCATGGAAGTTAGCTGATAAAGGTTGATGGGAGAAAAGCAGTCTAAATGTACATCAGGTTTTACAGTTGTTTCTAAGGTTCCTGTGTTTGAAGATGAGTCAGTACCAACTGAGAGCAAGAGGTGCTGAATTTTGTCTCTAATAGTTAGAATTTTATCATTAAAGAAGCTCATTAAGTCGTTACTACTGAGGTCTATAGGAATACATGGCTCAACAGAGCTGTGACTCTCTGTCAGTCTGGCTACAGTGCTGAACAGAAACCTGGGGTTGTTCTTATTTTCCTCTATTAAGGATGAGTAGTAGGCTGCTCTGGCATTACGGAGGGCCTTCCTATAAATTTTAAGACTATCTTGCCAGGCTAAACGTGATTCTTCCAGATTGGTGGAACGCCATTTTCTTTCAAGTTTTCGCGATGTTTGTTTTAGTTTGCGGGTTTGCAGGTTATACCATGGAGCTAACCTCCTCTGTTTTATTATCTTCTTTTTTAGAGGGGCGATAGAGTCGAGTGTTATTCGTAGTGAGCCTGCAGCACTATCAACAAGATGATCAATTTGGGAGGGACTAAAGTTAGAATAGGAGTCATCTGTTACATTGAGACATGGAACTGAATTAAATGCCGATGGAATCACTTCCTTAAATTTAGCTACAGCACCATCAGATAGACATCTAGTGTAGGAATGTTTGCCTAATGGCGTGTAGTCCAGTAATAGGAATTCAAAAGTTATTAAATAATGGTCTGATAAAAGAATGAAAATGACATCATCCTTTCCAGGAAACCTCCTATGAATTTACATCCACACATTGGATGTAATTATAGGAAACTGTGGGACACATAAAATAAAGCATTACTGAATATACATATATACTGCTGTACTTACATGGACAATATGTATTTTCAAATATGAGTTGTAGTGAATTGGGTTAAACTGGCCTTGTAAAAAACTAAATATTTTTATAAAGTACTGATTATTTGCATTTGAAATTTTAGGTAATTCCAACATCTGTGCAGAATATTATGCAGTGTTGTCTTTTTTCTTTCAATTTTCTTGTGATTTTACAAATAAACAAAAGGTAATTAGGATTTTTCTAATGCTCTATTAACTTACAAGCTAACCTCACCTTCAGGTAGGTATAACAGAATGCCTAGTTCAGCGCATTGCTTATTTGTAGCTATTTTTATCAAATGTATTTGTTTCACACTTGCTGTTAATCTGGAACAGGTACTGTTAAACACATTACATAATAAAAAAAACAAAATGCGTTGTTCTAGAGTCTCCTGGAAGCCTGCTGTGGAATTGAATTTCATCTTCATTTAATTTAGACTATATCCTGACCTGAGGGCCAGAACAGTCTAATACCTGTGACTCACACAGTTCCTTACATAGTTATAGATTGGTAATGTAATTAGCTCAATAAATCAGACCCACAATTGGATCTATATATTTATTAGTTGGTTAAATAATATGTCTCTAAGCAAAAATGTCTCCATAAAGAGTTACTGTGCTGACTATGTATACACGGAATATGGGAAATTAAATAAATTAAAAAGTCATTTTTCCTGCAAGTGGAAGACACAAACTTCTCTTACTCTTCCCTTAGGGTCATTCATGGGTCAGATTCATCTTTAACATATACATAGCTCAAGGTTTTTCAGACAGTATTTGCATGTTTCTCTTACCTGTGCTGTTTCCCTCAGCACAGGTAAAACTGTGTGCAAGGATTGTTGGGGTGGCCAAAATGTGGGCCTGATTCCTGAAATGTCATTGGACAAGCAGAGGGAGTTCATCAGAAGCCTTTAGACGACTTTTTACATCACTGACAGATATATTTTCAAACTGTACATCACGATGTCTGTTGTTTACATGAGTTGGTACTGGAACTTGAAGTTGATATGTATTTCTCCTCCAGATAAACTTAGGGACAACAGTGACCATGACATCTAATGGGAGACAGGCAGCTGAAGGACAACGGCAGCCCTCTCAGGGCGCTGGCCAATCAGATCAGCAGGCTACAACTCAGGCTCCGCCTCTTCAGTCAAATGGGACCACTCATCAACAAGGACAGGGAGGACCCCGAGTGATCAGGATCACCCACCAGACCATGGAGCCTGTAGTCATGATGCAGATGAACATTGATGGTATGTGTGCTGGCATGTGGATGGAGTGTGTGAAAGTACTGCATCCCAGTCATTCCGACAAATGAAACAATAGCAGATATCAATTATTTTCAAAATACAGAAAATGAATAAGGTAATACATTTTAAAAAAAGAAAGAAAGTAATATATTGTGAACAAGACATAACATACAGAAATAAATTAATGTGCACATGAAAAAAATGGAAAAATAAATGCAGAGATTAAAAAAACAGATACAGAAAAATAGAATATTCTTTCCTTATTTATTGCCTATTCATTAATGTATCCTTATTAATAATTCATTTTTAATTTATTGTGCACATTTAATTATTAGGATATTATATATTTGCACAAGTGACATAAAAACAACAATGGACAGTAGTGTAGAGAGAGGACAAAAAGACCCCAAGTGCTCATGCATATGACCTCTACATAAATGAAAACTGTCAAACTGTATTCCCAATGAGAAAGGTATACTATGCGTAGGTAATGAGATAAAAAACAAAACAATTAACAAACAACAATTGTAAAACTCTTTTAATCTACTTTTAATGTCACTTATTCATTTCTTTATTTCCCTCATAATATTGGACGTCATGAGTTAATACAATTTGTACAGTTTCCATTTCTCAGTGTCAGCATTGTGTACATCGGCTATGACTCAGCAAAAAGTTGTACGTCATTGATTTGGCTCAAAGGAATTAATGAACAAGTAGGATTTCTGAGCCTCTTAATCAAACAATTACAAGTATTGTAGGTACATAATACGTGTTATGTATGTTTCTGAGCTCTGTCTGTTGCACTCTTTTTTTTTCCAGCAGATGGCAACATTTGCTAAACCAGCAGCCAGTCAAATCTGAGAGCAGAGCGAGCTGTTCGTAACCGAAGCCTTTATCGTCCTCACAAAGCATAAATGAGACAGAGCTCTGGAACTGTATTACTGTTTATACGACCAGCAGAATCCAGTCATAGCAGTCAAAGAAATCTGTCAGTTAATGATTCGATCAACACATCACTCAACCCCAGTACAGTCTGCTAGCTTTGGAGATACAGCCATACAATTCCAATAATTCTATCAATGAAGTGGTTCCCCTCTCTCTCCATTGTGTGAGCTGTCAGACAGGCTACAATGGCCAAACTCACCATTATATCACTGGCTTTGACAAGATCGAATGACAGGACCTTCACTGAAGAAGCAGATTTTACAGTCATAATATATATAATGTGCAAATGTCATATTTGAAGCAGCCCTTTTTTGTTCTGTTTGATGAGTGTAACAACCCCCACCCCCGTCTCCCTGCTGTGCCCTCACTGTGAAACTTGCAATTCTGCTCTTGTTGTGTTGAACAGGTGAGTCAGCTGCTGGGTCTCAGGTTCCAGGACAGTCTAATGCTGCAGGTCCCGGACAGCTTGGTGAGTGCTGCTCTGTGATTGGGTAGTCTGTTGCTATGGTAATAACGTTCTCTTCCTTAAAGATGCAGTAATTGCTTTATTTGTGGACACAAACTCAGAGACTCTCAGAGATCTGCTTCTCAGGATACACCTCTCTGTTTCCAGGAGGGGCACCTGTCCACTTCCCAGGACTGCCCCCTGAGTTCATGCAGGCCATTGTGCACCAGATCTCCCACCAAGCCGCTGCCATGGCCGCTGCAACCTCAGCAGGCCACCCAGCACAGATGGTGCCTGGCCCTGGCTCAACACCCAGCGCTGAGGGAACTGCTTCCCCACAGCCCCCCCACCCTGCTCAGGCCAGGGTTGTCATCACCAGACCATCCTTTTCCCCCCGCATCCCTCAGCCTGTGGGAACCAGGGGAACCACCATCAACCTGAGGGCCACAGTACCCACAGCTGGCCAGCAGCCAGGACAGGTAACACCAACACAGTGGATAGAGACTCAGCTACGTCAAGGTCTTCATAATCGATTCATCTTATTTTCTTAATGAATCGATTAATTGTTTGGTTGATATAACATCAGAAAACAGTTTAAAATGCCCATCAAACTTTCCTAGTGACCAAGGAAATGTCCTCAAATGTCTCTGTTCTGTTCTATGTTCTGTCCAACCAATGGTCCAAAACACAAAAAATATTACATTTACTGTAATGTTAAGACAAGGAAAAGCAGCATGTTTTCACATTTGAGAAGCTTAAACAAGTGAATTTGGATTTTCTTACTTAAGAAATGACTTCAGGGATCTCCCAGGACAGACAGACAGGAAATAAATGTCATGTGTACAGAATAGATTGCCAATTAATTTTCTATCAATCGACTAATGGATAATCAACATCCTACAGTGTACTGAACAATACAGATGAATGAGCTGTTGAGCAGTAAGTATGTCGCTGTTTGTTTATCTCTGCCCCCTTTAAACCTGTGAGCAGGGCACACCTCTGGCTCCCTCCTCCCTCACCCAGATGATCAGTGGTCTGGTCGGACAGCTCCTGATACCGGGGCAGGCAGGTCAGTGTCAACTCTTTTTTACAGTTGGAGTAGCTAACAAACCAGGATTGTTTGTTTGTTATGCATCTATGTTAAAAAATTACTATCAGCGGATATATCATTATCAGATTTTTTAAGCTCTCAAATGTTGATATCAGTATTGGCCTCAAAGATCCAGTATCGGTCGGCTATACTTATTTAGTCCTGTTTTTCGAACTCCTCCAGGTGATCCCATGTCCACATCCTCTTCAACCAGCTCTCAGTCCTCCTTTTCTACCTCTTCTTCGTCTGATTCCTCCACTACGTCTCCTCCCCCTCCTTCTGCCAACACCTCCGGACAGACATCCACCCACACCACCAGCACTACCACCATGGGCCAGCCAGCAGAGGGCACTCCTGAGGGAAATCTGGCCCAGCTCCTGGGCTCTCTGCTGGGAGGAGCAGCTGAGCCAGGGGCTCCCGGCTCTGGACCAGCTCCCTCCATCACTGTGACCCTGCCAGGGGTCTTCCAGGGCATGTCAGACTTCGCACCGGTGAGTTCACATAGTGTTACAGAAAACCAGAATATGGTGGCATGCAGGGTTCCCCTGAATCCACATGGTCTTTGGTGGCTCCCCTGTCTTGAGGGCCCAAAAAGAATTATACTAATTGTTTGACTGATGATTGTTCTTATTTGATTCTTTGAGTTAAAATAATGATAATAAAAGTTCAAAACAGAAATGTACTGGAGTGCGAGATTATAGCAACAACCAAAAAGCTGTAGCTGTAGCTTTCTGATTCCCCTCCTCATAATACAAACGTGTCTGAACAAGCTGCACGGTCCAGACAAAATGTTTGTTAGGCATATACACAGGTACATTTTGTCAATACAATATATCAACAGGTTGACAAACTAAAACTGATTTATCTTGTACACAAAGCATGAAACCAATATTTTGTATTCATCTATTACATACTTTTGGAGCATTCTTTTGAACTTGTAAACTGTACTAGACACTGCTACTTTATAAATCATCCTCAGGATTGTTCTGAAGTTTCAGGAGCCCTGGTGGTCTAGATGCATACTACCAGGGTCCAGTTGCAGGGATTCTCTCTCTCTCTCTCTTTCTTTCTCTCTCGCTCTCTCTCTTTCTTTCTCTCTCTTTCTTTCTCTCTCTCTCTCTCTCTCTGATGATACTTGCTCTGTCTTTGCAAACATTATTTAAAGATTTGAGGGTAGTAGATTTTTATGTACTTGTGATTTGTGCAAATTTGCTGCACATTCAGATTTTCCAAACTGGTTTTAGGTTGCCTGAAGGTTTCATTAAGTTAATTGTACGTCCTTTGAAGAAATATAAGATATGTGTTGCCATTGAAATAACTGTGAAAATAAAAAACTAGCCTGACAGAACAGACTTGAATTGAGGATCAAAACGTAAAATAATCAGCTGATCGTCTTTAGAATTTGTAACTTTAGATTTAATGAGTCAAATGACTGGATGCAGTGTTTAGTTGGAGACTTTTACTGACTCAGAATAGCCTTATACGCAGCAGAACTCCTGAAGCGTACAGGTTTGCTTGCAGCTGAACAGAGCCATGAACAGATTGAGTTTGTTGTTTCTGCCCAGCCGCCTGCCAGTGGCCCCAGTGCCCCAGCACCCCCTCAGTCCTTCGGTCCTGCCCCACCTCAGGCCCGCAGCGGTGCAGGTGGGGACTCTCTGAGCCCGGAGCTGTTCACCGGCATCGTGCAGGGAGTGCTGTCCACCATGATGAGCTCTCTGGGGGCACAGCAGGGCAACGGAGAGAGCATCGCCCAGTTCATCCAGAGACTGTCCCAAACCAGCAACTTGTTCACCCCTAGCTCTGGAGATGCTGTGGGTGAGTCACAAAACAGGAGAGTGAATGTAACTGCAGCATCCAATACGAATGTACAAATCTAAAGCATTGAAAAGATATCCCCATCCTCATACGTTGTTGGTATGAAGTTTACCATTTACAGTTCCCACCATTCACCACGATTGTTACTGATATACTGAGAAGCTGGCTCTCATCCTGGCAGGGTTCTTCGGTGACCTGCTGTCCCTGGTGTGTCAGAGCTTCTCCATGGTGGACATGGTGCTGTTGCTTCACGGGAACGCCCAGCCTCTGAGCCGCATCCAGCCCCAGCTCACTGACTTCTTCACTGAACACTACCTCCAGGGCAGAGAGCCCACTGATGCTAACATAGCTGTAAGTGCTGTGGAGAGTCTTCCTCACTGTTTGTTCATACGCTGAGCTACTTGATGTGTTGCTCGAATTCTTTTAGATAGGCTGTAATGGATCAGTGATGGTTTTCAGTAGGGTTCTCCTAATCAAGAGGATTTCTTCTGCCCCTAAAGACGCATGTACACTGAAAGCGTTTCAGCCTGTCAGCCTGATGTGCTTCTATTTTAATCAGTCCGGCCGTCTACACAGGCTGCAGAGCACTGAAGCTGCCGCTGCTCAATAAAATTAAAGTAGGTGAGGTACCACTACCCTCACTGATGAGTTACTTTGAGTCAAAACACAAAATACACAAACAGCAACAACAGCAACAGAGACTGAGTGTCAGTTCAATTCACGTAGGTTTATTTGCATCAATACAGAATACAAGCAAACCGTGCTGTCTCGAGAGCAACCAACTAACAAAGAAAAGTTACAGTGTTTTATACCCTAAACTGGGTGGTGGCCGTCACGTCTTCATCTCTTGGGCTTTCTGGCTCGGACGTAAGACATACAACCAGTTCTTTAATCATTCTTCTACAATGAGATCTGTCCTTGAAGGAATATTTTTAATTTCACTAAAAATCCTGTTTTCCCATACTCCATCCTCCCTCCAAAGACAGCCAGGTCGTGATGTCCTCCACATCCTTTTTATCTGGCCACCAGATGCATAAACTCAGCCGTTCTCAGAGACTTGGTTTCCATCCTCCCTGTTATCAAGGACAATGCTGCATAGTGCACACAGCCTCCTACCCAATTCACAACAAACATTCATGCACTTAAAAGGATGACAGTCGAGACAGAGCACAACTGGTGGAACATGGTGCAAATAAACACACTGTGTGCGATCATACAGTCAGGCTGCATGGTACAAACTCTGGTCAGGTCAACCTTTAACTCAGCAGTTTGCTCTTTTTTACCATCTTGCCTCATCCTGTTATTTTCATATGCAATCTGACTGTAAGGAGGAGTTTACTCACATCCACACACATGCAGGGCCTTATTTGATATGTATACCGATCAGCCATAACATTATGACCACTGACAGGTGAAGTGAAGAACATTGATTATCTCGTTACAATGGCACCTGTCAGTGGGTGGGATATATTAGGCAGCAAGTGAACATTTTGTCCTCGAAGTTGATGTGTTGGAAGCAGGGTGTAAGGATGTGAGTGACCTTGACAAGGGCCAAATTGTGATGGCTAGACGACTGGGTCAGAGCATCTCCAAAACTGCAGCTCGTGTGGGGTGTTCCCGGTCTGCAGTGGTCGGTACCTACCAAAAGTGGTCCAAGGAAGGAAAACCGGTGAACCGGCGACAGGGTCATGGGCGGCCAAGGCTCATTGATGCGCGTGGGGAGCGAAGGCTGGCCCGTGTGGTCTGATCCAACAGAAGAGCTACTGTAGCTCAAACTGCTGAAAAAGTTAATGCTGGTTCTGATAGAAAGGTGTCAGAACACAGTGCATCGCAGTTTGTTGCGTATGGGGCTGCGTAGCCACAGACCGGTCAGGGTGCCCATGCTGACCCCTGTCCACCGCTGAAAGTGCCTACAATGGGCACGTGAGCATCAGAACTGGACCACGGAACAATGGAAGAAGGTGGCCTGGTCTGATGAATCACGTTTTCTTTTACATCATATGGATGGTCAGGTGCGTGTGCGTCGCTTACCTGGGGAAGACATGGCACCAGGATGCACTATGGGAAGAAGGCAAGCTGGCAGAGGCAGTGTGATGCTTTGGGCAATGTTCTGCTGGGAAACCTTGGGTCCTGCTATTCATGTGGATGTTACTTTGACACGTACCACCTACCTAAACATTGTTGCAGACCAAGTACACCCCTTCATGGAAACGGTATTCCCTAATGGCGGTGGCCTCTTTCAGCAGGATAATGCGCCCTGCCACACTGCAAAAATGGTTCAGGAATGGTTTGAGGAACACGACAACGAGTTCAAGGTGTTGACTTGGCCTCCAAATTCCCCAGATCTCAATCCAATCGAGCATCTGTGGGATGTGCTGGACAAAGAAGTCCGATCCATGGAGGCTCCACCTCGCAGCTTACAGGACTGAAAGGATCTGCTGCTAACGTCTTGGTGCCAGATACCACAGCACACCTTCAGAGGTCTAGTGGAGTCCATGCCTCGACAGGTCAGGGCTGTTTTGGCAGCAAAAGGGGGACCTACACAATATTAGGCAGGTGGTCATAATGTTATGGCTGTATAGTGAGAATACATTACAGTTATTTATTGTACATAGATAAACTAACAGTTTACACAATTCATGTCCCACTCCCATAGCCAGCATGAGCAGGAGGAATGATTACAGCAAGCAAAAAATCTTTCAATGTACATATGGGCTTGTGAGATTCGTTTGAAGACAAACATGAACAAATCTCCAGGCATTCTATTTCAGATGTTTTTTTCTATAATCTTTCAACTAAAAGTGCAAAGCTTGGAATGGTTCTAATTGGCCAGTTTTCAGTTGCCAGACATAATGAGAATTGTTTGTGATACTACAATACATTGTTCGGGACACAAGAAAGTTCACGTGACACCTTCTTGTTGACTGTCCACCCCTGAGCAGCATTTCTCAGGTATGATGTGGTGTTGATGGTGTGGTTCACTGCATGGATCTGTTGATTTGTTTGTTCGATTTCTCATAGTAAAGACTTGAACACACTGTCCTCTCTGCAGACAGCAGCTGAGGACCTCATCAACGGACTGGAGGAGTACATAGCTGAGAGCTTTGTAAGGACGACTTCTTTCACGCACACACCTCATGTAGACCACTACAGTCCATCTGATGTACTGTGCTGTGTGCTAGGTATGTAGTGATGGACATAAGTGAGCGGTGTGTGTTGTGTCTAGGCCACAGTGACAGTGCGAGAGGGAGTGGACATCATTCAGACCAACCTGTCTTTCCTCAGACAGCAGTTCACACAGATGGCCTCTCACATCCTGCACTGCAACAGTAAGTCAGTGGCACCACAGGTAACTGGTTATTCCTCTGCTTCTCGGACTCCTTCCTCTTGGACTGAGCAGTAGTCAGTTAGCTACAATACATTGGTGAGTTGTCATGGTATCACCCTTTCAAAGCCAATCAGAGTGGACTTTTCAGACCCCATTGTGACCTGTAAGGGGCTGCTGCAGGATCCTGTGGCAGGAGGTGTTCATTGATGACTATGAGCTTATGAAAAGATACCATTTCAGCAAAAATGCAATCACTGTGTTGACAGAGAACACATGCTCTCTGCTCACAACCTCACAGTGACAGGGAAAATACACATCACTCTGTGTGCTACTCTGAAGTAGTAGTGTTTTTAAGGAGTGCGTCTCAGAATCCCTTCTGGAATCTTGTTGAACGTTCAATCAGGACTAGTAGTTTTCCTGACCATTGTGATTTGAAGTATCAGATAGTGGAAAAATTGATATGAGGGCCCTTGCAAACCCTTGAGGCCCCTTGAGTCATGTGCAGTTAAAATCAGAATCAGGTTTTCACATACAAGGAGTTTGCCTTGGTATATTGGTGCAAAACAATAAACATAATAAGTAAAAAATATCAAGAATAATAAAGCAAGTACTGCAAGTCATGAAGCATAAATAGAAAATGTACAATAAAATGTGAAAAAGTATTATAAACTTTACAAACATTATCTGAGGAGTACTGCAGAAATTGTTTGTTCTCAGAACATTGATTCAGTTTTTGTCTAAACGTATCTTTTAATGAGCTCATTGTTATTAAGCGCTCCACTTCATCTCTCCTCCTATAGACTTCCATCTCCTGCAGCTCCAGAACTCCTCTGGAGCTCTCCTAAATATCAGCACAGATAGGAGTGATATCCCAAGTTAAGAAAGTGATCAAATATTTTTACTTCTAGTCCTAAAAGTAAGTGTCACTGAGAATGTTTGGCTAATAGGACTGATGTCCTTCTGAAAGCTGATGTTCATGTTCAGGGTATTTTCTTCTTCATTGTTTATTGTGTTCAGAAGAGGATTCTGTAGGCATGTAAACATGTGTAGCCATAGTGTTGCTCTGTTCTGTAAGACCACACTGATGTGAACATGGGGAGATGTGAATGGTTTTCTGTCTTCGTGCAGATCCCACGTTTGGCCCCCGTCTCTTGTTGCTGTGCACTCAGGGCCTGTTTGAGTGTCTGGCTCTGAACCTGCACTGCCTCGGAGGAGAACAGAGAGCTCTGACTGCAGTCATCAACCACCGCATTGTTAGTCTACATCATTTCTAAGCACAGCATGATGCTTTACTCATGTGATAAGTCAACAGCTGTATTTTACTGCCTCTTTCTGTGTGTAGAGGAGGATGTCTGCAGAAGTCAATCCCAGTCTGGTCAACTGGCTGACCAGTATGATGTCCATGAGGCTGCATGTCATTCTGGAACACAACCCAGTTACTGAGGACCAAATCCAGCACTACGTCATCTATACACAGGTAATAAACAGAATCATCAGTGAGCATACAGCTGCTGTAGCTAGACACACTGTCCAGTGAGTGGATTTAATAAAATATCTCCAGCTGCTCTATAGGATCTGTTCTATACAAGTAACACAAACTGGGTCAGGTCAATTCATTGCTTGGCTTAGAAAAAGTGGTATCATGGAATATTGTTTGAAAATGAGGATCTAATTTGAATCAGCTTAAGTATAAAAATGAATACACACGTAACTGTATACTGTATTCAACAAAACCCTGCCCTGACAACACTGTGTGCAACTAAGTTTAAACCAAGGGTTTGAATATTTAGGCCCAGATTCAGTTAAGTAAACGAACATTAAAAGTGAAATGTCATTTCAGGGGCAGTTGAACCAGAGGACAGAGGCTGAGCCGGAACCGCTGTCAGATAGTCCGAATGTGGAGGTGAGTTTGGTTCTTTCTCATTTTTCTTTAAAGAGATCCATCCAGTCAAGGCTCTTGTTAAAGGATCCGCCTGGTGTTATTCTACATTTTTGATTATCATCAACAAATCCCATGTGCAGAACTACCAACAAAGTGCTAGTCCGTCTCTTAATATTTTCTGATTTCCCTACCCTGTCTGTGGATCTCAGCTCCAAGCCCATTGGCCCATTGGTTCCTGCTGAAGGTATATCACCAGACTTATCATTTAATATAATTATAAAATATTGGAAATAATTCACCATTCTATTTCACTTCATGTGTAGCAGGAAAAGGTCAAGATGTTTGGTGCAGAAAAAATACTTGAATCAAAACTATGAGAGTGAAAAAATAATGATTTATTATTATTATTCATCATTAATAATCATGAACACACATAAAAACCAATTGGGAGTATAACTTAAGCCAAGACCATGCAATCTAATGTAGTACCCTTCAAAACCTTTTCTCTCTGTTGGATTCACCAACTCTGACCACATGTGGTACAGTTTGAGTTATTATGTTTATGCTCTGCAGTGCAAATGTTAATCAATGTAATATGAATGAATAGCTCATGTGATCACTCAACCCCTCTGTCAGATGGAGGAGAGTTTGTCTCCAGCTCCAGCTCCAGCCACCATGGCAGAGGAGGCCATGGCTTCATCAGGTGACAGTGGAGAGAGGGGAGCGTCTCCTGGAGAGAACACTGCCTCATCAGGGGACACTCAGTGTCCTGCTGGGGCCCCGGGAGGACGGGAGGATGTGGCCCCTGAGGTGGAGCAATGGGCGGCAGCTGTTCCACCTGTAAGAAATGAGTTTTTCCCAGGATTATATGGAAATACAGGGCTAATGCCTTTTGCCAAACATGATGACTCAAGCTACTTCCCCTCTATTCCTGCACTGGTCTGGGTTTGCAAACCGGCATTCACAACGCTCAAAATGGGAACTAACCTGTTGATCCGACCCGAACTGTTAACATAAGACCTGTGACCTGACCCCTACCTGTAATCAAACAGACTCAGAACCGCCTTCCATTCTCTTTTTTTATATTACCTTGTGTCTCTTTTACGCCTTGTCTTAAAGTCTCTTTGTGTCTTACAAAAAGCACTTTGAATTGCCTTGACGTTGAAAAGTGCTGTACAAATAAACGTGCCTTGCCATGCCTGTATTGTAAATCAGTTGCATATATGAGCAAAGTCACCATCAGTTCATTGGATTATGATGGCTGTATAATGTCTTGGTCAGGAATGGGTTCCCATCATCAGACATGACATGCTGTCTCAGAGGAAGATCAAAACCCAGCCACCGCTGTCTGACGCTTACCTGCACGGGATGCCCGCCAAGAGGAGGAAGGTGAGCACTGTAGTTTCTCAGTGTTTAGTGTGGGTTTAGTCTCACTTAACACATGATTAGCAGCTTCATTCTGTCCTGTTCAGTCCTCATTGTTGTCAGGTTTAAGCTCTGTTCTAATTCTGAAGAAAAAAATGGTCACTTGTTGACAATTACATGCCAGCTAATAAGATGGAACACAGTTATTGGAAGACAGAGCCAGGCTAACAGTTTCCCACTGCGTCCAGTCTTTGTGCTAAGCTACGCTAAACACATCCTGGACCTCTCTCTGTCCTGGACACGCAGAGGTGAAACTGATGTCCATCTTGTGTGTAAGAAGGCAAAAATGCATATCTCCTGAAATGTCAAACTGTTCCTTTAAGAATGGCTGCTGTCAGACAGAGGAGAGTAACAGTCGTGTTTCCATCCTTAGACGAGCCAGTGTGAAGGACCACACCTGTCCCTCTCAGACGCAGTGAATCGAGCTGCTCGGGCTGCAGGGGTCCTGCCTGTCACTGCCCGTCACAGCCTGCAGGTGGAGCTGGAGAGGCCAGAGCTGCAGGAAGCATACACCAAACAAGTAATGCATTAATCCAGGATAGCATGATGTTTGTCATGATGATCTTATTGATCATAAGCATGATCAGCACTACTCATATAATTGGATGGCACGGCACTGTGGCTGCACACAGGCTGCACATCACTTTACTAAAACATACTGGATCCTAAACAGAAAAATGAAAGGCTCTAATAAAGTGTCCAAACAATAAAGACACTGAAGAGGCATGAACGTTTCTAACTAATTTTCACCAAACTGACTCTCTATCAAATGATTAATAAAGATTTTATGAAACTGTCTCATATCACATGTCATTTTACTGGTAATAGGGAGTGCTATTCTAGTCTGTTAAGTGAGAAACTAACCCTAATGATGTCGTAGTGATGTCATCAGGGTTATCAACCTTGGGTTTGGAGACTACAAATCTATAACAGAATACCTGCATTACAAACTGAAGATGTGGAGTGTGAAAGACGTGGGTGTTTACCAGGCATGTAAGACTTTATCCAATTGCATTATGGGAAATGTAGGATTGAGTGTATTTGGAGCTTGATCCATAGTAGAGACTAAAAGTCATGGCACATCAGCCTCTGCTGTACAGATTTTGACCATTCTATTTTTAAGCTGTCTCTCGCAAGTCCCCAAACTGTATGAAAGCGCAAAACTAAATCACTGGAGCACACTTTAAATTAGTGAATAAATCTATGTATGCAGTGTTTACTTATGTAATAATATTTCAGACATTTTAGTACCTAAATGCCAAATCACCATCAGATGATTAAATGCTGTTTTCTGGTTCCATGGTAAAAACTACAATTATAACAACATTATTGTATTGGTGCCTGTAGGTACAGCAGTGGTCATCTGAAATATCTGAAAATTCATTCATGTATACAGTAACCTGAACCGTGAAACACTCGTCATGATCCATTCAACAGTGCACATGTTTGTACACAGGATGTGTGACTCTGAAATCAGCTCCAGATTTATTTAAGATTTTTTAAGCCAGCTTTGAATAAGTGGAAAATCCAGACTTGTGTCACATCAACAGTCAAATAGAGCACATGAAGAGCGGGGACCTGGAATCAAGATATATTACTCAGCTAGTTTTAATAGAAAGGTCATTCTATCTGTAACCTGCTGTCTCTCTCTCTGTGTGTCTTCCTGCCAGGTAAAGAGTGACATCAAAGAGCGAGTGAGAGACGATCCGGACTACAACACCCAGAGATTCCCCAACACACGCCGAGCTTTCTCTATAGAAGACTCCTAATCATCCACGGCCCTGTGCCACAGAGGAACAAGGCCAGGTCCAGAACAGGGTCTGTACACACTACCTGCAGCATGGAACTCTGGTTCATGTAGTGTTTTAACATCCCGTTGTAAACATGGCCTGAAAGGACAAGAGCTACTGACTTCACTGAATGACTCCTCCTCCCCTGCTTCACAGTGTGACATCACCTGCTGTAGTTTGGTTAGAATGGAAAAACCTACAGGCTGTGAACCCTCCATGGTTTGAGGAACTGTGAGCTACTTGAGTCACTCCATGCTAAAACATTCCTCTGCTCTTGGACACCTCTGAGAAACGAATGATGGAATCAGTTAGCGAAGTGTCAGAGTACTAAACATTGAATATAAGATGAGATCTGACAACAGCAGGTCAGTGCAGAAGAGGACTGGGCCACAGGGAAACAAATGATCTGGATTCATCTCCAAACTAATCCTCTTCTGTAGGTCTGCAGCAGTCTGAGAATCATAGCTTGAGATACCACAGAGTATAACGGCCACTGTTAGCAAAAAAGAATAGACAATTGACTTGTAATGTTTTGAGAAAAAGTTGAAAAGTTCTAAGAAACAAGTCGTAATACTATGAGAACAAAGTTGTAATGTTAAGTCATAATGTTGCAAAGAAAAAGCGATATTATGAGAATATTGTTGTAATACATCGTAATATTGATGAGAATAAAGTCATAAAGTTGTGAAGAAAATAGTTATGTGAGAAAAGTTGTAATGTTGCACAGACAAAAGTCTGAGTATTATGAGCATAAAGTTGTACAGTTGCGAAGAAAAAAGTCCTAATGAGATAAACTTGAAATTTTGCTAGATAAAAGTCACAATATTTCAAGAATAAAGTCTTATGTTAAATATTATGAGAAAAATATGTATTGTCCATCACAGTAAAGTAGTAGGGACACTGCAAAAAACTCACACTGTCAAAACTCAAGTGTTTTGCAAGGAAAAATAGTAGCTATATTTACGTACAACATATGGACTGTCAGAAAAATGCTATAAACATGCACATGTAATGTAATCTAGCCAATGTAATCATATGTGTTCTTAGCAAATGCTATGACTATATTGTCATATTATGACTGTCCATGTCAAGATTACTTTTTTCTCAAAATATTATGACTTTGTGCTCAAAATGTCAGATTTGGCCCTCATACTCTGTCATACTGAGCAGTTCTATCCTATGGTGCAAATGTAGTTGCACTGTACATGTATCTGTACATCAATACTGTAAATGAGTGCAAATTGTACATAGTAAATAGCCAGTGATGTCATAGAGCTTTGTCAGTGTCAATCATTTTTAGAATCATGACTTAAGATATCACAATGAACCACAGATGATTAGTTGATGTTTGTATTTTAGGGCATTATCTTTATCATTGGCACTGGTGTCTGTTTAAACAGGATACCTCAGTGATGTGGTCTCTGCAGTATAATAATCTGCCACAGCCTAATCAGGCCATGGTGATGGTAGAAGTGTGTGATGTTTGTCTGAAGCACAGCTGCAGTCAGTAGAGGTTTGTCAAACTGTGAATGGTTACTCTGCTTGTTAACATCACTGAAATAAATTAACTTTTATTCAATATCAATGTCTCTCATCTGCTTTTATTGACAAAGAATCTCAGGTTTAGAGTTACACTTAAGACAGTGGTTTCCAACAGCAGGGTTGGGACCCCACGAGGGGTCGCAAAAAAGATGAGTGTCTACAGCCATGCAGCGACTCTGTGAGGCTGTACTTCTAGTTAAATGCTAATGTCAGTATGCTAACATGCTCACAATGAAAATGTTACCATGCTGATGTTCAATTGTTCGGGGGGGGGGAGCAGGAGGAAAGAGAACACACAGCAGCACAGTACAGTTCCACACAGAGATGCAAAGCTATAGTTGTGGTAATGGTATTGATGATAACACCAACAGAAATAATACTAAGAGCAATATTATAATAGCAATGCTAATAATAAGAACAATAAGAGCAATAGCAGCAGTGGGTGCAGAGCAGGAGCACGGGGGCAGCAGGTGCAACCATAGATCCAGACTCTACAGCTCCGGAGGCAGAAACACCTGCAGAAAGCAACAGAAGGAGAGAAAGAGGAGAGAAATCACACAACTACAGGAAGAAGCTGAGTTAGTAACAAGCATTGATGGGATATGAGTGCATACAGATGGAGAGGAAGAGGAGGAGAGAGGAGCTCAGTGCATCATAGGAAGTCTCCCGGCAGTCTAGGCCTATAGCAGCATAACTAAGGGGTGGCTCAGGGCTCACCTGAGTCAGCCCTACTATAAGCTTTTATCAAAGAGGAAAGTCTTAAGCCTACTCTTAAATGTGAGGAGGTTGTCCGCCTCCCGTACACAAACTGGGATCTGGTTCCACAGGAGAGGAGCTTGATAGCTGAAGGCTCTGGCTCCCATTCTACTTTTAGAGACTCTAGGAACCACAAGGAACCTTGCATTCTGGGAGCGCAGTGCTCTAGTGGGGTAATAGGGTACTATGAGCTCTTAAGATATGATGGTGCCTGACCATTTAGGGCTTTGGTGAGGAGAAGGATTTTAAATTCTATTCTGGATTTTACAGGGAGCCAGTGTAGAGAAGCTAATATTGGAGAAATATGATCTCTTTTCCTGGTTCTTGTCAGTAAACGTGCCGCAGCATTCTGGATCAGCTGGAGAGTCTTAAGGGACTTATTGGGGCAGCCTGATAATAGAGAGTTGCAATAATCCAGCGTAGACATAACAAATGCATGGACTAGTTTTTCTGCATGTGTTTGAAAAACTAGTCCACCCCCCCCAACCCAACCAGTCGAGGCAGATGACCGCCCACCTAGAGCCTGGTTCTGCTCGAGGTTTCCACCTGTTAAAAGGGAGTTTTTCCTTGCCACTGTCGTCTAGTGCTTGCTCATGGTGGGAACTGTTGGGTATCTGTAAATATAAAGAGTCGGTCTAGACCTGCTCTATATGAAAAAGTGCCCTGAGATAACCTTGTTATGATATGGCGCTATATAAACAAAACTGAATTGAATTGAATTGAACCAAAGCGGTGGGTGACGATACTGCCATTCCTAGAGCCACGCCGCTAGTGTGGCTAAAGAGCATATTTATGCTACACAGCTTATGTTTGTCTGTAATTTGTCCTTTTTTATTGTGAATACTGGATTGTTTTACTGCTTCAGGCTTCTGAAAACTGTTCAAAAGAAACTATCTGAGAAGCAAACATTCATTCTGTGGTGGCATAGCTCGCAACTCGGCCTCATTAGCTGTGTACTGTGACTGTGGATTTGTCCCCTATTTCTCAGTGTAGTTGCTCTACGAAGGATCGCTTCACAGATAGCATGGACAGGAGGAATGATTAGAGCAATCAATAACTCTTTCAACATACTGTACATATGGTATGTGAGTATTATATTTAGATATATTTAGAACCACTGACCTAAAGGATCGATTCAGACTCTTTCAAGTCAGTGGTTCTCAACCTTTTTTGGGCCAGCGCCCCCCTAACCATTATCCAGGTCCCTAACTGCCCCCCATCAAATAAAATGTAGGCGAATTGTCCTCCCTGAATATTAATGTTGATTATTTTTCTGTGTAAAACAGCATGTCAGTGAATGACAAATAATGATTAGTATTATGATTATTATTTATATTATATATTATATTATATGTATTTATTTAATTATTATTATTTAATTATTATTATTATTGTTGTTTTATTGTTATTGTTATTATTATGTGTTATATCATTAAAAAAGAATGTCACTGAATGCCAAATGACAGGTTTGATTTTAACTGGACAGTTGGAATATCATTATCATTAGTTTTCTAGGGAGCAAAAAAGTCATATGAATAGAAATTATATTCATGAGTTTTAAACAAATGCAACAGTTAGAAATTTGACATTCAAACTTTAATTAGGTTAGATAACAGCCAATCAGAATGCCAAACAAGAGCATTCTTATTAATTGTTCCAACGGAAAACAAGAGCAGCCTACCGAGGAAAAAGTCTGAGGCTACTGGAAAAAAAACACAAGGATTTATCGGGCTCGCATTCGGTCAGGTCCGCTTGAAAGGGCTGCACCACCCATCCACGTCGGCCTTAACCATCCTCAGGTGGTCGGTGTAAATGAGGAGGCGGTCATCGGTAAGAGCCTCAGACACCTGCAATGAGTGTAACCACCAAATTGTTTTCGGTGCAGATGTTTTTGACTATTCGATTTTTAACTGGTTATTTTATTGCTAATTAGTCTACTAATAAATGTGTCTTTATTATAATGCACATACGTCACTTATTATCCAACATGTGACTTTTTGGCATTAAATAGGGCAGAATTAATTCAGCAGAGTTTTAAATGGAGTTTGGTCTGACATTATTCTGTGCTATTCCAGGCAAATGGTAAATGTCCCATGTTTTGGGATTTCAGATTTCCTTTTATATATAGACGTGTTAAAGATGTTTAATGAAGACTTAAAATTCATGACTAGATCAAACTGTTTTAGAAAGCTGCAGAGAAACATTGCAGCAGTAAACGCCCCCATTGAGAACCACTACTTTAAGTGATGAAAATACTTACATAAAGGAGTTTTTTTTTTCCAGTACCTGATGCATCTCTGACTTCAGTACTAAACTTAAATCTAAAGCCCTACTAGTGGCCTTTAGAGTCTGCAGTGTTCATCAATATAAAAAGTATAATACAGAAGTGTATGAATGAACATCATACTAATGATTTAGTTAAGATTTTATCTGCCTGGGAGCAGGAATGTGATCAGCAATGTCTTTAATAATCTGTTGGTTAGATTGTGAGACATCTTGTGTATAAAGTTGATCGTTTGTGCAAGTGAAAATATGTGTCCAAAAAAGGAAGGGAAAGGGTACATTCTCTGGGGAGCATGAATATGATCAGTAAATTTCCAGGCAAATCTGCATTATAAAATTTCTTGTGTACGAGTGGAAAATCAGACCTGGCAGAGGAAAGGTTAAAAGGCCATCAACACATCATGGTTCATTCTCTGGGACCATGAATAACCACAGCAATGTAATGTCAGTCTGGTATGTATTTTATTGTATGTACAATATGTATGTTATTGTGATATCCTCCTCTGGACCATAGTGGACACACAGACTGACATCACCATCACTAACCAAAAAAGGGAAATAACACAAACACTGATCATTGTTAATTATAACTTTATTTTATTCACACAACCGGGATTCACACAGGAGTTATTACAGCAGTACATGTGAGAATTAAGCTACACAGAACTTGACGAGTCATACAGATATGACTGATAAATACACACCAGAGAACCACAGCTACTGTTATAGCATGCTTCATTGCTTGGTTTTAAGCACTAAATATTATCGAGCTGTGTGAAACTTTACAGAGAAGTCATAACGTATGCTTGAACACCCATTCTGAGTATGTACAGCTACTCATTTAGGTACGACTTCAAGCAAACTAAAAGTTCAACAGATACTGCTCCTATACAGAGAGATTCCTGTAGCATTAATGACAAACGGATGCATTTCTCTAAAAGTCACACTCAGTACAGGTCAGATCTTGATGCATTAATTGGCAACTGAATCACTTGCAGTGACTGAGCAATAACCTAAGCTTGTTTCACTGTTAGTGACAGACCTTTTCTAAAGGTAACCAACCAGTAACCCAGCAATGGATGCAGCTCCTCTCCAGACCCTTTGTTACATTATTCCCAATTATTTTTAGTAATAAACTGTAATCAACGTCCTGATCATACTTCCCAGCACAACATGACATGGTGACTGTGACGCTGGCATAGACTACAGGTGTGAGGGACATCAGACTGGTGGTGGAAATGTGGCTAAAACTGCCACAACTTCCACTGAGCAGATAAAGAAGAGTTGCAGAGATTTCAGTAAGAAGTATGAACGGACATCTGTAAGGGCCTCAGTGTGCTTTAAACAAAGTGCTTGTTGGATCATCTAAAGGCCAGGGCCAAACCTGCAGTGACAGAGAGGGGGATGCCATGAACCGTTCCTCAAAGACATTCACTTGATTGTTGACCCAAAAAGTGACAGTAGTAGTTGGATGAATCCAGCTGAGCCAGTTGAGAGCATGAGACTTCCTCTGGCTGAGCAGGCTGACTTCCTGTTGGCTCCCTGCACACATGAATGGGATAAAAATGATATGGCTCTTTAAGACTTTCACGATTTTTTTTGGGACCAAATGGATCAAATTCTGATACAAAGAATCATTTTAGAGCATTTGTGTTGCTCAGAATTTTTTTTTTGTCATTTTACAGCCGATCTGTTTGTCACACTATCTTCCCAATACTGTACCAAGACATGTTTGAAATGGCTCCCCTAATGATACTAACGCTGGGTTCACATAGGAGGCGCACGCGCCGCAAATTGCTTCCTGCTTCCATTCGGCGCCCGCTCTGCAGCGATCGTTTCAGCGTCTGTTCTATTTTCTCTGCCTGCCGTGAGTGAATCTGGCACGAAAACTATAAAAGGATATACCTTTTATAATGTGTATAAATACACGATACATGATATAAATGATCCGATTCTGATAAATGATAGAATATGCACCCTGCTTGCCAACCCTTTTGATTTTCCTGCCCCTGTGTTGTAAATTAGTACTTATTCCACATATGTCAGTTGTGCCTAAACAGAGAGTGAGAGACGAGCAGACACACACACAAGCAGCGAGCGAGCGAGCGAGAGAGAGAGAGAGAGAGAGCGAGAGAGAGAGTTGATCCTAGGAGTGGAGAAGCACCGGCAGTTGTATGATCCGCAACATGTAACAACAGCAAAAAGATCAGCCCTAGAAAAGAGCAGAGGAGAAGGATCGCTTGTTGACCGGCGCAGAGAAATGCGCTTCTGGTGTGAACAGCCAGGCTAGCTGCTCGAGCTAGAATTGGCATATCATGGCGCGTCCTCCTACACCCAGTGTAAGTAGAGTCTAAATAGATTTTTCACAAGTTTCAGTCTATGCAGATGAATATGTGCTGAGAGTTCCCACGTCACACCACTCTGTGTGTATTGTTTTATTTAACTGCTACATGGAAGGAGGCAGACAGGCAGAATCCACTGCTAATGACTGAAAACCTCCTGAGTCAAACTTTGCCAAGTTTCTTTTTCACTCCAGTTCAAACAGGCTAGTTAAGTTTCATAAAAACAGTTCAATCCCCTTCAAATCCAAAATCAGGTGTGGTTATCGATGAGAATGTGGGAAAAGTACTGTGATGTTCTTTGTTCAGGAACACAGATTATGATGTTGGTCTGCATCCTACAAGCAGTCTACTGAGGTAACAAACTCTCCAGCTTCCCTGGGACCAGGCCCAGGTTGGCAATCCCTGGTCCACATGATGCCATTGGGATACTGAAGTGAAGTTAAAGGAATGATTCAACATTTAGGGAAATGCACTTTTTCACTTTCTGAGAGTACGATGAAAAGATGGATTTCAATCTCATGTGAGCTGGAGTCAGGACGTGGTTAGCCTAGCTTAGCATAAAGACTGGAAGCAGAAGAAAGCAGCTAGCCTGGCTCTGATCAAAGATCAAAAGTACATCTACCAACACCTCTATCGCTCACTGATTTACATGTTGTATATCATTAGTTCATCCTGTACACAAACAGAAATGTAAAATTACAATTTGTGGTTTCAGGAGGAAATAATGCTGGAACTATTTGTGAAACTAGCCAGTAAAACAGCCAGGGGCAGTTGCTGTGTGCAGCTTCCTGGAGTCTTGTGGTCATACTGAGGTTGCCAGGTATGGTACCATCAGAGATAATCAGAGACAAGCACAGGAGTACCGGGTGGATACATCAACTATTGTTTGTCAAGAAATAGTTCTAGTATGTACTTCTCCATAAAACCACAAATTGTCTGTTTTACATTTGTGTTAGCATAAAGACTAAACAAACCAGATACAGCGTGTTAGTCACTGAGCTTTAGAGTTGGTGGTAGATGTATTTTTCAACTTTGGACAGAGCCAGGCTAAATGTTTCCCCATGCTTACAGTCTTTACGCAGAGCTAGGCTAACCACGTCCTGAAGGGTCCATTTGCTACTACTTTCTTTAGCATATACACACTCTACATTGAGTGCAACCCAATTTAAAGTTGGTTTTAGAGTGTTGGGGTGATTATTCAAAACGCCGGTTTGTCACAAAAATGAACAAACCAGCGTGCACAAATGAATAGGCAGCTAGTTTGGTTAGTCAGCAAGTTGCCTTGAAAGTAGATTTCTATGCAGTTAGCTACAATAGTTAATGCAGGGGTTTCTGGTTTACTTTGGGTCAGGCTTAGAAACAAACTTTTGATATGATTTATGCAGAATTGAAGTTTATTTGGAAAGCTTTAGGAGGCAAAATAAAGCAAAATAAGTTTTTTTGCTGGATTCCATGTGTCCCAAATCTCTACAACAGAGGTGGTGAGGGCAAAGTTAGCGTGACCCCAGTCAGAATTGACACAGTTATGACAATAAGACCCAGACATGAGATTGACATCCATCTTCTCATCCGAGTCTCAAGGAAAGCAAATAAGCAGATTTTGAACAATTTCTTTAAGGGGGAGTGTGAAATGACTTTTAATTGGTAGCTCCTTGTCTGGCAGCGTCATGTTGCAGCACCATGTGACACGTGTGATGCTGCAGCAGATGTTAGTACTGCGTTACACATTGTGGACTTTGTGTTACACAAGAGCGTGAGACCACATCTAACGTAGTGACACTCCCACACCGCCGCACAACCCTGCACTAATCGCTGCAACACCTGATTTGGTCTAAATACGGCCTTAGGCAACATCTGCCATGTTTATCACTAATATTGTATTCAGGTTAAAAATGGAATCTGGTTTCATAAGGACTGGTCTTTAAAATCAAAAACAAACACACAAAGAAACCCAGTACTACAACAGCTGGCGGCTTACTGGCAGGGATGACAGCATGTGACACCTGGACCTGAAAACACCAGTTCTGTGTTCAGGTTAACCACTTTCATAATTTCAAATGATAGATCAACTAAAATTAGGAAAAGGAAAAGCAGTGTAAAGTCTTGACTTTGTATTTAATTCAGGGGTAACATTAGGAGATTTTAGGATAGAGAGCTTAACCCTCCATTGTAATGTGTGCCTATGCTGAGAATGAATTAAACTTTTCAGTCACATGGACCTTGGACACACTGTCGATTCCACTGGCTCTAATCATTGTCCCGGGGTCAGTTTCTGATCTGTCGTAGCGAAGACAGGAGGAGGGGCAGCAGGTTGAGAGCAGGTCGATGCTCGTGCACCCCAAGTGCCACCAGAGACCCCGCCAGGAGAGAAGTTACTCTGGGCAGGACAGGGGGCCCAGCCGGCATTATCTGCAACACAGACGGGACAATCAAGATTCAAGACTCTATTGCCATTTCAACATAGTGGATAGGAATTTTGTTTAGTGAGCTCCACATAATGACACTTAAACAACAAGAACCCCACGTCCAGTGACCACCTTAGGACAGAAGAGTAAATAAGTAATAGTAATAATAATAATAATAATAATAATAATAATAAGTGATTAAAACAGGCATTCCCATGGGTGCTATCAGGACCACAACCAGCTATGATGTATACCAATGTGTCCATGTCCTGACAGTGTCTTACAGACAAGCACACCAATGGTTTAAGAGTTAAGGGCACAAACAGCCTCTGAGTAGGTGCTGTTGCAGAACATGGTTGTCCTGGAGGACAAGTTAAAAAGGAGGGGTCAACAAAACAGCTGTCCAGCTAGTCATCCGGTTGACATTTGAAATTCAGACACTGAAAATAAATCCAGAAAAATAGTCTTCCCATGGAAATGTGGGATATTACAAGTCAGATGTTATCAGGTCATACTGACACCTCTGTGTCTGCGTTCACAGTCATTTCCACTACTGACAGCAATGAGACAGTGTTGAAGAAGACTTGAACATTGCCTTAAAAGTTCTATCAGTTTAAAAGGACAACAAAACTAAAGCCTGAATATGCTTAAAAGTGCCCGCTGGATTATCGAACAGTGTCAGGAAGTCATTTTCCAAAGGTGGTATTGGGGAAGGCTGTGTCCAACAATTTTATGAACTTTCTGAAACAGGCAATATGCATTGGAAAAAAGGTTGGGAGCCCCTGCCCTATTGCACTTGACGACATAAAACACAGTTTGCTGCTTACCTTCTCAACTTTATGACAGTGAATGAGTCCATCCTGTCCAATGTAAAAAGTAGAGAATGCATCATACGACCTATAACAGATGGATGACATATGAATTAAGTTAGATTAAAACCATTGTGACAAAAAACACTAGAAATCAAACATTCTGTATACTGCACTCTGAAAAAAGCGATTTAAAGTCCCCTAGTACAGAGTCTGGATGTACTGTGTGTTACCTGTACAGGTGAGATTTGTCTTTGCAATAGAAGCGCAGCAGCAGAGAGTAGAAGGGAAGGCCCCTGATCCTCCAGCGAGCCTTAATGGTCCCGTCCTCCATGTGCTTGGTGAGCTTCAGCACCTCCAGCTGAGCCTTGGCATAGTAACACAGACACAGGAAGCGCCACAGACAGAGGGTGGTCTGGTACCCCGCAAGGCCTCTAACCAACACACACAACAGTCAGGCCACACAGGAAGTGACACAATCAGAGAGCTGTCACCATTAGCCCAAACTGAATGAGCAGATTCACCTGGTCTTGGTATTCATGAGGCCGTTGATGAATTCCATGTCATTTGAGTACATGGTGTAATCATGCCTCTTCATAAAGAAACTTGGAAGCTGCAAAACAAACAGAATATTCATTCCCTGATATTGATCAGTTTTAGAGGCGTTAATTCAGCTCTTACGGCAATGTCTTTTGCCTTATATATCACTATATGCAGTCACTCAAACAGCATTGTCACAGCTCATGCATGTGCTTCACAATAAATGTGTTTTCATGTGAAAACAGTAGTAGGCTACTACTAGTAAAACTAGTAGTAGTATGTTGTGAAACCATCTCAGAAATTGTATGGCAGCAAGGTTAGCCAACGTTAGCAACAGCTCACGTATAAACAGATGTTGAAGTCTGAAACATTGGAAGGATGAAACGGGTTCGAAAAAAATCCCAGTAACATTGTCACATCTTATTAACACTCTTTAGGGAAATTTGAGTGTAAAATTGAGAGTTGTAAAACACTTTAGCAGCTCAGCAGTTGGCTAAAAGAAAAAGGTGGAACCACATACAGGTGAGGTGGTTCAATGGAGAGGTGCAGAAGCTTTGGGAAAACCTCAAACCTCCAACATACAATGAAGATAAGTGAGGCCGTTTAGAAGTGTGTGAGGTTGCTGTGCAGCAGCCTGGTGTTGTTTGCTTGTGATTTAATCAAGATCAACATGATGGAAGGCCATGTGTATTGGTAAATCTGAGGCTGCAGATTTATCACACATTTATAAATCATTTATAACACATATGAATCACATTTATTATGTTATATATTATTATTATTATTATTATAATAGCCTTATTTATCACAGATTTATTTTTTCAGTGAACTAAAGGAAAAGCAGCTGTGGACACCAGATATTACAAATATCACCCATATTCATTTATAGATCAGTGCTGACTGCTTTATCAATGCTGCGGTTATGTCACATTAAACATTTTTATTATTCATTATTATTATTTAAATACATCTACTTGTAAAATATTTAATTTAAACAGTTTATTTACATGTTTCATCATTATTCTGTTGTTATTTTTACAGCCAAGGCATGGCTCTGATTCTGTTTGGAAGATCTGTTACTGTTCACAATTCAGTAATCCTACAGGACGAACTGTGTTCCTTACATTTATTAGTGACAGCATGTCTACCTTCAGGTGATACGGTGAAAAGTTAGCTTAAGTTCAAGTGTAGTGCCACACCAGGTTTCACAGGGTGCTTTTTAAAAATGATTATGAAGCATGTAGTGCAAAGTGGATGCCTACTCCACAATTTTTACATTAAACTGATTCATAAAATCCTACAACTGAGGGCCACTGTTAGGTGAAAACAAATCGGAGATTTCCCGAATAAAAAAAATACGACTTTATTCCAATATTTTCCTCAAAGTTACGACTTTATTCCCAAAATCTCAGATTTTCTTTTCCTAACAGTGGGAAAAATGTTGTCTGTCATACAATGCAATGCCCCTACAGGAACAAATCTTTAAACACACACACACACACACACACACACACACACACACACAAAGGAAAAAAAAATCTATACAATTCTGACAATCTCAGTCCTCCCCACTTTAGATCAGCAGTGACAGTTAGTAAAACTGCTTTAATTCACTTATCCAGAGCCAGTGATGTGCATTCTTACCTCTATCCTCAGTCTTTCATACATCAAGGCCAGTTTCTCCTCCCTTTCATTGTGTCCTTCAGTATGCCCCCCCTCTGCTATCTCGGGACGGCTACACAGAGAGGTATGAGGCAGCAGAGGCAGCTCCACAGGCTTGCTGTCAAGTCCAATATCCTGCCTGGATTTCAGCCCGCTGCCAGGTACCGGCTCTGTGCCCGGGCAATGAAAACAGTAAAACTGAGAGCCGTACATGAAGGGGGCAGGACACCTCTCTGCTTCAAACAGGCTTCTGAAGCAGCCATGTTCTCTCTTTACAGCAACAACACTGTTTCTCTTGAAGCTGTCGACGCTGACATCATCCTCTCTGCTGCCATCCACCGTGGTCAACGGGAAGGAGAACTCGGAAGACTTGTAAGCCCCCAGAGCGAGGAGCTCTCCTAGTTTATTGTGAGCGGCCAGAGGGATCTCCAGCAGGGTGTGGAGGCCGTCTGACTGGGCCTGTCGCACCAGCACACAAACGCTGACAGACTCCTCCCAGTCCTCCTCGTAGTAACCTCCTCTCTGAGGCTGGCTGGCATGGTGGAACGGATGGGACAGCACCGGCTGCTTAATGTTCTGATATCTCAGGCTGTTGGGCGGCAACAGGGCCCATGATGCACTGCTCAGGGGGCGTGTCTGACAGATCCACTGCCAGTCAACCGCCTGATGGAGCAATAAGGACTCGGTAAGATTAGTAACATACAATACTATAAGAACAACACTTGTCACATACTATGTTGACACTGACTTTTCATTCCAATAATAGTCTGACATGTTGAGAAATATTATTGTTAGCTATTATGGTTATGGAAGTAACAACCACAGTCTAAAAATTGTTCCAACATTCAGCTCCCCTCAAAATCACAAACTGCTTGTGTTTACATTTCTGGTCATGTTCAAATCAAATAAGTCATTTGCAATGTGTAAAAATGAGACACCTTAGAGGTGTTGGGAGGCTTTTTAAAAAGAGGTTAACTGTTTCCCCTGCTTCCAGTCTTAATGCTAAGCTAGGCTAACCATGTCCTCACTCCAGCTCTGTACTGAACACACAGACATGAGACTGATATCCATCTGGACATCGCCCTCTGAGAAAGAAAGAAAGCGACTGAGCGCGTTGAAAAAAATAGAAAATAAGAGTTGTGTAATTTCTGAATGGATGAATATAATGATGCACTTTGTAATATCATTTTGTGGATTTGGTTCAGCATTAAGCACCCATCTGTGTATAGGGAATATGATTGTGATGCCGGTATTTTGTCCAACTCAGAAGCTGAAACTCGAAAGCTGAACTACATTATTAAAACTGATACACATGTAAGAAATCTAAACTATTTAGAGCCTGACCGATATTATCAATATCATCACATATATCAGTATCGACGTATTTGTCAGCTGACAAATAACAAGAAATGTCAGTATATAAATGTCAAAGATGTGACCAGATTGAGTTGCTTATTACCTAAACGTTTGTTAAAAAAACTCATATCTGCCAATCTATTGTTATCATTTTTCTCTCTCAAATATTGATCAGCCTCAAACATGTGCCTGTTTTTGTCATTTGTTCTGTACTTTGTTTAAAACCTCTAAGTGTTAAGTGTGTTTCTGTAAAAAAAAAACCAAAAAAAAAAAAAACCCCAAGCTTCTCTGTTTAATGGCATCAGTTCAAAGTAGTCTAAAGGAAGACATTTTAAAGCTGGTAACACCAGGACTTAGCCAAATCCCTCATTGTAATTCTTTGGGAAATATGTCATAAAACTGGTCAGATTTAAAGATATTGAATACTGATGAAAAACACTTCCAATCGGCTGCTCCAATGCAAAATTTCACTGGCCTAGTGGCCTTCAAACCCTGTATTGGTCTAACACACAACTGAAAGAGAGGATCTCAGAATCAAGGAGTTTACCTCACTGAGACTCCAGCTCTGTTTTTTGATGGGTTGCCTTCTGCCTTGGCTGCGGACACAACCCACCCAGAAGGCAACGCCCCCTCTGCTCACAGCCATTCACCACAGTGGCCGAGGCAACCTCAGTCACCAGCTGACCATCACCCGCAGCGGGAGGACGCCACAAAGACACAGACCGTCTCCTCAGGACCTTGTGACTCAGCAGCAGGCTCTCTACCTCAACAAACCTGAGAGCAGAGAGATGAGAGGGCAGAGTCAGAAACAGTGAGCGCTTCTGTTTCCAGCAGGACATTGATTAGCAGAGTGTTAAAATCAAGTGGTACTGTTCAAATGCAGCTGCCAAATGGAAATGGTATAAAATGATATCTGCTGAAAATACTCACCTGCCAAGGATCAAATGAATGGTTTTATAGTCATAAAATGTGGTGCTAGAATGATAAGTCGATTTTGATAAATGATTAATCATTCAAGTCATTTATCGAGCAAAAATGCCAAATAGCTGCTGGTCAAATGAGAGGATGTGTTGCTTTTTTGTGTGTTATTTGACTGTAATTTGTAGTTGTTTTCTCTCAGAAACACTTGGGGCAGGTGGCAGTGGTGACACTGACATAACGGAGCTGATGTTGCAAACTAGGCATTTATTTATTTATTTACAAGATTGAAGGGTTTGACAGTGTATGCATCATGTTTTTAGACATTTACATTACAGCTCAGTTTCAGTTTTCATTGGTCATATGTAGGTTCACACAGGGTCAACAATACAATGAAATGTGTTCGACAAGGAAATCAGGTCAGCTCAGCAATAAGAGCACTAGTCGCTAAAACAGCACTAGTTAAAGAACATAAAATAAGACAAAGAAATAGATAGCTATAATGGAGTATAAAACACTATATAAATAGAAATATAAAACTATATAAATAAAAGTGACTGACCAATACTGTTTTTTGAGGCCAATTCTGATACCCATATTTGGGAGTTTAAAAATAATGCTAATGATATATTGGCTAATCGATATACCTGCCTTTTGTCTTAGTTATTTATTAATTTAATTTAATTTAATTTACTTGTATAAAAAGTACTAAAAATGTGCAATGGATTTTTGAAGTAAACAATTCTCTGGAAGATGATGAAGGAAACACTGCAATAAAGTTTTTTAAAAATAATATATGTTTTGTTTTTTTTCACATAAACAATCTTAATTTGGATTGCTTAGATTTTTTTTTTTTTTTTTAGTTGGATACCAGGATATATACTGAGCAGGACATTTTACAGTGTAAAAATCAACTTGTCAGTGTTCTCTGGTGGACAAACTATAAATGGTGTGTGTTTCTAAATCACTTCAAACCTAGTTTAGCATTTTCTGTAGTGGAATTTCTTATTACTTATCGGCCTGGCCGATTTATCGGTCTAGCTCTAATTTATATTAAGCAAAGTGTACATAAAGACTGACAGCAGAACAAGCCGTATCTGACATCATCTGACATATTATCATCAATGTGTTAGCAAACAGTTGCCTATTTACACATCCTGGTGCTAATTTTGTGCCCTGATCTGCAATGAAAACAATCATTAGTCGCAGGCCATGGATAAAATGACTGTCATGACGAGGAAAATGGTATCTTATTGGCAGATACTTAATGTTGTGGTATCAGAATAGGAAATGAAAAGGCAAGCAAATTGTAGTAGACAGCAATGATGGACTTTTCCCTGAATTGGGTCTTCCACTGAGGTTTTCAGAGACTCTGCCAGGAGCACATGACCTGCAGCAGACCACAAGTTTATAATCAGAGACTCTATGGTGACAGCTGACACGGAATTAACCAGACATGAACATAGTACAAAATAAATGTTTTACAGGACTGTATCCTTGTAACACTGATGTGCAGACATGAAAAGGAACTGTACAGTAATTGTAACAGTTAGGTATAAATCTTCTCAGTGAATACCTTTGGATTGATGACAAAGTTGAGGAGAAGACATCACTAGGTAACTTGTGAAGGACACGTCGTGGTTTTTGACATTTGACTACATAAACAATGTGTCTAAAATAACCCATATAGTGAGCAATAATCAAAATAATAACATAACGTTAGTCGCAGCCCTAACATAATGTGTGAAATTCAACAGCTTACTAAATATTCCCCGATAATAAGATAGTGCTTGAAATCTCTAGGCATGGCAACACATGATAACAGTGTGAATCAAGATTGATTATTTGGTGACACAACGGGGACACAACATTATCATTATTGAAGATTTAAATAAATTACTCTAACACGGGACGATTAACGCCACTATTTATCACATTAGCCTGATCATTTTTGTAATGTCAATCACCATTTAGGTTAAATTGGAAACCGCTGCATTTCAAGTTGCATAATTTTCATATTTTCAACCAATAGCCGGGACAAGGGGCTCGAGACGTTGACATTAACGTTACCTTAGCTTAATTGCTGTTAGTTAGCGTTAGCTGCCTACCGTGACAGCCAATGATAACTGCTAGCTTGCTAGGCTAACTAGCTACAAGCTTGTAGAGCTAGCTACCGGCTTGACAAACGTCCCTGTAATGTTACCTTTTACCGATGAAAACCCGCCGAAGTCAGCCTAGATGCAGTGGTTCTCGGGGTCAGGTGTTGTACAGTAGCCACAGGTAGGTTAACGATAGCAACAAGCTAGTAAGTATTACTTTGCTAACTTACACAAATGTCATTCCAGTCCTGGGTGTCCTTGCCCGGCAAAACCATGGATGTGTTATGGGCCAAACACGCCTCACGCAGTCTTTCGTAATGCTGCCTTCACTGCTGTTGGAAATATTGGTACTGCCTCCATGTACCACAAACGACCTGGCAATGTGATAAAAGGCAGAGAAAGCGGGAAATGTATAAAGTCTAAATGTAAAATGTATTCAGTTTAGGCCCTACCGTTTATTTTTCAGTCACATCAACCAAAGGAAAATCCTCTTGTTTTTCTCTTTGATTTACAGGTAATAAAAATGTGCAAGCTATTTAGAACAAATAAGAGAAGCTTCCTGTAAGTATTCAGTTTTTTTCTATGGCAATATCAAAACGACAGACCACACATGCCCTTTCTGAATGTTTAAGTGCACTTTTTGAGACCATTATTTTGGAGGAATACAGTATATGCCCTAATGGGACCCTTCCATACATAATGTTCTGCTCTAATGTCACACTTGAGCACTTGTGGGGTCCAAGTGCCATTCTCAGTAGCTTAAGAGCTGCTCTGGTACGACCTTAGGGCAAAGATGAAGTTCATTTTTCTACCACAGGGTCATCTTTGTAACTTTTTTTTATCAGAGCATCCTACTGATAAAGAGTGGAATCATTAACTCAGTAAGTTAATGAAGTCATATCAGCTAAGGTGCTATGTGCTAGTCTGTTCATGGATGACTACGAATCATGATAAACGGTCAAGTTCAACAGCATGAGTCAGTGAACTTCATGACATGGTGTCAGAAGTGACCCTTCCGGCTCAATGAGAGAAGAGATGAGTTTGGAGCAGCGAAATGGCCAAGTTTCATGCGCCGAATCGTTTGACTTCCCCAAGCTCATGGCCGACCTGGAGACAGCGTTTCTCTGTTCAAGTCAAGTTCAAGTCAATACTTTGTATTACGCTATGGGCAAAGAGGCAGAGTCGATATTTAGCACCTTCACGATGACTATTACGTGGCAGTAGTTAAGAAGTTTGATGAACATTTCATGCCCAAGCAGAACACTATACACAAGTGTGCATGTTTCCACAGACACTCCCAGAAGCAGGGGGAGAGTGTGGAGGCATTTGTAATCTTTACGAACTGGATGAACAGATAAGAGATCACATCATCATTGGAATCGCAGACAGCGACATGTCTCACAAACTACAACTGGAACTGGAGAAAGCCATGTGCGTTGATCAGTCTGAACTCATTAAAGTGCAAAACGCCAGCGTCAGATCTACTGAAAGTGAAGTCAGTGCAGTTACACGCAAATTTAAGCAATTCAAACCATTTGAGAAGAGGCATGCTAAGGCAATCAACAACTTAAAGGAGCAATTTAAGCAACATATGAAATGGAGCATATCCTGCAACAGGAAAACGCTGCCATTAGTACAATAAGACTGGCCACTTTGAAATAATGTGTAAAACTAAGCTTGTAGGGGCAGTGAAAACTACAGATACTGATAGTGATGAGGGCAGTGCATGGTTCCTAGGAGCCATTTCAGAGGACAGAGAACTTGATGAGGACAAATGGTCTACAGATCTGCTAATTAATGGTACTACTGTGCGATTTAGAATTGACACAGGGGCAGATATTACAGTAATATCAGAACACACATATCTACGCCGGTCCCAGCGTCCTCTTCTGAGAAACTATAAAGCAGTTTTCACATGTCCTGTGAAAACTGTGCAAAGGCAAATTTGTGACTGACTGTGTGAGACATGGACAGAAATTTACATTCTAGATATACAGGTATGTGATGAAAGGCCCATTTACCACTAACCTGCTTGGATGATAAACAGCAACAAAATGGGGCTTGTACGCAGAGTGGATGTACTTGAGTCATTTGAGGATGTTTTTGGAGACATTGGACTATCAAAAAATCCAGCAAAAATAGAGCTCTGGCCGGATGCTAAGTTCCTACAATATCATCACACACACATATCCCTTTCCCCATCCTGCCCCAAGTGGAAGAAGAACTGAAACAGTCAGAGACCATGTCACTGGGGAGACCATGCAGTTGGAACACATGTTGTAACATGACTTCAGCAGTTTCTTTGGCAGTGGGTAATTTGCATGCATAATTAGCATTGTTAACTAATCCCTGGAAGACTGTGGGGGCATTGGTCAGACCAAATGGCATACCTAAATACTCATAATGTCCACTAGGAGTATTAAAAGGTTGTCTTCCACTCGTCCTTCTCACTGATTCTCACCAAATTGTAAGTGTTGCGGAGGTCAAGTTTTGAAAAGATGGTAGCTCCTCGTAGCAGTTTGAAAGCAGAGGAGATAAGTGGGAGAGGATACCTGTTTTTGACAGTGATGTCATTTAGTCCCCTGTTGTTGATGCAAGGTCGCAGAGATTTGTCCTTCTTGCCCACGAAGAAAAACCCAGCTCCAGCAGGAGATGATGACGGCCGAATGATTCCTGCAGCCCAGGAATCATTGATATACTTCTCCATAGCCTTAGTCTCAGGAGCAGATAGGGAGAAGAGCCAGCCTAGGAGAAGAAGTACCCCTGAGGATGTTAATAGCGCAGTAACACAGGCGATGCGGCAGGATCTGAAATGACAGGAGAGTTAGTGATATGGCATGAAAACAAACTAAGAGTTGGTGGAATATCTGTGGGCTACTAGCTGACCTTCAGACAGTTGCTCGCTACACCAACATAGGCAGGCCTGTAGAGCTATCACAAATGCTCTGCACAAATTCCATGTCACCAGAGCTCACCTATCAGAAGTTGAGGGGCTCCTTCTGTACGACGATGACGATTGTTATTCCCCTCTCGCTGCAGGAGAATATACTCTCCCAGATACATGAAGGTCATCAGGGCCTCACTAAGTGTTGTAGGAGGGCCAACGTTTGGTGGCCAGGGATTGGACAAGACATCACTGAGATGGTTAAAACATGTGAGTTCTGCCTGAGGAACAAGCCTACTCAGAGGGGAGAGAGAGAGAGATTACCATACCACTGCCACACAATGGTAAGATGGTAAACAATACCTCGTAGTGGTGGATTACTATTCACATGACATTGAGATTGCACACCTGCCCACCACTCAAGTCATTTCTTGCTTGAAAAGCATGTTTGTCAGGTGGGGCTTACCATTGGAGCTGGTAACTGACAATGGTAGTCAGTTCACCTCAGCCGAATTCAGACAATTCATTGAGGCATACAACTTTGGACATATAACGTCCAGTCCTATGCTATCCACAGGCCAATGGGGCAGGCGAAAGGAGTGTTCCCACAGTGAAATGAATCCTGCGCCAGCCAGATCCTCACCTGGCTCTGATGAGCTACCAAACAACCCCAATCTCTGCAACAGGTCCTGCCCAACTGATGATTAGTTGACAGATTAGGAAAACAGTCCCCATTCTACCTAAGCAGCTGCATCCCCCCCAGTCCTTTTGACTACAAGAATGTCAGGCTCAAGAACCAGCAGACCAAAAATACTACTGCTTCTTTTATAGCAGACATCACTCAGCCTTTACCTGCACTACAGCCAGGTCAGTGTGTCAACGTAAAACTGGATGGAGAAAAAGGCTGGAAAACTCCAAAAAGTAATTGCCAAGACACCAGAGTCCAGATCCTGTGGAGACAGAGCAGTGCATGGTTGCCCACAGGAACAGGAGACATATCCAGGAAGTGAGTCGTAAGTGCGAGTTGTAGCAAAAGAGACTAGTGACCAAAGCCATGACTCTCCTTGTGACATGGGCTCCACTCCTACTTCTCCTGGTGCCCCTGTCACTCCATTTCTCGCAGTACTGTGTCCAAAGAGGACCTCGGCTGGGAGAGCAGTTAAAACTCTCAGGTCAAGGACTTTATTCCAAAGTAGCACTGTTAATCTCCCATGTCGTATACGTATAGCATGTTAAGGACATTTTGTTAAAGTTACATACCGTTCAAAAAAAAGAAGAAGAAAGCAAAATGTGAAATGTATTCGTAAAACAGTATCCAATATGTATTTGTGTTAAAACACTGCAATGACCAGCAATTTTGTTGTGCACTTTACTTTTGCTACAAGCTGCATTGACATATTTGGTGGTTATTATGTGCCTGTTGGGAGAACCATACAAGAGGGGGAGATGTGATGTGATTTAGATGTAACTCTATTTATGTTAGCCACTAGAGTACACTGTAGCCAGTGAACAGCATATGTGTTACAGTTATGCAGGGACTTCTGTGTAGATATAACACAGTGATGATCACACTTAATGTTTTGAGAGTTGCTTTCAGAAACTGTGCCTGGGCCATTGAGAAAAACTGAGAATAAATGGTTGTCAAATATCCAATCAAAGAGTGTGTTTTTATTGTATAACTATTGGCGGAAAGCCAAGCTCCGACTGTAACTATAGCCACTGGCTGCACCTGCAGCCTGGGCGGCTGTGGCACAGGAGGTACAGCGGGTCATCCATTAATCCCAGGGTTGCGGTTCGCATCCTCCTGTCCACATGTCGAAGTGTCCTTGGGCAAGACACTGAACCCTAAGTTGCTCCCAATGGAGGCCAGCACCTTGCATGGCAGCTCCATCATCATCAGTGTGTGAATGTGTGTGAATGGGTGAATGAGACCAATCTGTAAAGTGCTTTGGGAACTGTTAAGGTTGAAAAAGCGCTATATAAGTGAAGTCCACTTACCTGCGACCAAAGCACAAGTGGGCACACACCCACACCCAGTGCTGTGGCTTTAGCTATTGCAATGGCTAATGGCTATTGTGATTGTGACTCTTACTGCACATAACATAGTAACACTGGTAAAGACAGCTGACTCAGGTGACCCCTGAGCCACCCCTTAGTTATGCTGCTATAGGCCTAGACTGCCGGGAGACTTCCTATGATGCACTGAGCTCCTCTCTCCTCCTCTCCTTCTCCATCTGTACGCACTCATATCCCATCAATGCTTGTTACTAACTCAACTTCTTCCCGTAGTTGTGTGTTTTCTCTCCTCTCTCTCTCTTTCTCCTTCTGTTG